>CAXAMN010009791.1:55925-131880 GCA_963970005.1 Durusdinium trenchii
ATGCCAGGAGCTACTAGTAGCGTCCTTGCTCCTAGTAGCGATGCCCTGAGCTACTGGCAGCGTCCTTGCTCCTAGTAGCGATGCCAGGCCCTAGTAGCGTCCGTTGCTTCTAGTAATAGTAGAACACTCAAGTAGCTCAAGTTAAGCGACTTGCATGTGCATTTGTGGAGTTGTCGGTTGTTTGCCAATTGCCGGTTTGCTCAGAACATCACGCTCACGCACGCACTCCAATGCCAGGAAGCTGGCGGCTCACTTCCGACCTTTGTTTCTGGAGCCTCTTTGGGTGGTGGCCTGGCTGTTTGCCTGTGCTTGAAGCAGCCCAAGTTCTTTCAAGGTGGGCGAGGGACAAATCTGGGGCGATGCTGGACCCTGTGATATGTTGTGTTGCTGCGTTGCTCGGTCGGTGTTGACAGGTGCCATTCTCTTATGCCCCATGCTTACCGTCAGTGATGAGCTGAAACCGCCGTGGATTGTTCAGCAAGTCTTCAAGAGGATTATTGCGCCCCTCATTCCCTTATGGCCAATCACGCCCGTTAAAGAAGCTCGTTGCACATTGGAGGCTGAGATCAATTTCTTCAAGAGCCCAAGTAGATTTTCGCCACATGTGCAACAGTTTGCTTTTCTCATTGCTTTTGCAAGGGTACGGTGGCATTTGTGTGGGTAGCAGCTTTCAGCGTGCGGCTACCAAGACACCCAAAGCCATCAATCATTTTGGACCACGGAGGTAAGTCCAAACATGTCCAAACATTCGCAAACCAGCTGAGGAGCTGTCAGCATATGACTTCCGTGAATCACATCACGGAGAGCAGCTGCTGAAAGAGAATCCTCTTTCAATGACCCTTGGGGCAGCAGATGTTTGACCAAGGCCGGTCTTTTGCCGGTTTCCCCTGGTCCGGAGGAAAAAACATATGGTGTCTGGGCTTTTCGGCGGGTTTCCCCAGTTCCGGAACCCAGTTCAATTGACAATTCTTCAAAGGCGCTTTGTGTGGTATTTATTGGAAAAAAGATGCCGTCAACGGCGTATGGCCCTAAGGATGGGGCTCGCGCCGCGGCTTGGGACAGGCGCGGCGGCCTAAAAGAGAGAGAGAGAGAGAGACCTCGAATCATATGGCGTCCTTGCTACTAGTTACTAGTAGCAATGCCCGGGTTCCTAGTAGCGATGCCAGGCTTCTTGCTCCTCCTAGTAGCGATGCCCTTGTTACTAGTAGCTTCGTGTTACTAGTAGTAATGCCAGGAGCTACTAGTAGCGTCCTGCATAGAGCATGGATGATAAGTACATGAAAAATGTTTTAAACATCTTAAATGACGAGACGGAACGGAGAAGACCCTCCCAACTAAAGGTGGATTTCATGCTCACAGCTTGCACTTCTGCCACAGTGCCCAGAGTGCTGCAGATTGTGCAGATACAGTCTCGTCCGGCCTGTATGAGGTCGAGAATTTGGTTTTACCTACCCAGATTGGCTCGACGAACACTTGTCTGAAATGCGGACTCCTTTTATCATCATGCACGGGAATGCCGACAAAATCACGGACCCTGAAACTTCCAAGAGGCTTTACAAGGAGTCCACGACAGTGGACAAAACACTAAAGCCGCTCTTCTAAGTTCAGATGTGTGAAAATTAAGGCTTGCTGTTTGCCGTCGACAGCCGTGCGTCACCTTGTGTGGACTCAGGCTCTACGATGGCGTGTACCACGCTGAGCTGCTGTTCTGCCTGCCAGGTTCCTTTAAGGGAATCGAATGGACTGCAGAGGAGGTCAAAGCCACTACGACGTGTATGGAAGATGGAGCAGCATGGATGGCTGAGAGATGTTGACATATGTTGACAATTCTGAATGTCTCAACCTTTTTCACTTAAGACTTGAGTGCCTGGGCAAATGCCCGGGTTCAGCTGGCGTGATCAGTTGGGGCTTGAGTTTGAAGACTGGCCGCCAATTCGACATGACATGCCACTGGCACTGCCCAAGGCGTCAGTTTTAATTAACGCCGATTTTTCATGGTGTGGTTTATGCGGATGTGGGGCGTTTTCAAAAAGATCGTAAGTCACCCGTTCCAAGGAGTCAGGGGTTCAGGAGAGAACCACTCTAGCAACAGCTGCCGGCAGCCTCGCAGCTACGCCATGCGCCCAAAATATCTAGATGCGACTTATATAAGTGCATATAAGTGCCTATCTTCATCGAGACACCTACAGTTTGCTGTACCTCAGCAGTGCAATATGTTTTTGCAGTTCCGACCCGAGGAACTCAATGAAGCGTGTCCTGGGCAGATTTGGTGAGTGGATTTCAGTAGTGACTCAGTAGTGTGGTGTTCTCACAAGAGGACACCCTGCCGAGCTGCTTCAAGATGGACGTGAGGAAAGGGTTGTGAGAGCTGAAGCTCTCCGTCCCTCCAATCGCAATCACTGAGGGAGTGGAAGCTTCAGAGCTTGACTGTCAAGCTGAACATTGCTGAAGAAGAGACCCGCCACGCTCGAGGACTGAGACGATCTCAGACGACCAGTCCACGTCAAACATGAACTGTTTGAACCTGTGATTCATTGATAATATATTTATATATATATTTCTTTAATAATATAGTATAACGGTGTTTAGTATATATATATATATAGATGTATATACATGTATATAGTGTATATATATATATTAGTATATTGTATATATATATATTGATATTCATTGCTCAAATAGCACGTGACTTGTTCAAGACAAAGCAGCCATTGCTCCAACTCAAGCGGCCATTGCGAAATGTTCAGGAAGGTAATGGTAGCCATCAGTCGAGAAATGTTTAGGCACCACCTCCGTAGCTCGCTGCGGAGACCTAGACCAATTGGCAGTTCCCTAGGTTGCACAGGCTTTCCCACCTTTCCATGCCATGGCGGCTCCCTCTCCTGGCAGTGTCAAGCGCGGAAGCAGTTTCTCTTCAATGCGCAGGTTCACTCCGGAGATGTTTGCCCAACATCACAGGATTCACAGGTCTCAAACTGCCTCAAACACATCCAAAATTTGAGCATAGATTCAAGTGTGCATATGTAGTATATATATATATATTATTTGCTAGTTTATTTACCTATTTACAGTAAATCGCCGAAGACGCCGCCCTCCCGAACAGGCGGTCTTCCAGAGGCAGGGCTTCCTGAAGAGTTCTTCCAGCAATATGAGACGTGGCATGCGGCCTATTTGCGGGACTTTTGGCCAAAAGCATCAGAACTTTCCATCACGCAATTGACATTCACCCACGACAAGACTTTACGATTGAAGGTGCAGGGGTATGATACGGTATGATTAATCAGAGACAAGAACCCTCCAATGACCTCTTCCTCTTCAGGTCTTCAAGCTAGCGTGGATAACCACTTTGGTGTCATCATTGTTGCACTCCAGGTGGACAGTGTCCGATGTGTATTCCTCATGCCACTTAATTACTTGAGGACAGCCTGGCCAGATCCCGTGAATTCTTGCTGCATGGCCGCAAAAGCTTGGGACTCATGGCGCCCCAAACAGTTTCCCGCATTGCTGATATAGTATCCATTCCAAGGCATGGCATCTATGAGCCCAAAATCCTTCCCAAGCTGGAGGTGCCGGGCCGGGCCGATCAAATCCCCAGCTCGGGAGTGAGGGAATGGGTCTTGAGATGTCGGGAATCGTATTTTGGAGAAAACTCATTCCTTCATACTTCAGTTTGTCATATTTTGCATACGAAAC
Source organism: Durusdinium trenchii (assembly GCA_963970005.1). Taxonomy (NCBI): domain Eukaryota; class Dinophyceae; order Suessiales; family Symbiodiniaceae; genus Durusdinium; species Durusdinium trenchii. Next base: position 59,622 of record CAXAMN010009791.1, read on the forward strand.
GTTGCTGAATGCTGTTTTGTTCCGCTGCTAGGAGAACCTGCAGCTTTGCCCCTTGCCGCTGTTGCAGATCATGATGGATTCTGTGCTGGCCTCGTCTGTGGACTACTCTGTTGAAGATGGACAAGGCAAGCCTCACTACTGGATACTAATGGGGCGTTGAGGAGAACGCTTCAATCTTCAGACTTATATAAAACTGCTGGAGCAACACCCAGTCACCAGTCACAAGCGTGAATGTAAATCAGTGCAAATTGTTGTCGGAATGCCGCTATATTGAACCTCTTGAAGACTTGGAGCTTCTCGGTTTCTTCGGGTCGTTTTATGCATACGTCTGTGCAAAATCAATATGCGCTGATCCACACTCATGCACTCTTTCATGAGAGGACTTTTTGAGCTTGCGACCAAACTGGCAGAACAGCTGGAGGAGGCAGGCCTTCAAGATGTTTCAGAGCTGCGTGCTGAATGGGCCAATGACACCATCTACACCTATCCTTTGCTTTTTGGAAGTCGCCACCACGATTGCCACGGCTTTGCTCTGAAGATCTACGTGGCATGGCTCATGTCGGTGGGAAACAACAACAGTCAATTAGTGATTTAATTTTGCAGCAAAAGACAGGATAATATGCACCACAAAACGAGCAATGTTTGCATTGTTTGTTGGACTGTGACTTTAAGAATGACCATTATGGAAACATATGGTCGAAGGATATGGAAGGATCTCACTAACATTCACTAACAATTTAAACCCAAATCGAGACGAGCCGTCGGCCGTCAGCGCGGTGGTGAGGTCTATGAAGTTCCAGCACCGCTCACAGAGAAGCAATTGGACTGTGCCCTGGGCCAATGGGGAACAGAAGTGTTGTTCCATCGCTACCTACTAAGCTCATCCTGCCGGACATTGGAACCAGAGGAGGCGGACTTCTTTTTGGTGCCTGTCTACAGCACCTGCCTATTTACCAAGGAGAGGCTGTGAGAGAGCAACAAGGTTATCCAATTTGTCATGAGCTCAACACTGTTCCAGCCCACTCACTGTGTCGGAAAGCAGGTTTTGGTGTTTGTAGCAGTGTTTTGAACGCACAAATCGCGCTGGGCGAAGGAGAATTTGGAAAATGATGAAGCTGCAGCAACTGTAATTTGGGATCCGCTCTTGAAATACTTGTTTTCGCAGCCTTATTTCACGAGACGGAAGCAGATGGACCACATCTTCATTTTTGCTGATGGCCAATCTGCTCGTGTTTGGGATTCGTACGATTTAGTGCAGAGCAACGCAATTTTCATGATGGTGGAGTGGCTTGGGCATTAGCTGACTTCTAGACCAGGAGCTTTCAATCCCCAGAAGGAGTTTTTGATTCCGGCTTCAGGACCACGCGCGCACACACACACTTATGATTATGCGTACTGAACTGAAAGCGGTGCCACACGCCGGCCTAGGTTACCAATTCCCAAGGTTACAGGTAAGGAGACCTGAAAAGGAAGTGGAGGTCCATCGAGTTCAAGTTCAGCGTGGCCATCAAATGTAGAGAGACCATCGAATGATCGATCGACAGAATGACGTCGTCCGCTCACAGCTGCAAATCGAAACCAAAGCCCTATGCGTGACTGCTGATGCATTAGCACTTTACCAAAGATTTAAAACTTGCGGGTACGCCGAGTTGATCAGACTCGGTATCCCGTGATTGTGGTAGCTTCGTTGAGTGCGGTCCCACAATCACGCCGCACTCCCCTGCTATAAGCAAAAAGCAAAAAGGACAAGCAGCACAATCCAAGTGGATCCCTGTGATTCAAGGGGCACACACACACACGCCTCCCGGAGGGGAGGCAAAAAATTAAGGCTAGGACGAATGTGCAAATGCGCGCGCAGCAAAGACAAAAAAAGGATGAGGACATGAGAAGGAGGACGAGACGGGACAAAAGTGTGTGTGGTTGCGATGAAAGAGAAACCAAGTGCACAGGGACAACCGATGAACCCCACCTCATTGTCGAGACCTCGGCGACCTAAAACCTGGATAAGTAGATGTGCACGTACACACGAAGGACAGGACCGATGTACACGCAAACAAAGGAAAGGATGAGATGACAAAACATGAAGACAGGAGGACATGAAAGAAAAGAAGAAAACAGAAGTGTGTGAAGGGGAAAGGATGAAAGGGGAACCAAATGGAGGGGACGAGAACAGATGAAACCAAACCTCACTAGAAGCACCTAGGGACCTCGCCTCGCTTGAATGTATGCGTTGTGTGTGCACCTAAGAGTGGGACAGGTTCCAACGAACCTCAAAAAAGCTTTGGTCGCTCTGACCACGTTGAGGCGTTAAGCCAGCTTGGACTGGTGGTCAGGCTTTCCTTATGGAGGAGGACGCGGCTATCCCAAACGCAAAGGCAAAGGTTTCGGTCGTGGTGGCAAGTCGAAAGGAAAACAGAAAGGCAAAAAAGGTGGAAAGAGCAAAGGCAAGCAGAAAGGGAAGAATGGTGGAAAGAAAGGTGACAACATTGGTCAAAACCAATGTCGAAGTTGCTTTGGATATGGTCATTGGAGTCGAGATTGTCCCCAACGTGCTCAACAAGTCACGAACAGCAACCTCAACAGTAGCTACAACAAAGACAGACTTCAGGGACAACAAGTGTTGCTAGTGGCGGTGCTTCAACGGCTTCAACATTGAATACAGCTGTTCGTTGCATTTTCCACATTAGTCCACCATCTTCGATCGCAGGTAGCTTGGACAGTTCTGCGAGAGTGATCTTTCAAGATCTTTCAGAGGATTGTGCAGCGGAGACATGTCACAGTGTTGCGATTTTGGACAGTGGTTGAGACGTTTCCTTGCTACCGCCCAGCTACGCTTCAGAGGCCGGTCATTCCAATGTCAGACTACAAGATTGCCAAGGATCCCAGTTGAAAACTGTTGGCTCACAGGAAGCAACACTTATTGCCCATGATTCCAACACCGGAGAAGAGATTGGCGTCAGGCACCACTTTGTTGTTGGAAATGTGATCAATCGCATATTGTCATTGGGAGAGTTGTGCAAATCAGGTTGGACGATTGAGCAGAGCGGTCCCAATCCAATGCTGGCATCACCAGATCAGCAAGCTCGAATTCCAGTGGTGTTCCAACGCCATTCATTCGTAAAAGAGGCAAGCGTCTGTCGTGTCTTCGAGGTAACGTGTGAGGTGAGGGCAGCGATTCGATTAAGCCCTACCCATGTGTCAGACATGCCCCATGGAAGTTGGCACGTGAGCAACAATCGTCCACATAATATGAAGACTGTAGGTGTGCGCTATGCTGACCCTCGTGCCGTGTGGTCTGCAAAATTCGCATGCAGGACAACTATGAATCAGAAAATTGCGGACCCATGAAGGCTGGCAAATTGTGGATGTGAAGCGTCGCAGCGATTTCTCGAGAAAGCAGAGGCTGAGCCGGAAAATGAGATGGTTGAAGTTGAGCAAGAGGGTGCAGAGGAAGTTGGACAAGACATTCCGGAGTTTCCAACCATGTCACCGTCGTTTGTGCCAGGCGGCCAGGCGGACCAGAAGACGCATTGTTCATTGGAGAAATGCAGCTTACAGAGTGTTCAAGTGTGAAAGACTTACTTCAGGTTCTAAGTGAAAACCGTCCAATCGCATCAGAGATTCCTATGAGATGGCTTTGAAGAGACGAGCGTTGGAAGTTGCCAGGCAAGACTATGCCCGGTTGAACCCAGAGCCAAGGTTTGTGGACGCGCCAGCGCAGCCAAGTGAGAGAGAGAGAGAGCACAAGCTGCATGAAGTCACACATTTGCCATACAAGAAATGGTGTTCATTTTGCGTGATGGGCAAGAGTAGAGCCAATATGAAGTATGCAAGTGACATGCAAGTGACCCAATTGACATTGCTGACAGGACCCATCCGACGATACAGGTTGATCTTTTCTACCAGACAGCTGGCACTTGTTTGCCTTTGCGTGTGGACACAAGGAGCAAGTACCTTTACATCGAGCCGCTCAAGAACAAGAACAAGAACCAAGGTGTGATAGGTGAGGCAATTGCTGAATTTCTGGCAGGCGTAGGTCATGCTGAGACAGTCGAGATTGCCTTTGACAACGGGCCAGTATTGTCAGCAAGCGCAAGAATGGCCAAGCTGATTAGGTCGAAGAATTGGCTGCGCGCAACCCTTCAGCCCGGGAAGTTCTATGAGAAATCGAGGACAGCGTTGGCCGAATGCACAAGGTAAAACACTGATTTCGCATTTGCAAGACAGAGCAAGAGTGGTCTTGGATGAGTTGCATGTGGTACAGGCTTGGTCGACGGTCCATGCGTGCTGGTTGTTGAACCGGTATCACGTGACAAGTGACAAGTGCAACTGGCACGACAGCATATCTTTCTGTGAAAGGAAGACCCTATAAGGGATGTGTTTGCTGCTTTGGAGAAGTGTTCACGGACTTGATCCCTTGCAAGCAAAGTACAAGTCACAGTGGAGACCCGGAGCATGGCTTGGCAAGGATGCCATGGATCATGACCTCGTTCTGGTTGGGACGAATGAGATTGTGCGCTGCAAAGCTGTGAGAAAGACGGGAGAACATTGGGATGGCGAGTTGTTGGTTAGAGCAAGTGTTGGCCCTTGGGACATGAAGCGAGGTGTCCATACCACCCAGATGGAGACAAAGCTGACCAACGTGCCAGGTCCAGAGTTGCTTCAGATGTTCTGGAGAAGCGCAAGAAGACTGCCAAGACAGATGTCAATATAGATGCTGAGGACTTGATGAAGTATGCAGCTGAACATCCGGATGAAGATCAGGATGTTGGTGAGCCCAGAGATTCAGAGATTGGCGGGGCCGCCGGGCCACCATTGAACAACGAGCAACTGCAGATACAACGGCAGCTGCAGAAGCACAACAACAAGCAACAGCAGAAGCATCAGCAGAAGCGACAGCAGTTGAGAGCAGTCCCAAGAGAGCGCTGGAAGGCATGAGCGTGCACAGAAGGGTCGATACGACCATACCCACTTCAAGAAGAAAGCAACAGAAGAGTTGAGAGAACAAACAAAATTCGCGCACTACGATCCAAAAGCGTTGAAGACTTCGTCGTGGTCAGATGAGCAATCGAGCAGTCCGACAAGCGGAGGAGGTTGACCTTTATGTGCAGGATGAACCAGATGGAGAAGTGGAAGGCTATGATTGGAGTGAAGAGCTGGGGTGTCATGGAGGCGCAAACTTTTTGACGCAAGAGGAGATGAAGAAGCGTGGCTTCTTTGATGAAGGCCGTGGACCACCAAGTGTCAGTGAAGAAGAGTTGCAGGCACTGGATCAACAGGCCATGTTGACAGAAGTGGCGCCCTGCAAGTTCTAGCAAGCCTTGAGGCCAATGAGAATGTGGAGGAAGCCGTGAAGCGCGACGCCCGCATTGTCTTCGACTGGAGGTTCCGAGAGTCATATGTTGGGTGAGGAGAGCGCGGCTGGTTGCTAGAGAGTTTCGTGGTGGAGCCGCGTCGCCAGTAGAGACATTCAGTCCTACAAGTCCACTTTCTGTCATCAAACTTTTGCTGTCCATGAGCATTGCTATGAATTTGATGGTTTCTTTGATGGGTATTTCAGACGCCTTTCAGCGTGAGTTTGTAGTGATTGAGGTGCCAAGTTGGATTCGAGAGATCGTCCAGCAGCCAAACCTCATGTTTTGGAAGCTCCAACTATGTTTACCAGGACAGGAACGCAGCCTTGGAGTGGAACAAGCATTTTGCTGCATTGTGTGCTGAATTTCATTTCCATTCATTTCAAGTTTCTTTCAGTGCACATTGATGATATCATCCTGGTTGCGGAAGAGGCATGTCACTACATGTTTGTAGAGCACTTTTCAGAGAGGCGGAAATTCAAGGCAGATGGACCATTTGGAGTTGAGAAGCCAGGCGCTTTGTACTACTTGAAAGGGCGAACCACGTTCGACAATGAAGGACTTGAGATAGCTGCAAGCAAGAAGTATGTGCCAAAGTTGAGTGCTTTGCTGGGAGTGCAAGATCGGAGAGAGCGAGGAGTTCCATCACTGGGGGGCTTAGACGTCTATGATGCTGGCTCAACACCAGAAGAGGAGTTTCTGGACACAAAGGACGCCCAGACTTTCAGGTCGGCGCTTGGGATTCTGATCTATTAGGCATCCAGCATGCTACAAGGATCCTGAGCTCATACATGAGTCGGCCTACCAAGACACCGCTTTCAGCGATCAAGAAGGTAGCCTGCTACTTGCAGGGCGCTGCAGACATGGTTCTGCGGTATGAGAGATCAGGCGAGTTCGCGACAGAGTTTAGCAGATGGAAGCATCTTGATGATGTGGGAGTCAAGGCTAGTCACAAGCCGCATGTCAACATGTTGGAATTGTTTTCTGACTCGGATTGGGCTACTTCCAAGAGTTCCCGGAGGTCAACATCGTCAGGGTTATGGGAACTGCATTCATTCCCACAGCAGAGGCCAAATGTCGATAGCGTTGTCGTCGATGGGTGGAGAAGTGTTTGCAACTGGACTTCTAGCAGAAGGGATCATGTTGAAGCAAGGTCTACAGTTCTTGCTTGGTTGCCGCCAAGATAGGCGGTTGAAATGAAGTTGTTCCTGGATTCGACAAGTGCTCAGGCCTTTCTCCAGCGCATTGGACCGGGGAGAGCAAAACATCTTTGCGCCCGGATCGGGCAGGAAGCAGTGAGGCGTGGCTGGTATCGAATTGGCCGCATAGCGCCAAATGACAACCCAGCTGATCTCAACACCAAGCCCCTCAGTCGAGAAAGGCGAGAATTTAGCAAAGCTTATTGGACTATGGAGTTCAAGTTTCAAGCAGGAGTTTGCGCCCCGTGTTTAGAGGATCATTCAGGTTCTTTTGGCCGCTGGACTTCTAAAGGGATGCAACAACAATGGCACGTCAGAGACGACGTGTGGAGGCACGAAGCAAGTTGTGATGCACGCTGCCTGGAGCCTGCGCATTTGGTGTTGGGCAGTGTTCGTTCTCATGAGTGTGATTGCCATCTTAGTCTTTAACGTGCAGAGGATGAGGGCCCAGCTGGCAAAGTATACAGATGCGCGTGGAGAGGTTTGAAGAAGGAGCTGGCATCGAGGAGACGTGAAGCCCATTTCTGATGGCAGAAGGCGAAGGTGAAGAATCAGCTCATTCAGACAATGATGACGAGGACTATTATGACGTGGAGAAGGGACCCGTACTATGATGATGCTCCTCTACATGATGTGGAGGAGGCCCCTTTGAAGAGAAGGAAGTGTGTCCATGAAGGAGTTCACGCAATGGAGAACCCATGTGACGATGAGGAGAACAAGGGTGATGAACAGCCATAGCCTTCGAGTTCTTCGAGAGGAGTTGAAGAGGATGTGGCACAGCGCATCGCGTCAGACTTTAAACTTTGTGGCTGAAGAGTTGGCGCAATTCTTGAATCCACAGGACGCGGCCAGTGAAGGTCCTGATGATGGATCTACATGGTATGCTGTTTGCTCTATGGCTTCGATGTCCTTTTGGGGACTTGAAGTGTGCCCATCTTTCCAGAAGATCTTCAGAAGATGCGAACAAAATCAAATCTTGTGAATGAAGGACAGGGACCAGAGGTTTCTTTGACTTTGGCGTGTCGCCGTTTGAATGAGTGCATCCGTGAGCTGGAGTATAGAAAGGATGCAACTTTGAGAAATGAGATCAGGTCAGCCCGTAATACTTTGCACTACCTCCAGCATCTTTTAGGATCTTTTAGGGTTGTGTCACCAGAACAAGCCCAAGGCTTTTCACGCTGCAGCCATCTTTCGAAGCAGCATTTCTTTCTTCTCAGACAACGAGACAACGTCAGGAAGCGATTGTGAAGAGGAAGAGAATGCCAATGAAGGACCAAGAGAGGCAGATGTGCATGGACCGCTTGAGGAAAGCGAAAATCAAGACGCCTGGATTGACTACAACTACCCCGTGGAAGATGAAGAAGATGAAGAAGAGGAAGTCACGGTGGAGGAAAATGATGAAGGAAACGATGGGTGAAAAACTTTGACTTCTACAAGTTTGCTCAATGCATGAGTCTTTGACGAGAATGGTTGAGCGACGAGAGAGGGGTAGCGTTTCATGAACTGGAACTCAGACTGTAAAGATTTCTTGATTTCAGAAATCCTTAAGGCGGGGTGCCACATAATCGGATGAAATGCACAGCTTCAGGTGAACAGCGCAGTATGTGTTCTTATCTTGACATAGTGGCTCCAAGGAGTTCAAAAGGTCCGAGCTTTGTGAGAGCCGGGGAAGACGTGAAACAAAAGAAAAGAAAGAGTGCGCAAAGGCCAAAGGATGAAAAGGGAACGACATGGAGGGGCCGGAAACCGACGAAGCCAAAGACGTGTCTGGTTTGGAGTGTACGTGCCGTGTGTGTGCCCTCAAGCTCCAGCAGGTCCCAATGGACCTCAAAGAATCTTGACCGCTCTAAAGTCACCTTGTGCCACGCCAAAAATTTCGGGCTGCGTGGGCCGCTATGGTCACCTAATGGCGTGCTCGAAAGCTGCCTATTCAGACTCCAAAATTCGGCAGGTCTTAGCAAATTAACTTTGGCGTAAGCCTACTTCACCCGCTGTGGGCACGTTTCACTCCTGGGTTTCACCCTGGGCTCTCACTAAGGAGAGACACACTCGAGAACTTCATACGGAACTGATCGTGTCAAGGCCCTGAAGCCTAAGTGGAAAAATGCCTGGGTAAAGCAGGTAGTATGAAAGCGTTATGGCCATGTCAAACCTCAAAAAACGCCCAACGCCTGAAATTCGTACATTTCAAAAGCGGCAAGAACTCGTGACTGCAGTGAAGGAACCGCTGCAATGGCCAAAGTCTTGTTCTAGTAATGAACGGGACCAAGGAAGAAATGAACATCAGAACTCTGTAGGTACGCAGTTGGACGCCTCCAACTGTATCACAGGTAACTGATGAGCGTTTTTGTTAGCACCAGTCTCATCAGCACCCCCGGTGCCCCCTGCTGTAAAATCACTGACAGAGAAAACCCTAGAAACAGAGGACAAATTCAACAGAATCCCTGTGACCCCAAGGGTTTCACACACACACACACACTCACACGCCTGCGCACATAATATGAAAACATATCAAAACTTCATATATACAATCATATTTTTGTACATTTCAAACTCTTGCTTCCGAACAGAATGAAGGTGTGGCCCGCTTTGGAAAAATTGAATTTGTCGACTGCCCTTGCCGACAGCAAACCAAACACTTGGTGCTGCGAAACCTGAGGAGAATGAGGTGCCAAAACGTCCACGTGCCCCGCAACAACCAGGATATTTTTTGGCCCCCGCATGCGCCACATGCAAAGGCTGCACTATTGCAAACCAATTTCCCTGTATTAGTATGTGCATAAGAGTTCTTTTGGCTGTTGGAGATGCAGGCTGTCCCCTTATCCATCCGTGAATTTTGGGGAGTAAGCTTGGGTCGTGAGGGCAACATGTTTTGCCAACATGACGCATTGTGTGCAGATGCTGTACCAACAGTTTCGTGTAATACTCCCCGCAGTTTTTCTGCCTTCTGCCTTTGCTGAGTCACATGCTGTCTCGGGTTCGCAGGGGCCTCCAAGTCATTCCCATGAAAGTTTCAGTTGTGTGTCACAGCTCGAAGGGACGTTGGGTCGCTCTGTTTGTCATTGACAGGCCACATGTATGAAGTCAAGCATCACCAATTGAAGGCGAGAACTGAATGCACGTGGCAAATTCTCTCAAGAAAGGTTCCGGATGTGCGTTTACATAAAATACATGTCGATGGTACAAAAGAACGACTCCACGAACATGATGTGCAGCATGCCTTTCAGCACTCAGGTCAAAATGCCCGACTTGGGATGAGCCTGCAAGGAGGTATAGCGATATTAAACCTTGCATGTCCAGCTGGAAAGATATCGTTATTCCTGGGCACACTGATCATGCTCGACTACAAGCCATGCGAATGGAAAACCGACCATCAGATTTGCGAGATCTTCTGATGACTTTCCATGGCAGCCATTCTGGGAACAAGGAGACTCGCAGATGCCGACTGAAGGCTAATTAATCCATTTGTGGGGGCAAGAAAGCATAAGAGAACCATATTAAGGATTGTTGCCGCAAGAGGTGCTGATTGGTCTGTGTTCCTTGGGTAGGGTGCCGTGGTCCTTGTCCAGGAGGTCTATCATGAATGCGCTGTCCGCGACCGCATTCTGGCCTTGGCGGATATGGAGGGTGTGGATGTCGGCAACTTGCCTACAAAGTCGCGTTGATGACTCTTTGTGCATTTGGTTTGTGCCAAAAGGTGCAATTTTGGCACTGAGGTGGCTTTATCCCTGACTACTTCACTGTGAAGGGCCGGTCGCATTTTTGCTTGATCCCTGCGGGCACGTCTCCGTGGACCAATCAGCTCTACGAACCGTGAGCATGACATTCAGTCGATCTGGTCACGCACACACACACACACATCCGCATGTAAAACAGGCTGGTGACTAGAGGGGCAAGGCAAGAGCCAGAGGAGTGAGACCATGCAAAGCCAGACCTCAAGCTTTTCACCTAGGACCTAGACGGCATTAATAGGTCTTGAGTCTTCACCCAGCAAGAAGAGAAACCGCTTGTCCCAGGAGAGTATCCACTGCGGCTGCATCCCTGTGATTCTGTCTGATGAGTATGAAGTCGCCTTTCAACATGTCCTTGTGCCTCGGTCTTGACCCTTAGCCCGTCACCCATGTGTTGAAACTAGGTTGAAGAGGTAGACAGGAGATGCATGAAATCTAAATTGAAGATGTTTCTTGGATTGATTGGTTGTTTCAGCTGCGAGTTTCCTACCATACTTGTACAGAAGACAGTCCTTTCGTCGTAGCGAGGTTGACCTGTTTTGCTGAGGAATGGCCTCGGTTCAGCCTAAAGTTGCCTGAGGCCATGGTAGGCCCACAGCTCTACAGCTTCCTCCTCTCGATTCCACCCGAGACGGTGCGGGACATGAAGGCTGGATAGCGGTATGCGAAGTCCTGACGTGCACCCAGGTCTTTCAGATGCAGAGCTTTCCGAACCTGAAAACAGAAAACGTGAGATACAATTTGATAATGTTGGGAATTTGATTGCTGACGCGCATAGCTGTGGGGCTGGTCAGGCAGAGGTGGACGCGCATAGCTGCTGGTTTGACTACTTTTCTGCAGACCAAGACTGTTCACCTTTTGCAGCGGTACTGATGGCCCTGGAGGAACGCAAGGGCCGAAAGCAAAAGAGCTGGAGTCGTTTCTGGCATGTGCCAAAGGGAGTGGACACCGACCACTGGCAACGCTTGACGCGATTTCATTCCCTGGCGGAGGAAAAGTTCCAATTTTGAGCAAAGTTGGACTTCTTAGTTGGACACTACAACTGATCGTTCAGATCCTTCACATCGCGAACGCGGACGGCGCCATAAAGCCCATGAGTACGCGGTATGTTGACCAGCTTTTGATCTGTCAGCTTCATGTCGATCCTCCCGGTGGCCATGGCATCGGCGTACTTGCACCCGAGGCATCCTGGCTGGACCCGAGGGCAGTGCCATGGCGCGATTGAAGAAAAAGATACACACATATATATATATTTATTACACATTGTTTGTTGACTTGGCATGGGGCTCAAAGATGTGAACAAGCATCCGGCCGCCTTGGCCTCCCTTGTGTGTGGTGTATTATGATGGTGTATATGATTACGGTATATATATATATACGATATACTATATGTTATAAGCGGATTTTAACAAGCCAGCAGTGGCTGTGATGTTTACACGCCTCAAATGATGAGCAACTCCATGTAGATTATTGATCGGGCCTTTGGGGCTATTTGGGACTTGTGCAAGTTCCCCACCACCAGGAGAGGTGGACCGCCTCAACAAGGAGGTTGGCAGCTTGCGAGGAAAGTTGGAGCGCGTACAGGCAATTTTGAATGAATTTGGGAGATTTTGGGAGTGTTCCGGAGTGTCCATCCGCGTGGCCAGGCGCAGATTACAGGGGAGCGATCTTCGATGCAGCAAATCGAAGAGCTGGACAGTAAACTGCGTTTCTCTGCGGCTGAGGTACTCAGGGAGTGCTTCCTTGCTACGGGGACATGTTGAACCAACAAATATGGAACCATTGACTTTGTCCCACTTGATTTGTTTGAGACCTTTTTGGAGGCAACATGGGATGAAATTGCAAGGGGCCCCTTGTTGAGGGAGGGGGATGTGGACCAACCCTGACGGGATGAATTGTTAATTGCAATCATTGAAGTCCTGAACTTTGATGGTTTTGTTTTTTTTCCCCCACCTGTCAGGTGAGGGTTGTTAGATTTTAATGTTAGCTGCCTCACGTCACAACCACAAAGACACATCCACAGCACACAACCACAACACAAAACCACAAACAACTACAGCAAACAACGACAAACACATAACAATATAACATCACATAACCGCAAACACAACTACAAAGACACGATCACAAGCACACAGCCACAAAGACATCCACAGCACACAACCACAAAGACACATCCGCAACACACAAACACAAAGACACATCCACAGCACACAACCACAAACACTTGACCACAAACACAACTACAAAGACAGAAAAAGACATGGCATATATGGCTGAAGAAAGTTTGAGTGACCTGTGACCAGTGGATTCATTCGCGCTCTGCGGCCGGCCTTCCGCATTGCGTGTTTTGCGATAACAACACTGCCTTACACAGACGCGCGCTCCGGCAGCGGAGCGCAGCTTGGAACATGTGGATGCGTTGCTTTTGCTATGGGGTCGTTTCGGTCAGTTCGCTTCTAATGTTCGATCTTAATTAGTAAGCGGGCCCTCCCCAGCAAACAATCCAGGGGGTCTGAAGAGTAACCCCACCACCCAAAAGAAGTAGTAGTAGTAGTAGTAGTCGTCGTCGCCGTCGTCGTCGTAGTGGTGGTGGTGGTTGTGGCGGTCGTAGTAGAAGAAGAAGAAGAAGTAGTAGTAGTAGTAGTAGTTAGTAGGTAGTAGGTAGTAGGTAGTAGGTAGCAGGTAGCAGGTAGCAGGTAGCAGGTAGCAGGTAGCAGTTGGTAGTTGGTAGGTAGTAGCTAGTAGTTAGTAGTTAGTAGTTAGTAGTTAGTAGTTAGTAGGTAGTAGTTAGTAGTTAGTAGTTAGTAGTTAGTAGTTAGTAGGTAGTAGGTAGTAGGTAGTAGGTAGTAGGTAGTAGTAGTAGTCGTAGTGGTAGTAGTAGTAGTATTAGTAGTAGTAGTAAGTAGTAAGTAGTAAGTAGGAAGTAGCAAGTAGCAAGTAGCAAGTAGCAAGTAGCAAGTAGGAAGTAGTAAGTAGTAAGTAGTAGTAGTAGTAGTAGTAGTAATAGTAGTAGTAGTAGTAGGAGTAGGAGTAGGAGTAGGAGTAGGAGTAGAAGAGATAAACAAGGTTAGAAAGGGCAGCAGTAGCAGAACAATATAGAACAACCATAAAGTTATTAGATTTTTCCCTCAGGGCCCGAAGATTGCATATTCATCCCACCCCTAAACAAGTAGTATTATTCACTTACCCAGGGCTGGTGTACTACCCCCTTGAAAAATTGTTTGGAGCAATGAAATCGTTTAGTTTTAATAAACGTTTTTGAAAGCGATTTTCAGGTCATAACTCCATGAAGCAAGCAAACCTCAGGAGAGTTAAGTAAGGAAGTTAAAGGGTGAGCAATAGCAGAACAGTAAAAAACCAAACAAACCTCTAAAAAACCGCACACTGTGATATTTTTTATTATTCCGACCCATCAGACTAATCAGGGTGTGTTAATAATTTGGCGAAAACTTTTTACTATTCCGTACCATTTTACTAATTTGGGTTCCAACATTATCACAAATTGAGGGGATAGAGCCCGAAATGTAAAGGTAGTAAAGGTCATGGGTCATGAGGCCTGTCAGAGAAGTTTTATACAGGCATGTTCCCAAGCCAGCGGGGCGCGCTCTTGGGTGCAATGGTTATCTGAGATTGTTGACTGGGGTGCACATGTTTGTTTGATCCACACGACACATCCACAACACACAGCCACAACGCAAAACCACAGCGCCCAACTACAACACGCACAACCACAAGCACAGCACAACCACACACACAGCCACAAATACATCCACAACACACAAACACAAAGACACATCCACAACACACACACACAGCAGACAACCACAAACACATAACAGTTACATAAGCACAAACACAAACACACACACAATCACAAACATGTCAGACAATATGGCAAGTAGACGCTTAGAATATATACTAGATAGAAATGTCACGATATATGTCAAAGATGATGTTTCTGTTGCCTCCTTCCTTTGCCTTTCCGGACCAGACACCTGACAGGCGGCACGCCGCTGTTTTGCAAGAATGTTTGTCACGTCTGACAAGCAGCAGAATGTGCCAGAAAAAATGCCGAAATAAGGTTGCAATACGTGCCAGAAAACTTGTCAGATTGAAGTGTCATGGAGGGGACCATCGAAGTGAAGTAATTTTCCCCGATTGCGCCAACATGAATCTCCGCCCCACGCGCCGAGGCCAGAGCAACGCCAGAAAACTAGCGAGTTACTTGTAGTTGGGTGGTACTTCTTGATGGTGATGCGCACGTCCATATTATAAACGCCTTCCACTCTATATGAAAACAAATTGCAGGCTTTCAAGGCGCGAACATGTTCTTCAGAAGGGCGTAACTCAACCATGGGCTGGCTGATCAGCTGGGGAACGACCAGGGCTGGAATGGGTGTGGCTTGCCTTTCAGGGGACGAAGAGAGCCGATTGAGTGGGACGAGTTGGGGCACTTTGGGGAATAGGGCTGTTGGATAGAAACCACAAGTCAACTCATCATTTTCCTGGGTTTTGATGTTGCCCCCTGGCATTGGAGAGGTTGGGAGAACATTTTTTCGTTTCCCAGCTTGGTGGTTACATGTGGTTACTAATTTCTAAGATGAAAAGGTGACATTGAACATTTCTATCAGGGGCTTCATGGCGCAAACTGATTCTTGGTGGCCTCCCTTCCAACGGTTTTGCAGGTGACTCGTCTTCAACAAGACCTTGAAAATGTCAAGAAGCAGGATGCATTCTCGGCACTAGGCTTTGGCCCATGCTGTAGTCCAGCTACCCTGGCGGAAGGCTATCTCCATGTTGTATATATGAGCCTGTGGGCGTTTCTATACCGGGGACCGAAAAAGACGAAGGGAAGAGGAACATCTGACCAATATCATCCAATATCCAGTGGCTCCGGGGTCTCCGTACCCTGCTGACCATGAGATCATAAGATCTACTGTATCTCTATTATGTATATATAATTTATATATCCTCGTCAAGGGTTCGCTGGACTTTGGACGAAGCGGTAGGAGTCGGAGCTGCGCCACGGCAAGATCAAGTACGAAGCAGAGATGGGGAAGGTCCTATCATGTCTTGGCAACTTTTCGGGTGCGGTACTGTACTAGATCAGACAAATGTGCTATACATCCAAAGAGTTTTTGTTTGCGTTCTTTTGGAGACTTGCGGTAGTTTGTACTACGACTCTTGTTATCAGAATATATAATATACAATTGAATCGCAGAGGCATGAATAGTATTTGCAGTGCTACAGAATCAAAGAGGAAGTTCTGCGCTGTTGTCCCTCGAGGCAAGTCAAGAAAAGCTAAAGATGCAGGAGCTGTGGGGATTGAGCTTCACTGTGCATCACCGTGTTTCGCAAGCCTTTGCCTGCGTTGACAGCCGCTTGGCAACAAGGCCCTGATGAGCAAGAGTGCAGGTTCTTCCTGTCATCTCATGTTTTGTGCTACGTGAGCTGCCACGGATTTGGTACACATGCCTTGGCACCTGGCTTTCGCCACATGGCACCTTTTGTTTCCTGGGGCCATTCCCGAATTTGAGTACCATGTGTCAGTCAGTGGCTTTGTACCTGCATTGGAGGAGAGCGAAGCATTGCGAATGATCTCGGCTGAGGGAAGGAAGATTAGACGACATTAGACGTGTTTGACAAATCCTTGCGCTCAACCAGACAGATTTGCCACACGGCGTGCGCTGCGTGCGCATTCGATTGAGCGCCGTAGAGAGACACCTGTGGTCATGCCCTTTTGGCGACCAAGGTGACGTGTGTCGTGCTGGAATGCCTTGCACTGTTTGCGTGAATGTTTGTTGTTTGCGCTGTGTGCGCTTGTCCAGCTGGCGTCGTGTGTTTTGTTCTTTTGCTGCGCTATGGTGGTCATTGGTCGTGGTATAATGTCGATGTATGCCGTGATAGCGTTGGTGGATTCACGCAAAGTGCCGGTTGATGTGGCGTATAAGGCACCCCAGCCAACCCATTGGCAGCAAGATAATTTTGACATGCAGCTCCATTCTTGACAGAGACGGACATAACATAACTGTGCCGAGCCAACACTTCAACTGTTTGAATGTGTGTAGCAGTGTAGCCCTCCTGTTGTTCAGAATCTTGACAGCGAGAGACTTGTCAGTTGATTGAGTTCTTGAAAGGCACTTTTTTGGTGCAACGTCTACAGTGGTGCTGTCATGTGCTGTCAGAGTGTTCCAAGTGTGATGACTGTGCCACAGTCGGAGTCAAAGTCGGCACAGGGGGAGAGCGAGAGAGAGAGAGAGAGAGATAGAGAGAGAGAGATGTACCTGAAAGACTCAATTCAATGAGAGAATGAGAGATGCGGGTGTGCAATCTTCTGAATTTCCAAGGCTTAAGCCTTCGTGGCTTGTTTGTCTCTGCCAACATTTGCCGACCCCTTTTCCGACCAACACAGTGTGGGCACCATTGAAACACGACTGACGGCACCGGTGAGGAGGAATTGGCGCGCTTGCGGGCTCAGTTGCAGCGGGAGGAGGCGATCCCGTCTCCCGAGCCTCAGTGCTGATGGGTTGAAGGACGTCACTGGATAAATGGATATACTTTGCGCGTGCTTTGTATATATATATATATATATTTTTATATATGCCCCTGTATTTGGAAACGTGTATGCACATGGTAAGGCTTGATGGGGGACATCTCGAATGGAGAGAAAAGGAGGAAAAAAGAGCTGATAGGGGTTTCAGCCGTGCAATTATCCTGGACAAGGCAATGTGAACAGGAGAGGGCAGAGACATTGGGTGTCGTGATAACTGTGATGATAACCTTTATGCAGTCCGCGGTTGTGGGCCTTTGCAGGTGAAAACAGCAGTGCACGGGGTTTTACCCTATAAGAAGGTGTTTGGACATGTTCTTTGGTCCATGACCAGGATTCACTACTGTTGTGGCTCCATGAAATGTGTTTTTAAGTGTGTTTTCTCCAGAAACTGCGATACTGCGATACTCGTGAATCATGCTGGAAACTTTTTCCAGGGAAGTCAAAACCGGAGAGTTTCAGCCGAGGCTGTGCTGGCCGAAGAACTGGACCGGGCCTGGCAGGACCTCGAGGCCAAGGAGACGCTGATCCGACACTTGGGCAGCATCGCAGCCCCTGAAGAGAGGCGCTTCTCGGGTCGAGGTGTTTAGCCTTTGAGGCTTTTGGGAGCTCACCCTGATAAGCCTCAAAGGCTAAACTCCAAAAGCTGGTTTGGGATTTTGTGCTCTCTGGGTCTCGGTGTGTTGGCGCTGCAAATTGCAAATCGTGTGGTTTTGTGAGCCCAGGTGACTTGCAGGTGGCAGGGACCCGGACAGGTGCTCAACTGGTTGAGGCGATGGAGAAACAGAGGTGCGTCGAACCACAGCACATGTGGTCACAGTGTTGTGTCTTTGACCTGTGTGGTTCAGCTTGGCTACACTACACTGACAAAGTAAGTATGATGGTGTGCTTCTTTTCGAACCTCAATCGTACAAGCGGGTTTTCCGGCGGAGCCGCGATGCAGGCACAATGAGCAGATGGTCTCCAGGGTGCCGCAGCTTGAAGGGGAGATCCAGAGCCTGCGGCAAGATCTTTCAACGATCTCTAGATGAATGGAGTCAACTGCTTGTTGAAGTTTGGGATTTGTGGTCGGAGTTTTGGACGAAGGAAGTATCGCGATAAGGCCGCTTCCTGTTTCCTGGTTCCTCTTTTAAGGCATGAGTTATTTCCCATTTAATAGTTCTAACCAGGAGCTCCTAGTAGCGTCCTTACCACAAGTTTGCCCAGACGGCCATGGAGCGCTTTGCGGATCCCCGTCACGCCACCACGGTATGCCTCAGTGCTCGCCGCTGTGAGGAAACTCTCTGAGTTGGCTGTCCTGAAAGAGACGCTCGCAGAGACCGAGGAGACGGAAACAAAGTATGGGACCCACACATTGGGGGCACTGGCTTGATCTGACTTGGTGACACGTTGGCGAAAGGGTACTTCTAAACAAGATATTGCAACATATATTAATATAAGATTAATATATATATAGTTATAGTTATGATATATATATATATTACTGGTTGTGTTACATTTTTGATAGCGTTTGTATTTTCAGTCGTTTTTGGCCATGGTGCAAGTAGGATCCAGTAGGCTCTAGGCCTTAGGCTCTAGTTTTTGGACATGGTAACCTCGGTCCCAGGAGAAGCTGAGGCTCAGGGAAGAGGCTGCACCAGAGCTGAGAGCTGCAGAGCTCCTGGCCACCGAAGCAGAACGTTTAGAAGAGGCACGGGCTCAGTGGACCGAAAATGAATGGTCGAATCGTCGAAACGAAAGAATAAGGAAAAGAACCAACTAAAAAGCACAGAAGCGAATGGAAAGAAAAGGCCTGTGGACTCATGTGGGGAAAAGACAGTATATGTCCTTATGTAGAGATCATCGCACCGCAGCATGCTTGTGCTCGCTTGTGCTGTATAATGCGGTATGTATGACTGTATGAGTATATATATATGTATATCTATAGAGTACATGCATCCATCCATCCATGCATGCATGCATCCATGCATCAATGCAAACGCCCATGCGTCTGTCCGTCCGTCCGTCCGCACACACACACACATGCATACACATCCATACACATGCATGCATACATGCATACATGCGTGCATACATACAGACATACAGACATACAGACAAACAGACAGACAGACAGACATGCTCAAGGCCATTAGCTGCTCAAGGTGGCAGCCAATAAAGACCACCTGGTGCGGCACCCCACTCAAGCATAGCTTGCAGAACCCCGACACCTTGGACCGGTACAAGTCCAACTAGATCACATTCTTTGCTCGTCATCTCCTGCACTCCAACACCGCTCTTGACTTGCTCTTTGGTGCCTGGCAGTGCTCGCTCACGGCTCTTAATTTGACCTGGACATCCTCCACGATCCCGGCTACCAACTCCTTCGGCCTTGGGGAGTTTGACACCTACCGGTCAATAACATTGAAGACTTCTACAGCCAGTTCGCGGAAGGTGCAGTGATCATGTCTTGGGGAAGAAGCTACATGATATGCAAAAATCCTTCTTGCAGCAACTGGATATGGATAGACAAACTACGACCAGACACCAGGTGCTGAAAATGCGGACAATGGTGGCAGCAAGCTAGCTCTGGTAAGGGCAAAGGACAAGGCCATGGACAAGCCAAAGCATTTGGACAAGGAAACAAGCTTCCACTCAGCTGCTGGACACTCCGCCAGGCCTCAACAGACTTCGACCTCTGAAGCAGCACAAAGACCAAGCTACAGCAGCAGAGCTCTTGGCCAGCACCTGGGAGGTCATCCCAGAGGCAATTCAAGCCAAGCTCACAGCTCTTGGGTATGGACCACCGCCGCAAGAGGAACCCGAGTTGACTGAGCTCTTGAAGTCCCACATGACGGTATTACCACAAGAAGTACAAGCAGTGGTCACAAAACTGACCCAGCCCTTGCCTGACACCGAGAAGGAGCTTGCACAAAAGCTCAAAGCCCAGGTGGGAGAGTTGAAGTCAGTGTCCATCAAGAAGAACCAACTCCAGACGAAATTGGATCAAGTCAAATCACAATATGCATCTATGCTTCAGGACATGCAAGACCTTCAAAGCAAGTTGAATGAGGGCCAGCAACGCCTCAAAGCACTGTCCGATCAATACATGAAGGTCACAACCCAGACACCTCCACCGACCGGACTGGAGCCTGATGACACCAAGGACTTGCCCATTCCTATGGCAGTAGAAACCTTTGTCTCTAGTCTGGGCGTTGATTTGACAGATGAGCAAAGAACTCAACTGCACGGCCTACTCAAACGGCCCAAAGCAGATGAAGAAGAGATCAACAAGAGAAGGAAAACTGATGCACAGGCCGCACCACCAGGGGGGCAGTGTGGGTAACACTCCAACCACAGGGAAACCCACAACCCCAGCGTATCAGGCGCCGATACCTTGGGAAGAGTTCGAGGCACCACCATGCATACCGGTTTGCCGTGCTGCATCCGGCTCAACCCAGGCGGGGGCAACCTTAATAGGTGCAGGGGGCCAGACACCACACGATATGAAGGAACCAAACCTTTTTCAAGTCGGGGACAACACCTGTTCAGGTGAAGGGGAAATCACCACACAGGACAA
Source organism: Durusdinium trenchii (assembly GCA_963970005.1). Classification (NCBI taxonomy): domain Eukaryota; class Dinophyceae; order Suessiales; family Symbiodiniaceae; genus Durusdinium; species Durusdinium trenchii. The sequence continues at coordinate 80,018 of CAXAMN010009791.1, forward strand.
TACTGAACCATCCAACACCAACTGGATGCACAATTTTGACACAACAACAGCACCCGCCTCTGGCGCTGATGGCACTCTACGGGGAGCACCTACCAGTGAAGAGCCAAACAAAGAGCTCGATGAAGTTCAGGACGCAGAACACATATGCCTCAACAACAGAGTACATCCTCCAAAACCTCTCCATGACTGCTTGGGGAATCCAAGCTCACGGTGCTTTGCAAATGCACCATGGAGAGCTTTTACATGGACGTGTGCGCTCCTCCAAGAAACGCACACCGAGCCCTGGGGCACCCTGCATGCAACTGTTCAAGAATCACTCGAACTGGCTGAAGCAGTTGACATCCAAGACCTACCAGGACTGCAACGGCTATGGAAGAAGCGTGATTTGAATGTACAAGGGGATGCAAATCACTTTGTGAACACTTTGTGGCACCTTTCACAAAGCAGAGCATTCCACTACCGATATGCCGAGATCAAACCCGGTGGCTACCTGGCCGACCATGTTCAACTACCCCTCCTAGTTGACTATCCAGATGACTGGCCAGAGAACACCATGCTGCAGACGCTGATGAATGGATGGGCCAACGAAGGCTTGGGACATACCTCATGGATGACAAGCCCATCCTGGTTACACCAGGAATACCACCATCGACGGAGTTGCTTCCAAGCACAAGAAAATCCTGAATCCATATGGGACCTTCACTGTACCCAGATCACTGGACGGATTTGCAAGAGCCTCAACTGAATTTGTTCCGGCGGCCCTGATCTGCCATCGAGGACCCAACCACGAATCTGGGCACTATTTCGCGATCCTCATCTACAAGGATCTCATGTGGCTTGCAGATGATGGCAAACCTCCAATACATCTGGCACATCTTACACCGCAACTAGCCAGCCAGGTGACGCAAATCTGGGCAGTTCACATTGACACGTTCAGAACTACCCAACAAGTCATCCACATGCTTCCACCACCAGAGGAACCAGATTTTGATCCACCGCTTCACCCCAGTCCAAAAAAGACCTCGCCTCGAACAGGCTCACAACCAGTTGCACTACGCCAATGTCACCACATTTGGAAGACAAGTTATCGACTGGTACTGGACGAGGAAAAGTGAAGTCTACATCTTTGTGGAAACCCACTTGGACCCACAAAAACATGAGCAGACATGCCAATACTACACGATTCGGGGACGAACTGCTTGTGGAGTACCAGCTTGGCCCAGTGAAGACAACTCTGGCACCCATGGCGGCATCCTGATCCTGGGAGATCCTTCACGCGGCCTTACACCAGTAGAAAACTTCACACTCCAAGGATGCGGGTACCAAGCCTTCCTATGGCAGGCCACTGAACAGAAGACAATTTTGGTAGCAGGTGTGTACCTCCACACCAATGAGAGCATCCAGAGCGAGACCAGTGCCACAATCATAGCCAAGCTTCTGGCACTACTGCAGGCTACCAACCATCCCTACATCCTGATTGGGGATTGGCAGAACAAACCCAGTGCCATTTCGAGTACAGTCCTCCCGTCCAAGTTCCACTTTGACATCTTGGCACCTGACCACAGTGTGCTCTCTGGCAATGTCATCGACTACAGCCTGATCCACACATCAATCTCCAGCGCAACAGCATTGACCACGGAGTGGGCTGTTCCCTGGCGACCGCACGCTCTGCTGACGCTACACCTGGACATTGAAGCAGCCACAAAAGAATACCGGCAGGTCCAATGCTTTCCAGCACTCCCAGCAACACCGGACATTGACTTCCGTCCATGGACCACATACCAGTCTCAGGCTTTTGAGCTCTGTCAAGGCACAACAGTGGGCGGATTGGATCTCAATCACCGAACAATATCTACTACAAGAACACCCTTGGGCTGCCCAAGGAAGAGGAGCCAATCTCAGGGTGACGATCAAACCCCTTGTTGCTCCAAAGCCAGGCGGCGCTTGGAAAAAAGGAAAGGCTGCGTACTGGGAGCAACTTCAGGCCCGCTTCAGACTGGCGCTCAAGCAACCAGCCTCTCAGCCAGGAGGACCCACCAAAGGGTTCATGGCAGCCATCAAAGACATCCACTCCAAATGGCTTCACCTGGGGACAATTCCTTGACACCTGCCGCCACTGGCACCAGTACAGGGATAACCATGCAGCCGAGCTTCTCCAGACCATGCAACACCAGCTCCAGGAAGCACAACAGGCAGCCAACGATGAAGCACATCTCCAGTACAAAACTTGGCTACAACAAGGACACGCGAAAGGGCTGAAAGGCCTCTTTCGAAGCCTCAAGAGCAGTGAAGTTCCCTGGAAGAGGCCCTACCGACATCTCGAGCCTGACCAGCGCATGACCCAACGACTAGCAGATTGGGGCGACTTGTGGCACATCAGGCAACCAACCAACACCACGAACAAGCCTCAGAGAGCAAGCGCAACGACAAGCTAAAGCACTAGCACCCATCACACTTGGACACTTGGCTAAGACCATCAAAGGTCTACCTGACAAAGCCAGCGGACCAGATGCAGTGTCAGCGCAACTCCTAAGGACAGCGCCACCACTTGCGCTGGCGCCTTTGCTCAACCTCATCCAGGACATGGAACAAAGTGCGCAACTCCCGACACAATTGCAGATGCACATGGTGTTGATGCTTCCCAAAAATTCAACCATAGAAAGACCCATCACGTTGACCTCCACCCTCTACAGGCTGTGGTGTCGACTCAGGAAATCTCTCCTTGATGACTGGCAAGCCAACCTCCCGGACCAATTGAACCACGACAGGGCAAGACCAGGCGCCAATGTCCTCCAGGTAGCCCTGGAGAGATTGCTAAGGCAGGAGGCGCACAGAGCCAACAACAAACACGGTGTCACAGTTCTCATGGACTTGTCAACCTTTTATGACACCATCCAACTACAGAGACTACAAGAACAAGCACTGGCCATCCAATACCCTCCACTCATGTTGGAAATGGCCATGCAGGTGTACACGGGCCAAAAGCCATTGTCGCTGAACAGGAGATGACGCCTTTCCCCAGGCACCACTGCTTGCAAAGGCAGTGCTGACACCCGCATTGGCCCCATGGCACGAGCAGCACAAGCACATCCACCTGTTGAGTTGGGTGGATGACATTGGCTTTGACACAGCAGGAACCAGTCCCCACCAAGTGGCCCAGCAAGCAGTAGAGGCCTACAGGGACCTCCACAACAAGCTCACCAGCATTGGCTTGAAGGTCAGCGCCAAAAAGACAGCCTTCATTGGCACCGACAAGCACACCAACAGAGCTTTGAAAGACCTCCTCACAGAGGATGAGCCACCAGCCGTACCAGTTATGAGAGATCTTGGTATCGACCATCAAGCAGGACGGATCCGACGCGTCCCAGTGATGAAGCAAAGGATGCAGAAAGCCACCCAAAGAAGAATCAAACTGAGAACTCTCAAGATACCAGCCCTCAGAGTCCGTCTAAGACTCCACAGAGGAGGCATCCAGCCAGTAGCCATTTGGGGGACCAGCGCCCAGATACCGCATGGCGCTCAGACATGCACTGGCCAAACAGCTAGGACATCACACTGGAGGCATCCTGGATGTCACCTATGATATCCACAGCACCAAGTATGTGGACCCGGCTGACCAAATCACTATCCACCACATCAGGGCAATGCACCAGCTCATCCACGCCTGGCCAACCGAACAACTACCAATATCCATGGTACACTGTCAAAGGACCCATGGCAGCCACCATTGCCTATATGGCAGAATGGGGATGGGATGTCCAGCACCTTATGCAGTGGAGCCGCCCGGAAAACCAGTTCATGCTCTCCAATGAGATCCAAATGGCGGAACCTTGGTGGTGGTTGGAACACCTGCTGTACAAGGAAGCCCAACAGCAGCGCACCAGCAGATTTGCCAAGAAGCCAAACCATCAGCATCTGCTCACCGGCCTGGACTGGCACACTTACAGACAACTCAAAGGCAAACTTCCACAACAACAGCGGAGGCATCTGCAGACTTGGGTGCAGGGAGCACTGCATTACAGGGATGCAGATTCCACCAAGCTTTGCCCCATTTGCAACGTCCCGGCATATACTGTGGTTGTGTAAATGGCATCGTGACCAAAACCACAAGCCACTTCCACCAGAATGGATGGAGCGCATCACATGCCAGGATGAAGAACCCTTGTGGTCCAAGGGCTGGATACCTCTCGAACCCCAAGAACACTTGCGCAACCACCACCCTACCAGCGACACGGCATATGGCAAGGACTCCAACCAATTGGGCCGGATCAATATGTGGGCTGGGCATTCACTTTGGATGCCACACCCTCCCACTACGACAGCCGCAGCCAAATCTGGGTGTTTGGCCTCTGCGTACACACCCAGTCCATGGGGCAACCCAAACGACTGGGGGCAATCGCAGGTGTGGCACAGGGGCAGCAGACCGAGGGCCGAGGCCGGCAAAAGAGGGGAGCTGGACGATGGCGTGGATGCCCGTCTGTCCAACTCAGCTCAGTCTGGGAGGCATGGACAAACAACCACACCAGCATCCCTACCCAGACCTCCTTGAAGGCGCAACAGAACAAGACAGGAAACGCATTACAGTGCTTTACATCAGCCGCAAGACACGAACGCCTGATTCACCGGGCGTGAACCACAACTTCGCAGGAGACAGAGGGATGCAGCACTCACAGCCTGGGAACGTGCGGATGGGCTACATGACTGCAGGCTCACAGCATGGCAACAAACACTGGACAGAGATCGCAAGACCATCTACACCCATGCGGTTCAAAGGCTCGAGAAGATCTACGCAGACAAGCAGCACTTTATCCATCACAAAACAGACAGGCAGCCTGGCAAACACACCAAGCAGAGGAAGAAAGATCTCATCCAACAGTGCAACAAGCCATGGCAAGCCCCACTTCATCGATGGGCACCCCAACGGAGTGGCTATGCATGCACAGCCTGTGGAACACGGATGCACCAAGGCCTAACAGCACAGATCCAGAAGACAGACGATCCCAGAAGACAGACTGGCAGAGCCATGCACCCAACTTCAAGCTGATCAGGCATGTCCCAGCCCAGGACCTGAGGCCCCTCCGCCTGACAAGAAACTCACCAGAATCCAAACCATCAGGAACATCCTACAAGCACAAGCAGGTCAAGATCAGGCCACTGACCGACACTGCTTTGAAGAGACCAAAGGCTATCTGAAGTGCACCAAATGCGGCACCAGTATCCACAAGAGGATCAACGAAAAGGCCTTCACCGAGTACATCAACAGTCCATGTCTGGACTGTCCTTTTGCAGGCCAACATACTGGCCATCCCAGTCACCAGCTCTGGCAGAAAGGCGACAGGATCAGCTGCACCCTCTGTGGGCTCCAACTTCACCTTGATGGGCAGCAGCGCATCATCACCACATCGAATTTCCTGAACAAATGCAAAGGGGCTGGTATCAAGGGCTCACCACCGATCAGCTCCTTCTTCAAAAGCACACCTCCGTCACAAACCGGAGATCGCAAAGCTGGAGAAGCACAACCTGGCACAAGCGCTCCAGCGTCAGTGGCAGGGCCCCCACCCAAAAGGCTGCACTTCTCCACGCCACTCGCAGAGCGGGAAGAGGAACACAGCTCTGCAATGGCCATGACACCCAGCCAACAGGCAGGCACCCAAGCAGCCTCAAGCTCCGAAGAGATGCAAGATGAATCTGCGCCAGATGAAGACCACGACAACTACCAAGTCGACTTCTTCTAAACGAGCTGCCTGCTCCTGCGCTGCCGCGACCAAAACGGCCAAGAGACCAGATGCAGCAAAAGAACCCCTCTAGGAAAAAATAGATACATACATACATAGATACATACATACATACATATGCACACACACACCGCCTGTGTGCATCAGTGAAGATCGCTGGGGTTCTGAAGTGACTTTGTTTGTGAGCATGGGCCAGCATTATGATGCCACAAAGCCTCGCTGAGCCCTGCCTGACCAAAAAGGATTTGCAGTGAAAGGCTCGCATTTGCAGATTGAAAGACGGTCAGCAAGACTTTAGCCAAGTGTTTTTGACTGTAATTCTGAATGAGAGTGGGTTTTGCACATTGAAAGACGGCCAGAAAAGATTAAGCCAAGGTTAAATTCTGAATGAACGTGGGTTTTGCAGATTGAAAGGCAGTCAGAAAGAATTCAACCAAGATTTAACTTTGAATCAAGTCCCTTTGCGCCTTGGCTGTGAACAACGATAATGGGAGTTAAGCCACCACTTAATTCCCAAATCGTTGAATGATCCTGATACAGGGACTAGAGACGAATTAGCTTGCGATCGAATCTAATTTTTGCAAACTTTTACTTGCAGTCCCGACCATATACACATACATGCACACATGCATGCATACAAACATACATACAAGTATGCGTACATACACATACAAACGCCAAAAAACATACGCACCCACAAGCAAACACACACACATACATACATAAATACATACATACATACACACATACATACATACATACACACATACATACATACACACATACATACATACATCATACATACATACATACATACATACATACCTACATACATACATACATACATACTACATACATACATACATACATACATACATACATACATACATACATTCATACATACATACATACAGACACACATACATGCATCCGTACGTACATACACACACATACATACATACTTTATCATACATACATACATACATACATACATACATACATACATACAATAGTACAAATACAATAATACAATACAATAAAATACAATACAACATATACAACACATACAACACATACATACATACATACATTACATAACATAACATAACAGTACAGTACAGTACAGTAGAGTACAGTACAGTACAATACAATACAGCACAATACAATACAATACAATACATCACTACAATACAAACGTACGTACGTACATACATACAGACGTACATGCATACATAGAGAAACACAAATAGATACACACATGCATGCACACACACACACACTTGTCATGTTTTTTCCGAGCTGCACGTAACGTGTTTCGCACAGAATGCCATTGTTTGGCCCAAGGCTGACTGGTTTGGACGTTTTGGGTTGATTGATTCGGAATGCCACAGTGAGGAGATAGTCAAGAAGGTGTCCCCGTTTGCCTGCGAAGTCTTGGTTGGCTGTAACGGAATGGTGCACAACTTGATTGCCCCCTCACAAACGTAACACAGCGTAACTATGCATGAAGAACACTCCAGTGAGTGAGTGTCATCCGAGAAGTTATCCATTTATTTGGCTTCCACATGCTGCAGGAGCTGACAGATGTTCATGCTCAATATGCAACCATGCAGGCGATGGCACGACGTAGAGTTTTTTTGGCACACATCGCTCCACATAGAATCCGAAAAAAAACAAAAAACTACCTTTTCTCTATTTGCAGATGTGGCCGATGCCAGGTGGAGCTGAAAAAACGTGAAGATTTATTGCGAGGCTGGGGAGTTGGCGGTGACCCATCGCCGGTGACCGCTGCCAATTGCTTTTGGTCACAATACGACGCTGCTGAAGGTATTCCTTTGGTTTTGGCCGATTTCCTCGAACAGATCCACCTCCCAGATCCAGTGCTTGAGCTGAAAACTGATTCGATGGCGATGGAATCGCATCCATAATGCTGACCGGATTGAGCTGGGCCCTAACTAGGCAGCCCCCAAAATGGGAAGCAGCAAACTAGGACGACCAAACCCACTCATGAGAGGTCTCCTAATTCCAGGGTCTCCCAGTTCTGCTTACACTCCCACTTCGGTAGGACGTCTGGAACCCCGTGCTGTCCTGCCGTTCGACCGAGGCACTGTCGAGCAGCCACGTGAGGCCCGAGGAGGCGCCCAAGTTGCTCATCGCCTCGTTGCGACGGCTGCAGATGGCGGTGATGAAACGCCACTGGGTTTGGTTCGCTCCAACGATGGTCGAGGAGGGTGGAAGGCCGCGGTCGACTTCCGATAGGCCGGGGAGGCACCAGAAGGCCACGGACGATTCACGAATGACGAAATTGACAAATTAGATAGACATTACAAAGACATTGTTAATTATGCTATCAGCTCGGTTCTAGCCGGTCGTAACCACTGTGATAACAAAAGGACCCCATGATGCACGGCTGATTTTGTTTCGATTTGACCTTGTTGGGCATTGACACTGAGTGCACGCTGAGGTGATGAGGAGCTCAAAGTGGCCAGCGAGAAGATCACAGAGCTTTCCAAGTGTCGCGATGGCAAAGCCATGCAAAGCCCAAACGATCCAAATCCATTGCAAAGCCCAAGCATTCCCAAAGCATCATCGCTTCATTATTCATAGAATCAATCGTCCAGATGTCCAAGCCTCGATGCAGAATGTTGAATCTGTTGTAACGAATGTTTGTCGCATGTTTCTTCCTGCAACTAGGTATGCCACTATGTACGTCCTCGAGGTTGGGCTACACTGATTTGAATATGTTTGAATGGCAAGTTGGTGGCACGCTTATAGCCCAAGTCCAAAAATGGCAGTCGCAGTCGCAAGCGCAGAGAAGCGGCAACAATTAACATACAAACCAACACTCGCTTGCTCGGGGAACATGGAGAGTCTTTTAGACTTTGACGCTGTCCGTGGTCTGAGACCGCCAGCTAGAACGTGGAGAGTCTTCAAATAGGAAAAACTACATTAATGTCAATAGGGATGAGGTCTCAGTATAGTCGCTATACAGGTACATGCCATATACTTTTGGCTCAAGTGCCCAACCAGGTAAAAAGGAGCTTTAGCGCGCGAGCTTCATGTTGAACTAAGGGCTAGAACGGGGCCAGGGCACACTTTTCATCCGTTCGCAGGTTATCAGCCGTATCCAGACTCCTTTGAGCTGGGTACGAGCTACGGCCTTACACAACACCATCTAAACGCACACGCATCGGATAGATCAGTTACCCTCAGTCACTGAAGATGGACCAATCCGACGCCAGCACTGCATCTTTTGGAGCAGCTGCCGCGGCCGCAGATCGGATGAGTGCATCCCACAACTCTAGTCCAGGTACGATCGAAGCGGAGACTCTGACAGTGGTGAGAGAAGTTGCGACAGGTAGAGCACGAAGTCGTTCCCCGTCAGCGCAATCGACACCACCGGGGGGGACACCGAGGTCAGGCCGTAGCCCTAGGGAGACAAGGAGGAGGACTGACACCGGAGCTGTGAGAGTGCTAGCATTGGAGGATGGGTCAACTGTACCAGTACCGTCGGACAGCGAAGCTGGAGATGGAGCAAGGGCAAGTACTGACAACCTACAGCTAGCACGGGCCGATGGAGACCTCAATGCGAAGTGTGCGCAACTACTTGCCGAAGTGCATATGTTGAACCACCAAAACGCATGGATGGTCGAATGTGAGCAGAGACAGAACCAGATCATACAACACGAGACCGAAGTCCACGAAGTAGTGATGGCACACCTCGAAGAATGTTACGTCGAAGGATATGGAAATCAACGAAGAATCAACCAACTTACCGAGTCCAGAGACTGTTTGCTCTCAGCAGCACACGACCTGCAATATCAGATGGACACTGATCGTGTGGCAATGCGGGATCGTCTCACCCAGTTAGGGGAGTACGCTGATCGCAACAGCGCGGAGATGGTTAGTCAAGTTGTGAACATCGGCACGGAAGAGATCCAGGCTATATCGGCCGAAAGAGATCGAGCCATAACCGAGGTCATGACTACAATCGCAGATGCTGAGAACGTCAAGGACCTGTGCAGGCAGGAGTTAGTTGGAATACAAAGGCAGAGTGCCAGGAACAAACACGAATATGCTGAAGAGATGAAAATGAAGGAAGCAATGTATGCAAGCAAGATCAAATGGTTGTCAGAAGAGAATGAGGAGCTCAACAACCGATCTAATAATCAGGACAATTTCATCATGACCATCAGGGAGCAATTGAAGAAGGCGAACGAGGAGTTGACACAGGCGAGGATTCAAGGATCCGATCGACCGTCTCAACCATCCAACGCCCGACTCAAGAAAGCCGAAGTCAAGGTGAATATGTTGGAAGAAGACATTCTACGTAAAGAGAGGATGCTGAAACGTCTTCAGGAAGAATTGATCGAATCAAGCGCAAGTGAAGCACAACTGAAGGTCGCACTGAAGTTGAAACCATCAGACATGGGATCAGAACCCAATGTGGAGAACGAGATGATGACCAAGCTTAGAGCGGAACTTGGACGTACCGAAAAGTCATTAAGGTCCGAGGAGAAAGAGGCAATGGAGTACTACGAAGGTATGATGCAGAACCAACAGGACATGATGGAATTCGAAGCGCATGCAGCACGGCTCAGAGATGAGAGGAATAAGTACCGGAGGAGGTACGAAGAGGAGCGCTTGAATGCTGAGAATACAGCCGCAACCGAACATGGTGCCGCCTCATCCTCTAGCTCGGGTGGCTCCAAGATATCTCGGAAGGAACACGAGAAGATCAACATCCCTGCATGGCCCAAGATACACGACCTGGAGGTTTGGAAATCCCAGGTTGTAGCGGCAGTCGTGACGGCATCGGGCGACGAAAGACAAGAAGACTGGATCCAGTGGCTCTCGGATGCCTTCAGATCACCGTATGACCCATTTCTGCTCGAGACATCAGGCGAAGCAAGATTCGCTAGCATAGACGCTAAGCTAGGTATCACCCTACATACGATCATCCACGCAGCAGGTGAGAGATCTCATGACGTACAACTGAAGGTGAGGCAGATGATGCAGAGACGTGCGAGAGGCACAACTCCTGGAATGGTCAAGGGACGAGAAATGTTAGCGTTGATCGTCGATAGCTTCCGGAGTGCCGACAACGTCGATGTGATGTATGCATCCAAGCACTTATTCGATCTAAAGTTCCCTGGGGATAATCAACTATCCAGATTCCTTGGACAGTGGGATGAGATCATATCAGGTATGGATGCGGATGACATGCTTCCTGACAAAGCACTCCGCAAACTGCTTTGGGACAAGATTAAGGATTCCAAAGTTATGGCGTTAGACTTGTCCGTGTACGACAACATGTTGGATAAGGATCCGGATAAGACCTACCAGAAGTTACGAGAGATCATGGCGAAGTGGATACGGAAATCAATCGAGACCACAAACAAGAAAGAAAGGGAAAAAGCTTTTGGGAACCTCATGAAAGCCACACCAGCGGCGGAGAAGAAGGACCCTAAAGCGAAACCCAAGAATACCAAGGCCGATCCACCGAAGCATGACGCAGCTCCAGTACTTCCTCAGGCTAATCCGAAGGACCACAACAAGAAGGACAAGAAGCAGGATCGTGGAAGATCGACCACGAAGAGCCCAAAGGGGGATCGTGGCAGGTCAGCGACTCCAGCAGATACGTCCAAGATAGGATGCGCCTTCCACTTCCATGGGAAAAACGGATGTTCTAGAGGAGACAAATGCAAGTTTAGTCACCAAGAGAAGCACAAAAGTTCTGCTAAGAAGCCAGAAAGCTTCAAGGGTGACAGATCAAAGAGTCCTGGTGGCAGGAGCACTAGCCCTAAACCAATGAAGGATCAGGTCTGTTGGAATTGGCAGAAAGGATCGTGCAAGTTCGGGGACAAATGTCGACGTCAGCATCACGCTGCTCCTGCTACAAAACAAGAGGCTAAAGGCAAAGCCAAGCCCAAACCGGCTGCGCCAGCCTTCATGCTTTGCGGAGACATCGAGAGTGACGGCGAGGATGTGCAACCCGCACTTCCCAACGTACAACAAGGTAAACTGGCGCTTCGCTTTAAAGTCAGATTCGATGACCGGGCGAATGTGACCACGTTTACCTGCGATCCTGGTAACGAGCTAAATACCCGTCCCCTCAGGAAGAAGAAGGATGAGGTGCAGAAGGTGGATACCGAGCTCATTTCATCGTTGAGAGCCCTCAGAGTGAACAATATAGCTGCACGAGTAGCACATGCCAAAGGTAAGATGATGGAGCTATACTCTGCTGAACACATCGCCAAGGCATGGATACAAATCACTCAAGATGAAGGAATCGAGGTGAACGTCGACCTGTCTGACTTCAACACCAACGAGGTAGTAAGGAAGGATTCTGTCAACTACACGATACCAAGAGACACGATGTTCATGGCTGTGGAGAGGTATGATGGACCACCGATACGCTTCATCATGGACACGGGATGTGGACACGACTTGATCTCAAGAGAGAAAGTCAATGCCATGGGCCTTACCACCAAGGAAGGACCCAAATCCGTGAGCTTCATGACAGCGAATGGTGTAACTAGTACATCAGAGATGGTGGACATCAATGTGGACGAACTACCCATGATGTCCGAAGCACACGTGTTGGAGAGCACACCATCAGTCTTTTCCATCGGGAAACGGTGCATGGAACAAGGGTACTCATTCGTATGGCCGGCAAATCAATTGCCATACCTCATCGACCAGAACGCGAACAAGATTCCGCTATCGGTGCATGACAACATACCCTACATCAAGGTGAATGATGATGACGGGAGATGTTTACCAAGGCCAGACGGCTTGGCTACGATACTTCATCGCATACTGTCAGGTGTGGGGCATGAAGACGAGGCCACAGCAGGTCAGGAGACACAACAAGAGGAACCTCCGCCCAAGAAACCACGGAGACGGAGGAGAAAGAAGAAAGATAACCAGAGAGATCAGGATGGTGAATCTGGTATCAATCCAGCTGTTGCAGGCGTCGAAGGAGAACCAGAGGAACACGGTGATGACGGGTATTCTCCTGAAGAGGAATATGACGGGGGAGATCCGAGAATCGATCGTGGTCACGATGGTCAATCTGAAGATGCCGGAGGCGACGAGCATGGAGGTGATGCGGATTCTGAACGAGAGGAGAGTGACACTGGTGAAGATGAAGAGGGACTATTGGAAGTTGATGTGGTTGACGGGGAAGCCAGACTATCAAAACCAGGAGTGCTGAAGAACGAGGCGAGATCCATATTACACTTGATGACGCACCGATACAAGAACCCATACTGCAAGTCATGTGTGAGAGCAAAGATGAAGCACTACAAGACTAGCAAGGGAGCTTTCAAACGGAAATTGAAGGCATTCGGTGACCTTATCACTTTCGATCTCATGAACACTCAGAAGATGGCGAGAGATGGGATCATGCCGGATAAGGACGTATTGGTGATTCGAGATCGGTTCACTGGTGTGATATGGGGCTATCCTTTGAAAGCAAGCAGTAGTGACGAAGTGGTGCAGGCGATGAAGCACTACATCGGTAAGAGAAAGGTCACCAACGCTTACTCGGATGATGCGCCACAATTTGAAGCAGCACTCAAGGAACTCCGGATTCCACTAGACCAGTCGCTTCCAGGACATCCCCAGAACAATTCACTCGCCGAAAGAAACAATCAGTTCATGATGCTTACCACATCGACATGCTTACTAGAAGCCGGACTACCACCATGTTTTTGGCCATTTGCAGTGGAGTGCGTAAGCCATTTGTTGAACATCGAGAAGCTGAGCGATGGCAGCAGTGCATGGTTGAAGTTGCACAAGAGCGAATTCCCAGGCATGGTGATACCACTCGGGGCGAAGGTGTTCTTCAAACCGAGTGATGCGAGAGAAAGAGACCAAGACCATAAGTTCGACCCCAAGAGCATACCTGGCATCTTCGCAGGGTACGTTATGGGGACCGGGATGAACTGGTCGAGGAAATACAAAGTATGGGCTATAAGCGATTTCGCTCAACAGAATCTAGGTTATGATGCCGAGAGACCGTTGAGGAAACTGATTACTCCTCACATCACCGAGAAGATCTTCCAAGACGACGGAATAGAATTCCCTTTGAAGAAAGAGTACGAGAGGTTGAACAGCACTCTCGAAGGAATGAAAGTCCTGAAGGAGAGAGCCGGTTCTCCAGATGCACCTACCAATCCCGAGTTACCTGATCCCGACGACAGTGACGATCAAGGCGGTGACGATGATGCGCCTGATCCACCAGACGGGGATCTGAAGTCAAGAGCTAGCGAGATTGACGCGATCGAGGATGAGAAAACGGAGGAGCTCGCAGAGAAGAAGAAAGAGGACTACTCCGGTCCCGATCACTACTCCGTTGGGGGGCCGGGTGATAACATCATTTACTTGAACAACGACGGTGAACATGTCAAGATCGCAAAGGACGGTCGTCTATATAGAGTGGGATCGGATGGAAGGCGACTCTTCCACAACTCACCAAGACCCAAGGACTACCTCACGCCTGAAGAATGGCAGAAGCTATCGGTGAAAGATAGAGCTATGGCCAAGAAGGCCGGAAAGCATGTAGACAGGGTCGTGGATAGATTGACGAAGAAAGCAAAGGGGCTTGGGAGCAGCACAGATAAGAAGGAGGACGAAGAGCCTGATGAACTCTTGAAGGACCTGGAAGACGTCAAGAAGGATGATGATGGAGGTAGTGAAAAGAAGTCCAAGAAAGACAAGAAGGACAAGAAAGCCAAGAAGGACAAGAAGTCCAAGAAAGAAAAGAAGTCTAAGGACAAGGAAGAGGAGGGTGTAGGTGGACCAAGCTTGGCTATGCCTACTACCTTTAGGGAGTGGGACACTGATGACGATGAGGACCCATGGTCACCTAAATCCTTTACATCCGAGTCTACGTGTACCCCCAGTGATGAAGAATTCCTCACAGATTGGGACGAGAGTGCCATGTGGGAGGACAACGATGACAATCTTGCTATGGCGGCTTGGAAGACGGAGAACGTCTACAATCCACTGAACGGTCAGATATGTTGTTGCATCACTGGTGATCTTATTGACCACCATATAGTTGATGAACCATTTCCGACGATGCCATGTGTAGTGCGTGATACGCAACATCGCCCAAAACTTATGGGCAATAGGTTGTTCAACGCTGTGGTATCAAGACCTGTGAGCCGTGCCGAGATCCTATCCAATAAGAAGGCAATGCAATCTATGTTGGATGAATGGGGCGGACTCTGGGATGATGAAACATTCGACGGGTCGTGGCTGAGAGAGTACGATGAGATAATGGCAACATCCAAGAAGAAAGGGGCAGAAGTTCACTTAGCAAGAGTACATGGAATATGTGTGGAAAAGAACTACCAACTGCCTGACGATGACCCGAAGAGGAAGTTCAAAGGGCGAGGGGTTCTACTCGGAGATCAGGTGAAGAACCAGAACTTCGAGGCAGCATTATTCCAAGACCTTGGAAACTCTCCAGCTACATTCGAAGCTGCTCGATGGGCCGATTTCTACGGTTGCCTGGAAGGTAATGATGTGCAGATGGCAGACGCCATTCGAGCATATATCCAAGCATTATTGGGCGGTGTACCGTGTTGGGCTGAACTCCCGTGGGAAGCATGGCCCAAGCACTTGCAAGAGGAGATCACCAGAAGGGGTCTCAAACGCCCTATGTGTCGTGTGAACAAAGCATTATACGGACATCCAGACTCTGGAACGATGTGGGAGCAACATTGCGACGAATCTGTACGTGCATTGGAGTTCAAACCCGTCGGACCAGAATGGCCGTCGATGTACTACCACGAAAAGCTAGACTTGCTGTTAGTGATATATGTGGACGACTTGAAGTTGGCAGGGCCCAAGGAGAACTTGAAGAAAGGATGGGACCTACTCCGATCCAAGCTGCGCATTGAACCGGAAACCGAGGTCGGATTATATTTAGGATGTGTTCTGTCGAAAGGCAAAGATAAATTGGCCGATGGTTCCAAAGTTACTACCATGACATATGATATGAGCGCTCTGCTCAAAATGAGCGTGGTCAAATACCTCGACATAGTAGGTAAGGACACAGTATTGAAGAAAGTTGCAACGCCGATGTTACCGGATGTCACAAAGGATCATCCATCGAGAGCACCATGCAGTACCCAAAAGGGACTTGCTGTCACATGCACATGGTGTGGTACTTGCTTCTCGCCTGACCAGGCAGCTTCCAAGGCCAGGTCAACAGACGATGACGTCAAGTCTGATACGAAGGAGCAACCTCGTGGTACCCTAGCGCCTCATGCTGCTAGTCTCCTAATGAAACTGTTGTACGCTGCTAGAATAGCGCGTTTCGACCTGCTACGGGCCATCAATGTGCTGGCTCGCAATGTGACAAAATGGACAGTTGCCGACGATGCTAAGTTGCACCACCTGATGTGTTACGTGCATCATTCAGCCGATCAGAAAATGGTAGGTTGGGTCGGTGATTCCAAAGCAGACCTGTCGTTAGCCCTATTTGCAGATGCGGACTACGCAGGATGTGGTCAATCGTTGAAGTCGACTTCCGGTGCCCACATGCATGTCCAAGGCAAGCGAACTCGTTTCCCGTTGGCAGGAGGTAGCAAACGTCAAGGATGCGTTAGCCACTCCACCCCGGAGGCTGAGATTGTCGCGGCGGACTACGCGTTGAGGACACTTGGGATCCCAAGCATCAGTGCATGGGAGACTTTGATGAGGACGCCACCACGAATAGTCTTTTATGACGATAATCAAGCAATGATCAATGTTATGCGGAGTGGGAGGAACCCCACGATGCGTCACATGGAGCGAACTCATGGTATTTCCATCACTTGGTTGTACGAGATGTTCAAGCGTGACTATCTGTTGCTCGTATATGAGGTTACTGCTCGTATGGCTGCCGATATCCACACTAAAGGGTTCGATGATGCCAACTCATGGAAACATGCATGCATGTTGATCAATATACTGAGCGACGATGGTCTGCGCAGTCAAGCACTGCTCGACTTGATGAAGCCAGCTCATGATGGATTGTCTTACGCCAAGCAGCTCCAGAAGGATCGTTACAGTAAGGTGCCCACATACCCTTACACCACCATTCCGGTTGTCCCGCCACATCTGTATCAGCCGGGACTTTCGAGCAAAGAGGGACTGCAAGAGATCCCTGGATGCGACCCCTACGTTATGGTTCGTACTCCCAAGCTGTACAGGCTGCGCCCACCACGGGCTCCCCCTGATATGGCTTACCTTCGCAGCACTTGGATCTTGCAGGACGCGCAATGGCAACAGATCGAGGATAAGGTTGACCCCAACTTAGAACCCGTTCGGTTTGACCGCTGGGTCGAACGTGCGTTCTTTCAGTTTCATCCTTTGTCTTCTCCGTTACCCGAAGCGTCCGCTCCTGCGTCTAGTCATTTCAACGCTGCGATCCTTCCGCGTCTTTTGTTTAGTTTGCGTCCGCTTGTCCAATGCCGCGAGTTGCAACAGACTCTCCGTGATTCGTCCTTGTACTTGTCGATTCATCACTGCTCGACCTCTGCCTTACACGTGCTCAACGCCCTGACGCGCCTTGTGCATGGGGGGAATGGGGGGTCTGGGGGGTCTTCGATGATTTTCGACAATTTTGTTTCGGATCCTGAAGAGCAAGAGCACTCAGTTCACGATCATTGGGAGGTAGACGAAGAAGCTAGGACGTTAACAAGAATACACTCGTCTCCTAGGAGAAAGGCGTTCTGCCCGGGTGATGCGCCATCTTGTCCAGTCGACATGTCACGGATCAAAGACAACAGAACGACTTACCGTCAAGGAAGTCGGCTCGAGTCATCAGATTTTGAGGATTGTGTCAAGGACTATTGGCGACACTCAGGTAGAGGTACGCATACCAAAACGCACCTCCGATGGACAGGCAAGACTGTGTTCACCCTTAGGGGAAACGACGCTGAATCGGAAAACGAGGAAGCTCAATCGGCTGCAATAGCGTTATGTAGCACCCCAAAGCGTATGAGAACGATCCCACTGAAGGATATCATTGTCCCAACGTTCGTCTCCGTTAGCAAAGCCAAGAGCGAGGAGAGCAAAGAGCACAGAATAGTTGATGTCAACATGAGACGACATGATGGGAAGATCGCATATCGGTACCAGTTCGTGTTGTGCGAAGAAGATGATAACCTAGCCGCCCGCGACGAGCAGATGGTAATCGATCTGTACGATATAGGTAAAGAACCCGCATTCATCCTACTGTGTTCAGAGGAATGCAATCACTTCACCCATTTAGCGGCGAAGCACGACTGCACCATCGTCACTGTATCTCAAAGCGATGACCTCACTTCACCATACGGAATTGCACGTGCGCTTGCGGCAGTGCGTTCGGAGAAGGATGCAGTAATGTTTGCAGGACCCTGCACAGGCGGATCGGCATGGTCGAGATACAACGCTAAAGTCAGCGACGCGATAGCTAAATCTATAGAGCTTAAGCGAGCACTATACTGGGACCTTTGGGAGCGTTTTGAAAATGTTATGGTTCGTGTTCTGAAGATCGGAGCCGCCGCACTGTTTGAACTACCAAGATACTGTGCCTACTGGAAAGATCAAAGGGTTCAACGTTTGTTGAGCGGCACTGATTGCGACAGTCATGTGTTTGATGGATGTATGTACGGGTTAGGTGCTGAGTTCAACGATTCGCATTCCGACAAGAAATTCATCAAGAAACCTTGGAAGATTGTATCATGGAATCTTGAGTTTGGCAACCAGCTCAGCAGAACATGTGACAAGAGCCATAGTCATAGAGATTGTGCAGGTAAATACACTAAGACTACTCAATTATATAATAAGAAGATAGTCGGCATCATCCTGAAGACCGTGACCAAAAGAATCGCTGCATTCCAGAAGTCTGAGAAGATGATGCATGCCGTTCCGTGCCTCATGATTCGAGCCTTGGGTAGTTCCTTCAACGAGCGGTCAGTGTGTGATGCAACATCAAACGAGACTGTATACACATGTTATGAGCATGGGACACAAACTTCACACGAACGACGGATCGAACCACATGGCATTCATGATTGTCAGGCATGTTGTGTTTGTTTGTGTGACCACAGCACTGCTTCACCCGTACGCTTCAGCGACGTGGCTATGGAGTCTGTTGGTGGTGTCATGAACTATAACAGCAACACGAGCGGCTACCCGACTTTCATCATCAAGATCCTCGATGGCCTGGTTGAGATGAAGGAGAGAGGGCAGATCTCCCTACCTCCGAGGATGTCAAGGAGTACGCATGGGTTGGATGTGGTTGAAGCATGGATTGCCGTCGGCATTCCTCCGCTCGTCCCGTTATCCATCAACTATGCAATGTCCAGGACAAAATCCGATGACACCAAATTCTTGACCGCTTCACTGAAGAAGCTAGTGGGCTACATGAACGAGGAAGAGAAGAAAGAGAAAACTGGCGACTTGGCAAGACGCTATAAGCTATCCATGGCCACCATCAAGGGGCGCTTCGGGAACGATGCGAGTGGGGTTTTCAGCAACCTTTCTCGCTACCTTGTGGAGCCTGAGGAGATTGGGGCGATCGATGACTTATGGGACGACGTCCGCGACTTCATCAACAGCGGCAGACTCAATGACACTATGGTTGCCTACCAGCAATGGAGGAACCTGTCCGGGTCGGCCAATGAGAGCATGAATATGCGTGAAGCCGCGGATCCGTCAGATCACGCCTATGCCACCCGCCTCGAGAGTTACTACACGATCTTCAGCTCGATCTTCTATCACACCTCTGACAAACTCACCAGTCGAAACGCGAAGGAGAAGGTGAAAGAGCTGATAGACACGGTGAACAGAGAGGTCCGCAACATGGCACTGGCAATAAGGGTCCACAACTCGGACAACGCGATGGACAAAATCCACGTGATCGACGTGCTCGAGGACCTGATTGCCAGGAAGAGAGGGCTGCCAAAGTACAGGTCAGCGGCTCAGAACCATATGGAGACCTTTCTAGGCTCCATGAGTGTAATGGTACAATACCTCGACAACTGCAAGCCTCCGGTAGCCCTGATAATACCAGAAGAGCTCAGATTCATGAGGGAAAAGGTCATGCCGATGATCAATGAGTGGATCCCGGTTGAACCCACAATGTTTCGAGTTCAGTACAACGCAGCTGCGGCGGAGAGCGGAAGGCAAAATGAGTACAACCGACGGAGCAGCGCCTTCAAGTCCTACACCGACTACATCGAGGAGTTGAAGAAGAAGATCGAGGACAAAGTTATCCCCTCGTTACCATTTTGGGACATGGTGGAAAGTGAAGGTCCTGAGCCCCCTGACGTTGCTCATAGGCCAAAATGGTGCCCGCCGCTTCAGATCTACGGTGACTTTACTAGGCCGAGGGCCAAACCGATGCCTCGCGCACCAAGACCTCCTCCACCGTCGTCGACATTTGAACAGCAGAACTTTTCGGAGCGTCCTTCCGACAGTTCAACTGGACATGGGCCGGCGTCCTCCAAGCGGTGGGGAAGGACAGGTGGATCAGAATCCACCGGTGCGGCATCAAGGGGCGTCTCAGTCAACACATGGTTTAGAATGCCGTTACCGATGGGGTCATCCAAATACTACGTGTTTGGGAGGGACTATTTTTCGCGAGACATGAAGGTCTACGCGATGGTTAGCGCCAACCAGGTGCCATCCGGGCACATCGTAGAAGGTCCCTGTACCGTTAACGGACAGATGACATGGTTGCAGTACTTACGAAGGTTGACGTCGTATTTGATGTTTTGGCATGGAGAGTACCAAGAGACGGTGATCAATCGGAACTACTACAAAGAGGACGCCCATTGGTTCGCTCAATATGCCAACATCTATGACTCAACACAAGTGTCACTTGCTGGAGGGCTACCATCTCCGAGGACGCTATACAACCTTTGCTACCCAATGGAAGCCAAGGTGACTGATGAAGCGGAATTGGAGCTGAGGATGCGTGAGACCTTGAAGGGCTTCATCCCAAGTGTCACGTGTCAGCCAGCAACTCGCACCATCGACGGTGAGAGTGTGCATTGTGAGTTCATCGGCGCCATGAAGACCAGTAAGGTGATTTTGATGTCTGACTTCGAGTACATCACCAAATCGAATTCCGGAAAGCAGACAGTGTTCGCCCAGAGCTTATTGTCACTTGGATGGGACAAGGTCATCAACATGTCTTGTACGCCTGAGTACAAGAAAGGAGAGACGACTGATCCATATGGTTTCATCAACTTCGTTCGTGATCGAATTGATGATGTCAAACGTCATGAACCCACCTCCATCCATGTGTGGTTGTCATTGAGCAATCTGGTGACTGCGGGCGAGAAGGGGACATACAAGACTGTGATTGCCCCCGTGGACTTCGTTCCGAGACTCAGGGATGTGATCGTCAAGCTTGACGCATGCTGCCAACTCCCTACCTTCGTGAGGATTTGCGCAGACGTGGAGTTTCACCATGCCGTCGGTTCGTTCGGTAAAATCGCCAACATGATCAAGGACGAGCTGTCACTGAATGGCATGATGTCCACAACGTCGGACAGATTCTGGCGAGCCATTTCGGTCGCCGGAAGCGGTCACCCCTACTCTATGAAGTCTGGAACCTCTTTGGTCCACGCTGTCATGGAAAAGTACTTGTTCAGAGAAAAGATGCTCGCTTCTTGCTTTATGGCACCGGATCCCTTGACCGAAGCGAATAACCTCCATGATCCCAACTTGGAGCACGTGTTGCAGGACAAAGAGAGGTTGTATCAGTACTTGTTCGGAGATTCCGTAAGAGGAAGCCATGCATATCAGTCCACTGCAGGGGCTTCAGGTGAGAATGAGTCTGAGCGGAGGAAGAGGGAGAAGGTAAGGAGAGAGAACAAAATGCCATGGATGGATGAATACTGGGGAGTCCTTCAGCCAGAACCAATATACTCGAGGACCCAAAGATGGTACGTCATTGATGACTTCAAGGAGGGTGAGGAAATTTGCTGCGACTACTGTCTGGTCTGCAATCCCATAGACTCCGACTTGAAAGACGATTGCTATGCAGAATGCATCAACGGAGCAGCAAATAGATGCCGTGGGATGTCCGCAGAAGACTTCGTCCAGAAGCGATTCCATGCATGTGCGCGATTGCTTCACAACTTCGGCATGGGGCAAACGGTATCTTCTCCCACCGTCATGATCTCCGAGATGAACCCGCGCGTAGACTTGATGAAGTTCTTACACGAAGCGATGATCATCTTTAACGGGAACCCAGGTTTCCAGAAGGAGATCTCGTTCTTCGGGGGGATCAGGTTGTCATCAACAATGACGGAGAACTTCTTCAAAACGAGGAGAGGACCCAGCATCCATGTGGAAAAGCAGATAGTCGGCAGCGCCAAGTACTACCAGGGATCCTATGACCTTGGAAACGTGTGCTACACCAAATACCTCAAGACCATATTGGAGCCCGATGTATTCCGCACTATGTTCGGAGATGATCCCACGGAGGAACGGGTAGGTGACATGGTGGAAGCGCTGCTGGGCATGCTCGAAATTGCTCAACTCTTCAGGCACATGTTCAAGGGATGGGGTGACGTCGAAGCTTTGAGGACGGGATTAGAAGAATCCATCAAACGCGTCACTGCATCGCTGTACGACAGGACAACGTATGAGAACCGAAAGCGATCGACGATCAGAACCTTGGACCCGCACTCTGAAGAGGCGGCAAACGTGGCACTGATTCTCGTTCGCGTGAGGACCATGCCGCCTCCTGAATTCGATATCGACCACTTCTTCGAAATTGGGAAAGAACCAGAACAGGGAACAGAGGCTACTGACCAGCCCGAGGCCGAAGGTGTCGATATGGAGACTGAAGGTGAACAGGAGAAGGAGGAGCAAGACGCTGACATGTCCGACCCGAAGACATCAATACTGCAAGCCATCGACGAATTCGAAGAGAAGATCGGGCAAGCAGAATTCTGCATCCACTGCATGAAGTCGGGACACACAACTCTCAATTTCATCTTCACCTACAGTCACCTCAGTGTTGAGTGATTGGAAGAAGAGAGTGAAGGGAGAGGTTGCACCCGACGATGTACCATCTGGACATCCAACCGAGGAGCCTAAGAAGAAGAAGCAGAGAGCATCGCCTACTCCAGATAGGAAGGTCGACAGCGAGTTCAGGCGAAAAGAAATGTTGAAAGCAAGAGTCGTGACAATTTTCGACCATGACGGATTCACCTTGATCGAAAGTGCTGATGGAGTCGAAGGAGGGACACATTCCTACAATGGGCGGAAGCTTGCGGAAGTAGGCCCTAGGGATATGAGGGTGGTGTACGAATTTGTAGAGAAGGCATTTGTGCACTCCAGTTCCCTCACACCAAAGGCATGTCATCACTTCTATCCCCTACCGACACGGAGGGAGAAGGGATACAAGCCGATCGACCCCATGACGATGGTCGGGAAAGTTGAGCTAGTACCGATCAACGGAGTCACTTTCGCTGCACAGAACTCCGACTACGGCAACCACAAGTATCCGACTCCAGACTGTCGGGTACCTGAATACAGCCAAGCGAGCCAGGCCCTGAGTCGTCGATTGGGAGCGAAGTTGAGGCATCGAATTGGACGCCAGTTCAGGACAGGAGGAAGACTCACACCAATCAAATGCGATGAAGGCGCATGGGTGTCATGGGAAGACCTGTTAGGTGATAACGCAGTTTGGGAAGACGGTTATCACTATGGCAACATAGACATCGTGACCAAGAAGGCGCGTTTGGAGAAGTACTTCGACCAGAACTATGAGTGTTTCCGCATAACCAAGAGGATCAGATTCCAAATGTTGGCGGTCCGCGTTCACCCTGATGAACTCAATGACCCTGATGACCCGATGGAGAAGGAATGGATTGACGAACTCAAGGGCATGGGAATCTCCAAAGGAAGACTCCACCATAGCGATGGATGGTGCTTTCCCGTGGCTGTAAGAGCAACCTCAGCACACTCAACGGACGGCGGAGGTTATGACGTTACCATCAACATCGACCACATTGGATCGAGAATGACCAACGACATGGCCCTATCTATGGTGACTGCATTTCACGCTACCAATCTTGGAGCGCTGACTTCAATCATGCGACGGGGGCTAGTGCCAGGAGGTCTCGGTTCATCGGGAAGGGATTCTATCCACTTCACATGTTTTCCGCCATGGGCCTGGGAGCAGGGCTACAAGGGAAAACCTTGGCTGGGTCGTAAGGTCGCATTGAATGATCGCCCAGTGGTTCTCTACATTCCGGTGTGGAAGCTGCAGGAGTACGGACTTCTCATCTCAGCGACTGGATCTCTTTTGGTTGAGAACGTCGTTCCCTTCGATGAGGTTAAAGGGGCATGGTTGCAATGCGACAATGCGGAACCCGGACAGCCTGAGGAGATCGAATGGATCAGGTTACTCAACAGGGAACCCGACCCTGGAAGCTATCTTGTTCTGGAGTCCAAATACGGAAACCCGATCATGATTCCACGCTATCAAAAACTTGAGAGTTTGGCGGTTGAGGTTCAGGACGATACCTACTCCGAGGACGACGCCAAAATCTCAAAGCTGTTGGGCATGATCGAGGAGAGTGGTGTTTACCCAGAATATGATAGCACCGAGTGGCAGGAAATCTTTGAGGAGATCGTGTACCGCCGGGCAATGAAAGACTATGACTCAAGACCGTGTCCTAACTGTCTTGGCGAAGTCGATGTGCGATTGACGATATGTCCGCACTGCGTAGCGGTTTTGATCGCGAATGGGAAGCTCACGCATGTGGTACCCAAGGAGACAAGGGACCGCAATCAGCGATCACCTCCGAGGGATGTCCCAGCCAGTTCTTCCGGTGAAGCAACTTCTGCTGCAGGTGCAAACATCGATGAAGTCATCAAGAATGCACGCAAGACAGCCGAAGAGGTCATTGAGGTCGAGGAATCCGAAGGAGAGGAAGAGGAGGAAGTTCCTATCATTTTGAAGGAACGACCGGACGAAGCTGAAGGCGAACCCGAATACCGGGAGGTCCCTCAAGATGGATACGGGAATGAACTTCCGCAACCTTTCCCCTTCGCAATTGACGAATTGCCACAAGAAGCTGCGATCCCCATCGACCACAACTTTGCAGTCACACAACAATTTGATCTGAGGTTGATGAAGTTGATCAAGAGCTTGGCCAACGCAACGTTCGACATCAACTGCTTTGAGAGTCGTGATGATGTGCTGCGAAAGTTCGACGATGGACAGCGGCATGACACTCCATACAATAGATGGCCAATAGTACCGAATGATCCGGATACTGGGTTTCCAAGACGCCTTCAGAGAGCCGAGGTCGTAGGCATGAGCAAATGGACCAACGACGTGTATGCAACAGAAGCGTGGCAGATCTATGAATTCCACGCCCACGTTGTTCACCCGATGATGATCACTGCAATCCGCTGCGGGCTTAGCCACAAGTACCTCAAAGAGGTCGGCAGCACTCGGCGTAACATGAGTGATCCAAAGGCTCGAAGGTCTGAGACCCAGGAAGAGATCATCGAGAAACTGGCATTCATCTCAAATTTCATCAGACGCTTGATCAGGAAGACCTTCGGAGCGAGCCGATATAGTTACTACCAGAAACCAGATGACGAAGGTGCCGCTCCATACAAATTCATCGACATTAGTCCCGCCATCAAATCGGAGCGGAAGAATGTCACGAAGGAGATCCTCGTTGCATGCCGCTACTATGGCATAGAGGTATCCGATATTCAAGCACAGAAATTGAAGTTCTTCGAGGAGCAGATCCGAGCGGGAAACCCAAGGAACGTTGAGCCCATCAAGGACTACATTGGCTTTGTCGGAGCTGACTACATGCGACAACTCACGAATGGTTGAGCATTGGGGTCATACCGACATACTACATCCGGTACTTCAAGTACTGAGGGATCTTGGGTAATTCATGATGACCGTTTTGGCATCATGGGAGTGAGAGAGGATTGTGTTTCACACCGTTGGTAATCGCATGATACCATAGGTAGGTGCACGTTTTCCGTTTGTAGCTCCATTACCTGTTTGATCCAACTTTCAAGCGAATGCAAGATCGTTTGCTAACTCAGTTCAATAGGACATACTGGTTGACCTCCAATACACTTTTGAGAACGTGATTCGTTCTCCGGTTTTTACATCCACTCATCTCCCTTCCCCGTCGAAGTACGGATGTGGGGGGGGGTGTCAATAGGGATGAGGTCTCAGTATAGTCGCTATACAGGTACATGCCATATACTTTTGGCTCAAGTGCCCAACCAGGTAAAAAGGAGCTTTAGCGCGCGAGCTTCATGTTGAACTAAGGGCTAGAACGGGGCCAGGGCACACTTTTCATCCGTTCGCAATTAATATGCCCATTGAGAGGAGTTGCCTGGGGTCTTTGGGGATTCATGCGAAGCGCAGTGGCCGCATTGGGATTCGTGGAGCGCTTGCTGCGGCACTTCTCCGCTTAGCCGCCTTCAAGTAAGCTGCTGAATTGGATCAGGTCACCATTGTCTCCGGGTTTGGCTTGCGAGATGCCAAGTGGAAGCCCAGCAGCAAGGGTGTCGGCCTTTCCTGTCACTTGGCCGCAAGAAGATTTCCCAAACTGACATTCACTCCAAGCTAGCCGCAGTTTTCTCTCCGAATAAGTACAAGCGTGGCGGATTGAAATGGGAAAGCAATTGCTGTATCGTGCTTCGTCCGTTTTGTTCGCCGTCACTTCCGGTTCAACAACGGTACATCCAAGCTCAACAATACTTAGTGACAGGCGGACAAATGCTCAAGTTGTCAGCACATGCCAGTTGATTCAATCACCACAACTACCATGATTCAGACGAGAAAACTTGGCAACAAATCCCGTACTGCAATGAGGGGTTGCCCTGCAATTAGTGTAATTGCTTCTCGGTCTCCATTGCGCTCCCCGCCCAAGGTGCTGTGGATGTTCATGGCAAGAAGGCCTGGAATGGGAATTCTATCTCGGAGGATTTTTGTATATGTTTTTTTGCGGCACATTGTTTGGATTGATCCTTTGAAGGAACCATGGAAGGCACCATGCGTTCGCCAGCATATTGAGCAACGAACCCTGAAAACCTTTGCATCATACTAGTAGCTATTGTTTGTGATGTTTGTGTTTGATCGGGGATGGACTGACAGATGGACAATGATGGACATGGGGATGCCCACTAAACCTGAAACATCCTGAAACACAAACCTTGGGGATGTCACTAACCTGCTTCGACACCCTCTCACCGTCACCGATTCTCCTTTCTCAACCTGAGGAGCGATTTGAAACAAAGGGCATCCACACCGCCAAGAACCCAGTTCCTCGGCATGCACGGTCAAGATTCCTCGTCTCGTTTGGAGGCCAAACGAACCTGAATCACTTCGACAAACTCCGGCGACAACGTTCACGCCATCAGCTGTGAAAACGTGCTCGTACCATCTCGTACCATCCCACTTGATCAGTGAGTAGGTCCCTTTGCATTAGTCAGCACTCCACTCTTGAACATCCACCACTTCATCCCTGGGGAACGTTTGTCGCACCTGTCGCGGTACCCACATGCAGCGACATGTAGCGAACAGTTGAAACCTATCGCTGGTGAGGCTCGCGGCGCTAGGC
This sequence comes from Durusdinium trenchii, assembly GCA_963970005.1. NCBI lineage: Eukaryota > Dinophyceae > Suessiales > Symbiodiniaceae > Durusdinium > Durusdinium trenchii. The sequence goes on from CAXAMN010009791.1 coordinate 107,376, forward strand.
TGAGCTTTCAACTCGTGGGTGGGCCACCATATTGCGTCCGATCCAAGTCTTTGCTTAACACTCCACTCGAATTGGATGAGTCTGAGGAAACATCTGAAAGCATATGAACACATCTAAGTAGCGAAGAAGGAGGAGACGAGTAGATATATAGTGCCAGATAGTGCCAGTAAAAGCATGGGGTGCCACAAGGGGAAGGCCACAAGTTGTAGGCTTGTGCATGGGAAAGGTGGGAACGCCTTAGGAGAAGGAAATCCACGCTTTTAGCAGTCGCATTCTTCAGGGAAGTTGTCTAATTGGCCGATTGCCTTCATGAGAGACCTCGGGCTTTTTGTCCCAAGGGAGGCCAGGTTCACAAATCAATGACACAAACGCTTAAAGGAGCTTAGCTCTAAGCTTCATTTGCACGTGTGTTTCTGACCGTTTCGGTGGATCCAGAGGCAACAGGGCCTCATGGCTCAGGTTTGGAATCACAAAGCGGAGCTGCAGATGTCTTACAGCCCCTTGGATGATATGCTAGGCTTCTTCTGGTTTCTGTGGATCGTCCTCGCAGCGATGCAAGTGCCCCAGCACACGCTCCAAGCTTCCAATCGTTCAGCGCCTACACTGCACCGTGTGAATGGTTAAGAACGCAACAATCAATACCCCGCGCTTGACCAACAGCACAGCAGATGCAGGAAGCACTCATGTACTCAAGTCGCTATGGCATGGTTGCCACTCCAGAGAATATTGAAGTTGTTGGAGAAAAGTGCTGTGCTGTCAGTGCTGTTTGAGTCGATTCCTCTCAGTGCGAGCGCCGAGGTGACACGCTGTGCTTTGCTGTACAGGGCGAACAGAAGTTGGGACAGGCTAGCAGAAGTTGTTGAGGACTGGCCTGAAAAGGCATCAAAGTCAAAGTGATACGCTGGGACGAGCGACCAGCCTGATTCCCTTTCATACTATTTCCTACTATCAGTTCTTGCAGGCAAACACATGCCTGTGCCCAGTAGCGCGGCCTTTGTGTAGGGAACCTGAACAGATCACACACCGTGACAAGATGAATCCGCAGGATGCGGCGACCAACGTCAAAACTAATAAACTAGAATAAGATTCTTACCCTTTCCCGGCCACAAGTGATAGAGTTCAATCAGGAAGAATACAGGTAATGTAGACCTTTGATTATTAAATATGAAGAGGTTATAATACAGTACTGCATACAATAACCCAAATCAATCCAAATGCTTATTATTGTTCTAAATAAAACAAGCGTATACAGAAACTGAAACTTTTCGGAGTGGCAATCAGTCAGTCAGGCCTTGCTACCAGCCTCTCGAGTGGTCGCGGCAGGAGCGGGTCCAGTTTTCCAGAAAGTGAAAAAAACAGTGGCGATGACTTTATAGCTATAGAGTTGCTCCTGCCTTTCGTAGGACCCAGATTGTTTTGCGTCTATTGCATGGTTTAGTACTAGCCTTGCACATGCACAGACAACCTCAAGAGTGTAACTTTGCCCTAGATCAATTGAATAGACAATGTTATTTTTACCGTGTCAGACATTGGCTCCTGTGTCTCCTGGTTACAGCAGTCACTGGACTAGTTTGGGAGCCGTCGTGCTATTTCAGGCAATTGGTTTGCCAACTTGAGAACCTCCTCCAGAGACAGACACACTTGCACAGGTCGTCAGCATATTCTGCTCATCCTTCCCAGGATCCGACGGCTATGACGGAAATTTGGCTTTGGAAGAGAGGGCCACTGAGGTTGCGGCTGATGCTGTCATCAAGGCTGGCGCTAGGGCTGATGTTTTTCAGCAGAGAAGGATTTGGTTGTCATAATTGTGCATGTGTAAAGTTATGTGGTGCGTTTCTCCGGAAGACCGGTGTCGATCACACCCTGGGAGATGCGGCGAACGCCTCATGGGCCATTGTTAAGGCTCAAACATCACCATGGTTTGCCAAGATTAACGGTGCAGACTGATAAAGGTGATGTTGATAGGTTCCCGTGTCATCCTCATTTCTTTGAAACCAATCCTGAGCATAAGCCACAAGTGAATCGTGTTGCTCAAACCGGTTTTTGTGGAGGATAATGGGAGTTGCTTGACTCAACCATTGTCGTGGACATGTTCTCTCACGCTGAGACAGTAGCAACCCTATTTCTATGTGCCTCCGGGCTTTATACTGTATATGATATGACTCACCCCACGCAGGTTGCCACTGGCCACAGTGTTCTGTTTCAAATTTTCTCTCCTTCCTTGTGTACCTCGAACCACCCAAGGGCGACTGAATGTTGTACGTCATTTACGTCCACGCAGCCAGCCTAACTTACAAGCGCCAAATGACAAGCGCATGATGCATTCAAGTCATGAGCATGCTGCATGAGGAAGCTTGCTCGCCGCAGGGCCCAATCCAATGGAAACAGTAGAGAGAGAGAGAGAGAGAGTGGACAAGACAGTATAGTCGGCACGCATGGCTTACCTCGTCATTAATCAAGTCAACTTCCGAAGTGTCGATACTTTGTCAGCTTTGCGTGCTTAGATTCAGCATGCTAGTACCGTGACCTTGAGACAACAGGATGTGCTCGTTGTGCTCGCGCTTTGACATGCAATTTTTGTCTTTGCCATGCCACTGGACTTAGCCTCCAGTCGCTTGCGCTCAGCTGGGCTTGCCTCAGCAACCTGCTTGCTGAGCCTGTACGCAGGAGGAGACGAGACGAGTCAGTTTTCTCTCTTCATCGATGTGTGACAATTGTTCGGACATGTTCGGACGCAGGGGATGGGTTTTCAACCTTGGCCAACACCAACGCAGTCACAAGCCGTGAACTTAGTTTGCCCAATCTGCTATTTTTGCTTTGGCTTGCCACGTGTGCCACACAAATGTCCTAGGTATGGGGAATGAGGAGCACCGAAGGACTCAGAAAGGCAGTGCCCAAAAGGCAGGGTCTCACAAAAGTTCTTTAATCGTCGTTGTACTTTGGGTGTCTTCACGTGGTTTCACATGTGCCAGAGTGTCACTTTGATGCTGTTTTGGACAAAATCCAAAAAGATCTTAAAATGCAAGGGAAGGTTGTATACTGTATACCGTACTGTAAGTAGATCGTTGGTTAGCAAGGCTAGCGCACAGTGGACTTGCTTTGCTGAAGTGCCACTAGGATCTGCGGTAACCGATGACATTCATGCTAACATGTTAGCATCGATGTGCCTGGCAGGGTCCAAGAGGATATTTGTGCTGCGGCATCTTGCTGACGAGCGCTGCTCTCGGTGCCTTCCGCAGAAGGCGCATGTGAGTATTCTTTAGGCCATTTTGCTAGGCTATGTTTGAAATAGGCGCAATTTCACAAGGCACTTTTTGCGTCGTTTGACGCAAGTCCGGTTAGTTTTTCAGGACACCAGCCAGCGGATCCAGGGCACAAGTCATCCCTGAAAGCCAGTGGCTCAGCGGCAACATGTAGTCAGCGACAGTTGTTTAGCACTGCGTGCTGGCCCACCACTGTTGCCAGTGTTTGTTTTTTCCTGCAAACCTCCTCGATAAAGTTGCGCATATGAGCCAATGAGCCCTAAGTCATCATTTTTTTTAGAAATGGTTTCTAGAAATGGATAGAAATGGTGATTGAGTTGAGTTGAAAAGGAATAAAGCTGTTTAGTCACTTTAGTCTCTTGGATCCGTATGACGACTTTGCAAGTGTGGATGTCCAAGACCAAGCGACACTGTACATTCTAGGCATCCCAGCATACATCAACGACCGGCGGCAGGAGTCACAAACCCATGCATGTTGTTCGAAAGTTAGCGTGAACATTGAACGGTTCAGTTTTTTCCCGGGTATCTTGGGCGCATGCCATAGAAGGCAACGGGTGTAATGTGAAGAATTTGGTGCACGGCCGCTGCACAATTGACACTGCGAGTGCAGAGCTCACAACATTCTCAGATGTAAAGAGAAGAAGCATGTCCATCATGTCCGATTTCTCACTTCCAAACATGTGGGTTGAACTAGTTTGTCGAAGTGCCGTGCTGTATGATACTGTATGCAAATATATGCAATTGTCGTTAATTGGACGATCATGGAAGCTCCCTTCCTGGACGGGAATGTGATCCAAGGAAAGGCTGGGCAGTTGCAGTGTCGCGATTCCAAGTCGTAGGCAAGTGGGAAAGACATGGGCGAAGCGAGAAGCACCGTTATTTCATGTCAATTCCCTACTGTAATTAGCATGGATGATAGTGCACATGAAAGGCAGGCTTGAGCTAAAGACATTTAGAGTTTACAGGCTGGCTGCTGGCTGGCTTGATTTTCATAAGCTCAGACAACAATAATAGCCGTGCTGCCATCTGTATGTGAATCATGTGGCTTAGAGCAATTCATGAGTGCCGACGTTCACAGCTTCCAATCATGATGGCCACGGCTAGGACACAAATGCAATGGTGAAAACCCTGTGGTGTTCGTGAGGACATCGGTGGGTCAAAACTCGGGCACCCTGATTGACCACAAGAAAAAAATATGATTTCTCTGAAAAACGGATGTCAATCTTCCATGGTTTGGTGGAAGAGGTTTTGACTCACAGCCATGTATGGACTCGATCAATCTGGAGAAGCACAGGTATCTCAAGGCGGCTGCCCTGGCGTGGCCCACAAGCCCACATGCAAATGTTCGGAAGCTAAGGGTGTCAAATTCTGACTCATCGAACAACTTCCACAACAGACGTGCAGCAGTAGGGACGTACTACTTGTAGGGACTACTTTGAGTCTGGAGAGGCTCTGGTTGCATTCTTGCGGCACAATACGCGCTCCTTTTGATCTTTGGGGTCTATGGTTCGGAGCTTCTTGACCCAAGTGCCTTGGACGGAGCACAACAGGTCTATGAGTGTGGGGCAAGAGGAGGTGGCCTGAGGCGTCACTACTAGTGCCAATATTACTAGTGCAGACTCTATAGTGCCATTCAGCACCGGCAGATCCATGATGTTGGCATTGCATGGCATTGCCATATCAGGGACTGGTTGTGCAAGAAGACAGGTGGTTCTTGCCTCTATCACATCTGGGTTCCCTGCCAAGGAGATGCAAACAAGCTTTATGCAGCGGCTAATTGGGGCGCTTGCTTTCTTTCTGCGCCTGCAGGGCTTTGCTTTGATGCGCTGGGCCCAGCTTGGTCGTGGCCTGAGTACGTTGCTGTTGGAATACTCTCCACAGTCAAATTTTTTGCACATTGTGTACCTACACTACTGTAAACCCTCTGATTGATGGGAGTGGACGGAACTGATTTGCAAAAAGACAGTCTTCCAGGTTCGTGTGGTGCCTGCTTCCATATTCGGACTCCACGTTGGAAAGCAAGGAAAAACCTGCCGAAAGAAACGTGTTTCTTGACTGAAGAGGTGTGAACTTGACCGAGCGCCTCGGAGGTCGTCCTTGCTGGGTGGCCTGGCCAGTTCGTTTGGCCTCGCCCTTGCAGCTCTTGCGCTGTCAGCGGCGCAAGGGGCCACTTCGCCAGGGCCCCAGACACTTAGGAGTTCACCAAGTCGGTGTTGCCCAAGAAGCAGGACCACAACGGAATGTTCCATTTTAAGACGGTGACCCACGAAGAAACCCCCAGTTGTTGCAATTGCGATTTCAAGATCTCGTTTTTTTAAAATAAATATTTGGACAATCAGTCAACTTGAGGCTTTTTGTGGCCTCATTGGGCTACTTGGTCTTTGGATTTGGCACTACGCTGCTGAACACTGCAGCTTGCTTGACTCAAAGAGCACGTGTTCAGATTGAGGGTTCACTTGTTCAATTGCAGCCTGCAGCCTCCATGATGTTGCATCACCAAACGCATCATACAGTTTTTGAATAGGCGAGCAAACCCCGAGTCAGGAGGAAAGAGGGCTCGATTCCTTTGGTGGAGCACCGGTTTTGTGCAATCTGATCGATTCAGCCATGGTGAATGCTTGGTGCTATTGAAGTGCTTGAAGTGCCCGTCCTGCTGCTTTTGGATCAAGTGGTTGTTTTTTGTTTCTTCTTTTGAGACTGTTGAGAAAGGAGTTGAAGTCCTGTAGCACATTAGGTATAGTATGATATGATGATATAGTATTGTTCAGTATCAGTAGTATATATATCCTTACAACAGACTGGAATGCCAGTCAGTCTCCTTATATAAAAGGTTGCACCTCCGAACCCGCTGCTCATTCCAAACATGATTCCGCCGCATCCCATGAAGGTCTGATTTGACAGACCGGAAGGCCATGGTGATTGTCCATGCGTTTGAACCTGCCCCCTGGAACGAATCTGCTCCTGGGGCACCATGGGGTGGCCAATCGACCATTTGGGACGCCTGCAGGGATTTGATGCTGGCAGAGAAGGGCCGGTATGATCAGCCAAACCACCTAAAGGCTACTCGTTTGCATTTTGAGTTGCCCCAACATAGTGAGCAGCCAGGCATCAAGGAACCCCCACGGAGTGCTACACTGCGGCGCATGCCACAGTGGCCAGCTCCAACATTTGATAGCGCTGCCTACAAGACACTGCAAATGAAACTGCCACCAGAGCCAATACCACCATTACCTTCAGCACATGGTCGCTTAGATGGACAGGGTGAAGGTCCTAAAGCTGGAGTGGGGCCTGGACCAGAAGAGGTTGAGGAGAACTTGGAGTTGCCTTTGGAACTGAAGTGGCCAGGTGTGCGTCGGGTGGCATGGGCCGTCCCTGGTGACAAGGAGTTCGGGGCACGTGCAAACTCTGCAAGCCCGCGTTACGCACCCCTGCGCTACGGTGCTGCCATTGTTCGACAGCAGCGTGTCTCGAGAGCACGCTCTGCGCTACAACATTCAGCCTCCCAAACACCACCATCCTCACAACAGCCATCGCAGCAGCCATCACAGCCCTCACACTTGCCATCGCAGCCAGCATCACAGCTACACTCCATGTCCCAATCAGGGAGTAAAAACTCCAGATCGGGGTCGGGTTCAGGACGTTCAGGACCTAAAGGGTCTGGCTCAAGAACCTCCAGAAGCTCAAAGGAAATGGAGTACCCTCCTCTTGAGCTCATTCCGCCTTTTGTTGTTACACAAGCAAGGCAAGCAAGGCAAGCAAGCAATCAACATTCCGCCAGGGGAGCTTTGGGCGAAGCTGTTTGCTCCAGAGATTTAGTGTGAGATTTGGCTGTTGTGCATCCAAGCCGCTGCTTGGTGTGACTCGCACCATTTTGTGTCAGAATGCGAGTATGCAAGACGTAGTTCCTGTGATTCCCCATTGGTGAAGTTATTCCACGTTTGAGGAGTAGGGACTTTAGTTGATGTGACCCTTGAAGAGGGCCAACAACTGGAAGCCAAGTGTCAGCAACCACTGACGATAGGTAACATGCAGCAAAAAGTGGATCTGAGAGACACTATTCCACGTAGTGTGGCCAGACAAATCCTGCACATTTCCCAACTGAGTATTGTGAATGCAGCATGAGAATAAATCGATGTCCAGTGTGCTTTATGTACAATGGCTAGATTGGCTAGGCGGCTAGATCAAGAGTACTTGAGCGAGAGGCTGACTTGATGGTAGCTTGAAGAAGTTCAAGAAACTTGCCACCATCGTGTGCATGGGTTGAGGAATAGTGTGTCGCAGAAGACTTTGAGGTGGGGATTTTGGCTGCTGTGCGGGTGGCCCCGGCCCAGCATTCAGGAAAGGTCGCAGCTGCTGTGTTGTGCTCGTTCCTGGGCTGCAACACCAGTCAAGACATGCTTATTTCATCACACCATGCAGCTTCCAGGGGAAGACTGCTACTGATTCTGGGGATGCAAAAACATGCAAACAGTAGCAAATCTAGTATGTAAATAGGCATAGGAAGCCTAATGACAAAGAGTTTGCACCTTAATGCTCCGTACAAGTTGAGGAAGGTAGCCGATTCAGCGTTGTCTTTCAAAGCAAAGGTTCAAGCAGTTGGACCATGTTGAAGTAACCAATATTGTTTTGCATCGCGGTGACATCATTGAACCTGGATTTAGCGGTGCCCCGATTCCTTTGCATTTCCCTGCCGACAGGGCAGCATTGGGAATGAGCTTCCACACGGCGGTGCATGCAAAGTGGTGTTGATTCTTGGCGACATTGTATTCCATTCATGGATTGTGAGGCTTTTGGGATTTATTCGATCTTGTCGGCTGTCGGCGTGAACTCCGCGCTTTAACCTTGCGACCTTCCAATTTCATCTTGATTCCTTGAGCATGCCACGCCTTACAGGGGGCGCTCCCTTTCGCTTCATCAACTACCAGATACTCTACAGTCTTTTCTGTGCTGTTCTGGGCCGCTCGTTTGCAGCCAGGCGAGACACTGGCAGCCCCCTGCAAGGAACATCCTCCTCTATATAATAGCTAAGGACTTGTGATGTTTCGGTCCCGAGCATGGACAGTGTGCTTGGCGGAAGTTGAGCCACAGGAGAAACAAAGCAGCTTGGTATCGTGAAGATTCGTGAAGTTGTTGGCAATCGCAGTGACTCTGGATCACTTTGGAAGCTGGAATTTGTCTCCGTTTGGGAACTGTTGAGTTTGCCAGTCAGAAGCTCCGCAACACTGCCTTGAATGAGGTGCCCAGCATAGATGTCTTTGAACTAAGGCATTTCGGAAGAACCAACCAAGAGCCCGAGTAGCTCCCCCTCAGGCCGAAGAAGGCCTAGAATGCACTTGCTTTGGAATACAAGCTTCAGGGCTTATCCACGTGACTCCGGTCATGATGCTTGGAGTGGAGAATCAAATGTAAATACTCAGCACTGACAACTCTTGCCTTTTTGGATTGACAGGCTGCTTGGCATTATCAAGGCGAAGGAGTGCAAAACTTGATTTGGAATATCTTCAGCTTGAAGTAACTAGAAGCTACTAGGTGGAGGCCATCGCTAATAGGTTGGAGGCCATCGATACTAGTAACAGGAAAGCTTTCTAGGAACCAGTGCGCAGGGAGATCTGACGGACAAACATTCCAGGGTTCGCTTCGTGACCAGGATTTTCCTTGGCTGGCTGCCATTTATTTGGTGCCCATTGCCTTTTGCTTCGCGTGGCTGGGGAATTGGACTGTCTATGCCAACAGTCTTGGGCTTTCAGAGCAGGAGGGGGTTGCGAGCAATGGGGTAAATTTGTGAAGAGATTAAAGTCGTATATCACCAAAATTTGTCGCAAAGCTCTAGGTTACCAGATGTTACCAGGCAGCGAGCTTGCACTATTTCATTCATTTGATTCATCCCAAAAATCACAAACACTTACATACGATCACCAGCAGTTGTAGAAGGAGATGGGGGTCCTCCCTAGAGGAAACACCAAACATAGGCATTTATAACCACACGCATTTTTGTATCACCACACACTTTTTTATGTGTTTGTGTGCCACTCAAAGGCCAAGACCCGGATTGGCCTGTCAGTGGGCTTCTTCTCGGCGGCGGGCCGTTTGATCTTTGGGATCCTCGGAGATTGGACGCCCAAAGGAAGAGGCCTGGGGCTTCTATTCTCTGACAGACTCTGACTGAAGTCAAAGGCAATCGATTCTGACATGTTTGAAAGAATTCCGAGCTGTTTTGACACGCGTTCACTTGTGTCTGACGCATTGAAAAGCGCTCATTGACATAGATCAGTCGCAAGTAAGAGACTCCTCCCAAGGTCTTGTTGGTCTGGAGTTGGGCTTCACCACAAGCCTAGGTGCGGAACCGCACATTACACGAGTCACACGCAGCGGGAATCACCGACCCGCATGGCCAAGCATTTTCAGCGCAGGATTTGGCATGAGTCTTCAAGGGTTTATCTCCAGAATCAACGGTGGCAATGTATGGGCTGTTCTGAATTTTGGAGGTGCTGCATTGCTATCAATAGGCATTGCAGGTCGCTTAGATGAAGCAATGACCACCAATGCCGCAAAGCTTGGCCTTATATCCAGACAGAGTAATGGAGATGCTTTGCGGTGCTCGGGCTGTGCCCGGCGCACTACAAACTATCAGATATCGAAGCAAGAACCCCACAATACTTCCCCAAAACCTGTTTGCATGGTCCTTCCCCAAGGGCAGCTCTAGCAGTTCTGAGTCTATTCCCGCTGCCTGTGGCATGAATAAAAGCCGGTGTTGACCTTCGGCACTGATCAGGACTAGACACACAACTAGAAATCAATGGTTTTTCAGTCACTCTCACATTGACATGTAAAAGTTGTTGCAACTTCACTATTACAGTAATGGAAGAGCTGGGTGGAAGCCGCGACGATGCTGCGTTCTGCTTTCTCCGTGTGTTGTTTACCCTGTTGCAAGCTGCGCCTTGGGGTCCATGTTGCAATTTCCAGCCCTGTTGCCACTGCTGCTTTGGAACTCTATGCTACGTATGTTGCGGCACAGGAGGGTTGGCCTTGACCTGGCGTCTTTTGACTGATGTTCTAGTATACATATATAATATATACAGTATATGTGTATATATTCTAGTATTGTCCAGCAGTGGTGTTCCCATAGCGTAAGTTTCAAGAGTAGAGGGGGTCACGGGACACTCTACACACACACATATATATATAATTATGCATAATGCAACATTTGTTGCTACTCATGAGAAGAAACTTTGATATCGATTTGCCAAGCGGAGGCTTGTTTGTCGGATCTTTCATTCTTCTGGGTCGTATTTTGGCAGCAAGACGTGCAAGATTGGGAGAACCTCGAGAACTCAAACCACCCAGTCTGTCATGCCTTTCTTTTGAGATGTTTTAGTCACGGAGTCGCTCAAAGTCCCGGGTGCGCAGAGTTACTTTGAAGAGCCGTCCGCTCACCGGGTCAGACCAATCCGTGCTCGCCAAGTTGATCCATGGACATTCTTCGAGCCAGCTATGAGGAGACTTGGCTGTACAGCATGCTTACCTGTTGAATGTAGTAATAGTATGTATATAATAGTTATATATATATATGATGAGAAGTGTGGATCAGCTAAGTTGCCATTCATACACATGTTCAACAATGTTTGAGTTCCAGCCACATCTCCATCTTCAGAGCCCTTCATTGGATTGGCGGGAAGGCGATGGACGGCGTCGCTGCCTACCATCGACACGAACCAATCTTTGAGCACAAGATTACTGAATGGCACGGCATGGTAATTGTATGTTGCGATCCTCGGCTTTGTTTGCTCCCTGCTTAGGCTTCAGTCCTTTGGTTTTGGAGGTGTGCTGTGCTTGGCTGCAGTTGCCTTGCGCGCGAGCTTTAGTGGCGAGGACGGGATGCTCAGCATGTCCTAAGCAGCTGTGTGATTAATTAAAGAACACATTGTGCCAGGACTTGGGCACTGCATTTGGCTTTCTCTATCAGATCTTGACAGCAACTCGGGGCATGTGAAATTAGATGTTCTTGCATGGTACTCGTAGCCGGTTTGTTTAGTTGGACGCCAATGTAGTAGAGCAGGCTTGTGCAGTTGACAACCCTTTTGGTACCGTTTTCGGATGCTTTTGCACAGCCGTCAGCCGTACTTCCTTGACCAACTCATCGCATAGCTCACATAGCTCATAGCTCAGACGGAGGATCTCCTGATCCTGCAATGCCAATCAGTGACATCCCAGGTGACTTTTATGTTCTTCAACTGGGGCGCATCGCCGTCCAGCAGCTGTGGACCTGAATGCTTCAAGGCCATGGGAAATCTTTGGTGCGTCTAGGTTTGTTCTTTTTTCCCAGCCAGCATTTCTTGAGGGTCGCACCAATTGCACGACCAGCAGAGAAAGTCGTTTGACCATTTGTCTGCTGTCAGATGCAATCCAAGAGTTCTTTTGCATGTTAGCTGGGTCCTTTGAGCAAGAACTGCCTCAGCAATAGATGCTATGGGCTATGGTTAGCATGTGATACTTCTGATGCTCCAACAAGCACAAGGCTCGTCAGTGGCAACCCCTAGCGGCCCAGCAGGAAGCACATAAGAATATATTTGCTGTCCTTATCCTTGAAAGATCCTTTCCTGAGGGCTTCTTCGCAGTGAGCGGGCTACTGCACGCAGGCCATACCGCTTTCGGGCAGGGTCTTGCAAGTCAATATATATATAGAGAGAGAGTCTGTAAGAAATATATAATTACATACTTACGTTATCTTCCGTTGACTTGTGGAAGAAGAATTCGCAAGGACCTTTGTCGTGGCCAGTGTCAAAGATGGGTGCATCCATGCTTTCTAGACTAATTAGGATGTTTTGTGCTTGCACTCATAGAGCGGCGGCTGCGGCGGCGGCGGCGGCGCAGGTTGCATGTGCTGGGGTGCGCGGCGCTTGCTGCGAGCATATTCCACCACACCAGCCGTTTGAGATGCCACAGTTAGTTTCTGCGGAATTATCCAGGTTCATAGAATCTTGAACATTAGCTTGGTCAATGCCTGAGGCTTTAAGGCCCGACGGCCCATTGCGCTACCCAATTCTTGTGCAGAAACCTCTCAGCGTGACTATCCTTGAGACCAACTTAATCGACCCCCTTTGCGCTACGCTACGGATGTCAAGATTGCCATTCTGGAGGTTGAGGAGTTGTGTTCAATCCAAGAATGGATGATGCACACCCTCTCTGCATTGGCACCTTCGAAAATACCATTCAATACCCGAGATCTATCCTGAGATTTGATTTTGCGAGCTAGTGACCTAGCTGCATGCTGCCTTGTGAAAATGTGCCCATGATTCCATGATGCTTGCAGAGTTACGAATGGATGCTCGCGGAAACCGCACGTTCACCGCCAAACGGCGGCAGGTGAAGGTGGTGGTTCGGGCCTCATGCTGAAGGCAAACGCGACACCCAAGTCTTGTGGCCATTTTCTTGCTGCCAGCTCTCTAGGACCGGACACACAAGCATCAGTCTGCAATGATATGCAATGATCAAGGTAGGTAGGACATTATTGGCCACTGGCGCACAGGGGGACCTTTGACTTCGTAAAGTGCATAGCCATGGAAACAACAGCATACAACTCTAATTAGCATGTTCCCTTCGGAAAGGCATCACATTGAAGCATGCAACCCGCTGGACACCTTGAGAGACACTTTACATGGGTCACACCGGCCGAGGTGAAGAAATCATTTCCTATAGATGAGGCTCAGCCAGCCGCTCAGCCTGCCGCTCAGCCGAGCAGGACGAGGCGGGTTGGTGACCAACCGAACTGGATTCTCAGACAGCACAGAAAGAATCGCTCTTGGGCCGAAGGCCGGCGCCTGCGAAGCCGGTGAAGTCCAAAGAGGAGTGCTGCAACTTTGCCGAGCTGAAGCTGAAGCTGTGCTTGTTCATATTCCGCCGTTCGCATCCGTTCCCTGTGCCGTTCCACCGTTCTCCACCAGCGAACTCAAGCGATCGGCAGGCGGCGCCACCCTCGTCTTATTACAGTGATTCTAGGACGGTTTCTTCCACCGATTCTGTGTGATTCACTTGCGCTTGCCAACTCCTCGCGGTGAAGTGGGATCTACTGCAGGACGGATGTCTATAGTTCAGAATCTGAAGGCGGGCACACCCTTGCGCGGCTGATCTTTCTCGTGCCTAGTGTGGGATGTCGCATGGATAGCTTGCGGGTTGCACCTCGCCGCTTCTGAGCCGTTTGGTGCAGGTACTCCACGAGACAGGCTTGGATTTGAAGGGGGGGACGCCATGTGATTTCCCCTTTGCTGTGCTTCGCTCTTGCGAGTGTTTCCTGTTTGCCACGATTTTTGGCAGGCCTAACCTTCTGCAGGCTGCCAAGGCCAGGGTTACAGCTCCGGTCCAAGAGATGTTTGCCGAAGCGAGTTGAACTGGATTTTATGGATTCGCCATTGCCTCAATAGCCAATGCGCAGATCTCACGTGTGACAACCAATCATCGTGCAATCCAATGGGCCACATCCCTTGAAATCTGAAAGGCATGTGAGGTGCCTCGAGAACAACAAAAAAACACATCACAAGGGAGTTCAAGGGAGGGTGTTTTTTACATATGTTCTTTAACGTTTTTGGGATATGTTTTTTCAGGTTTTGCTTTCGCTGCTTTTCTGCTTCTGTTTTTTTGCTTTTGTAGTATTTTTCTAATGCTTTTCGTGTTTTTTAAATGCGTTTGTCTTTGTTGCTTTTCTGCCTTGGCAGCTGTTTTCCTTTCCCTTTATGTGTTTGCTTTTGCTGCTTTTTGCTTTGTGTATCTTTGTTTGCTTTTTGTTTTTGCTACTTGTTTTGCATTTTAAAGTGTTGATTGTTTTTGGTTGCTCTTCTGTTTTTGCTTTTGTCGTTTTTTTGCGCTTGACATGTCGTATGGCTTTTGGCTGTTTTTGCTATGTTGCTTAGTGTATTTCATTTGTTCTTGTAGCTTCTTGCATTGTTTTGGGCAGCTGTGTGTTGTTTCTTGCTTTTGGTGTTTTTGCATTTTCTGCTTTTGTTGTGCTTTTCTGTATCTTGGTTGATGGTTGTGCTTATAGACAATATTTGTGCTTCTCTCTGCTATGCTTCCCGCGAAATTGAATTTGTGAAATGTCGACCACGCAGCAACCTATTTGAAACCTGCACTATTAAATGAATTTTACAAGATACGACAGCTGTTTCTCTGCTAAGTGCACCAAACTGCTGTGATTAGCTGGGAATACATCTGAAACCTGCACTATTCCAATGTATTTTGCCAGCTACGACAGGTGTGTCTCTTCTCTGCGTGTGATTATATAGCTATAACATAGGAATTAATCTGAAACCTACACTTTTCCAATGTATTTTGCCAGCCAAAGCATCTGTGGCTCTGCTAATAGCACCAAATTGCTGCAATTAGCTAGGAAGTAATATGAAACCCGCACTATTCCAATGTCCTTTGCCCGGTTCTACAGCTTTTCTCTTTAAAGGACACCCAATTGTTGTAATTAGCAAAGAAATGTGAGCCGGAGGATTTTGAACACAATTCCCGAAACAAGAAATACAATACAAACTATATAAAAGTACACCCATTCACTAGTCACTAGTCGAGCTTGCCCGCCAGAGAGAGAGAGAGAGTTGAGCCTGCACGTGAGAGAGAGAGAGAGAGTTGAGCCAACAGTGCCTTGAACTGCAGGCGGGGGATTTGCAGCAAGTGAGTTCCTTGGCATATCAAGTCCATTTTAACATGGGAATTTGTTGTAGAGTCAGTTGGACACTAGATGGAAAAGGAGTCTGCCGGCCGGAGATGCTGGAGAAACTAGACGCTTGCCAATTTGCTGCACACATGCATGTAGGGACGGAAATGGTGAGTCAGTGAGGAGGCTCTCGCCAGTTTATTGTAGCCTCCTAGTAGCGATGCCCTTTGCTCCTAGTAGCGTTCTTGCTCCTAGTAGTAAGGCCAGGAGCCCCCAGCATTCTTGCTCCTGGGATTTGGGATCAGAGCTTTCACGGGGTGTGCTCACATGTGCTCATGTTGTGCCAAGAGAGTGAACCGCTTAGGCCGCTTAGGTGCGATGTGATCAACAGAGAGCGTGTATTACTATTATTGTTATTGTTATTACTACTATATATATATTTATGTTTACTTTTGTTCTTAATGGTTTTTATTTGATGTTTTTTGTGTCCTAAACATTTTGAAGTTTCATCGTTCATCCATTGGACATGTTGGGTTTGATGGAGGCATTTTGTGGACCAGAGGCTGCAAAGAGGGACTGGACAACTCCATGTTCGATTGTCTCAGGCTAGGCGAACTAGTTATGCTGCAGCCATCCGATGTGCAGCGATTTGTTTAGCCGCATGTTCATTTAGACTGAGGAGTTGTGGGTGCTGGTATATGAATCCAAAGGGTCTTACTCGTCTTACTAGGGTGGGATGATTGAGGCACCAAAACGGATGCTCATACTTTTCTTATGTTGCAGCAGGCTTCAGATCACTTTCTGTTTCGAACGGTCTTCCTAACATGGATAGTCCGGGCCGGTCCACTGCGGTCCTTCCATTCTGTATAGGCCCTTTGTGGAATCCACCAAACCACACCTCAAATCGGTTGGCGGGTACACCACCGCGCCGGCGTGGCGTAAGGAGACCACCTGACGCAGTGGGCAAAGGAAGAATCTATGCATCAAGATGTGCTCACAAACACGTCATAGAGGATGGATCGGCAGGTTTTTTAGTCTGTGCGAATAAACCCTTTTCTAACATTGTCGGTCTACGGAGCTGTACTTGGGGTTTAGTTTTGATTAAACCCTTTTTGGTGGAGTAAGGGCCCTCACTCGATCACAAAGGGTTTACATCCTGATCCAAACCCCAAACCCAAGGGTATGAATATCAATCGACCAAAAAGGATTTAATCAAAACTAAACCCCCAATACAGCTCCGTAGACTGACAACAGTAGAAAGGGGTTTATTCGCACAGACTAGACACACTTTGCCGATCCCTCCTCTAACATGTTTGTGGATACATCTTGATGCATAGATTCTTCCTTTGCCCACTGCGTCAGCTGGCCTCCTGACGGCTGTGCCGGGGAAGGGAGTTCGCACGGGCCTCGGGCCGGGCCGGGGTCAACGGTACACCCGGCTATCCATGGCCTAATGTCCACTAGGATCCATTAGGTATTTAATGTCCTAATGACTTTGCCAGCCAGTGGGAATGGTGTGAACAAGGGGCAAGGTTATGCAGGACCATCGACGCAAGTCGGCTTTCTTTTTTCTTCTCCGAGGCTCGATATTGAAAGGAAAAGTGGAGGCCTGCTGAGGGTCACACCACTTTGTGATAGCGCTTAAACACGTTTGCACAAAATGGAGTGACGGGCCGCCATTCAGGTCAGCAGCCTTACTGCAGCGCTGCATGGGGCTTGCTCAGAGGGTCATCGGAAGCTGCTACCAGTTCTATGCCGAGCAAAGGCCAATGTGAAGCATGGCAGCAGAGCTGAGCAGTAGTGGTTCCAGGACGGTGCAGAGTCGTTCAACTTCAATGTGGGTGACCCGTGCCTTCCTTGTCAAACCTTTCAGGCTAAAAAACCCTCTGAAGGTCCAGAATTGCAGAACATCCAGAAGCAATCCTGCCTTTCTTCCACTTGGCTCAGAAGCTGGTGGACATTCTCCCCAAGTTCGAAACATCCAGACTGGAGCTATTGCAAGTGGGCCTGCCCACAATAGGCTTCTTTTGTTCATCATGTTCACCGGCCGGCACATCATACCCGAGTGCTAGAAGCTCATAGCCGCTGAGCCGCTGATCTCGGAGACTCACCACTTTGAGTGACCGGCAGCGAGACCCATTCACATTCGAGACCCAAGAGCGCGGCTCTTGCCTGTTTCAAACGGATCATCAACCTTTTGTTGTACAGCTTTGTCACCAGTCTTGTTAACCACACTTCCGCTGGTACCCACCACAGCCCGATGCCTGTGTGTTTGCGTGCGTGCGTTCATGAGAACAGTACAGAATGACGTGGCACTGTAGGAACATGTGGGACACTTGGTGTTTCTCAGCCATTGTGGTGGTGCGGCTGAGCGGCGCCGTCATGGCACCACTTCAACCTTTGTCTTTCCACAAATTCATCCATTCTCGAAGTCTGTGCCCTTGTAACCTCACAGCAGCCTCACACGAAGCTGAAAGTGACACCCACATGCGGCATGTTCAGAACAGGAAGCTTCAAAGCTGTTACCCAACCCTGTGGCAATATGCGTGGCTTCCTTGCTGTTACCCAACCGCAAGGAACGGTCTTGATTCCAGCGGACTCACACCTTTGCACGTGGCAGCTTTCCGTGGCGACAACCCAGTGCCTCGGTCCATCAAAGGAATTGTTTACGTGGATTTGCCCGGCAGCTGTTCAACTGAAGATTGCATTGCTATAGTTATGAGCAGCTGAGGTAGTGCAACAGCTTTGCCAGCTGGGCGCCAATATCAAGGCAGTTGATGAGGAAGGTTGGACGCCGCTATATGCCACTGGGCAGTGACTGATTTGAATGCTGACTCCTGCAAGAAGATCTCTTCGACATGAAAAAGGCACACACACAGGTGACTCTCCAACATACAACATCAATAATATCATATCAATGTCATTGTGTTTGGTGGTGCAGCTATATAACATACTCATTTCGCCCACAGTAACGAGCAGTTCTTCTATCCTGAGGTCTCAGCTGAGACCTCCCTGGCGTGACCCCCACGTAAAAGCTTTCTTGATGTACCATGAGAGGAGAACATGGGCCCCTTTTGGCAGGCAAAAACTGTAAACACATGGGAACCACGGCAATTGCCGATGCCAGACGGCCACCCGTGCTGATCCTTTCATCACCCTCCAAGGTTGTTGCAGCCTTCGGGGGCCAAGAAGATGTCTTCAAGACTTTGCTTACTGCAAAGTCCGATGCAACAGAGCTGCATAGATTGAGCACGTGACGTCGTCATTTGCCGACATTTTTCGGCATTATCGTGCCTACTGGAGCATCTAGGGCTATCATCCTGTCGTGCTGTGTGAGGTAAACTTCACAACTCCGGATGGGACCACGATTGCCATGGCAGCTGAACAGAAAGGCTCCAGCCTTGGAACGTGGACATGTAGGAAAGGTACTTCTGAGCATAGTTAAGAGAGTTAGGAGATGATCATGCATTCTGATTTGTAAAAAATACTGTACCTCCTTGGATGTCAATGTCTACCCTCTTCAATAGGTGGTTTGACTGAGTTGAGCCCACTGCTTGTTGAGTTGTTTGATTTAGTATGCCATAATGACATAATGAAACTTCAAGTTGTTCAGTTTGGGTGCGTTTACAGTAGTCTGCAGGCTTTACTCAGCTCCTCAAGCTCCTGTGATGTCAATCGGCCGTTACTGCATCTCAACTCTGCCGGCTAGTCCATGAGAGATTGTGCCAGCTAGTCTTAGTGGCCAGAGGGATTTGACGTCATCAAAAACCCAGGTTAGCCTTCGCCTTTTTGAGAAGCCTGCGAAATTGCAAACGATTGATTGACCGGCATTGTCGAGGTGTAGCTGTGAATATCAGCTAATGTTTTGGCATGGGGTGGAAAGTTTTGCCACAATGTTAGTGAGATTCTTGTTTGAAGCTTGGCCAGTACAGCTTCCCATTCTTGCCAACCCTGTGCCTGCTAATGTCCCCGGTGGTAGCTCCAAAGCTGAGTGCACACCTCGCTGAAAAGCGCAAAGAAGCCAGAAAAGAGACAAACTGCTGCTGTAGTAATGATTCAGTTCCAAGCTGTAGCATGCTTAGCATGCTGATGCATGCTGGGTGTTTGAGACCGCAGAAGACTTCATAGTAACTCGTCCAAAAGGACGTGCCCTTAAGTAAGCCAAACCCGTGACGACTGGACACAACGGCCAAGTCACTTTCAGGTTCATTCAGTTAGCTTCCGAGTCCAGTCGGGATTCGTAGGTATGTTGAACATGCCCAGAGCCGGAAGTTCACGTTGAATCCCCAGGCTATTCTTCATGAGCTGAGAGAGCCGCAGCCACTGCCCCGAGATTTTCGTGTCACCCTTAGTGCATCGCAGCACTCGGAGCTCAAAGAAATGCGCCTTGGATTTGTGACCTGCACGGATCCAGTGAGCTAAACTGTTCTCCTTAAGGGCGAACGGACACACCACATCAGCCAACATTGTACTTATTTCCTTGGCCCACATATTTGCGCAAACATGTGTGCATTTCATCATACTTATCATGTTTCGATCGTGGTTCCTGCCCATGCCAGGTCATTCATAGAAATTAGACGTGCATTCAGATATGTCTACAATTATATACAGAGGTGTCTAATATGAACCTTCGCTTATTTGCAGTTTGTGGCTCTCTCCAGGTCATCGTTGCTTTTGCAATTGACTTGTGATTCACATGCAGAGGCCGTGCAGGAAGGCCCAGGTAAGGCCAAACCGACCAAATCAACTACTTTTGGTTTTGGGAAACAAGGGTGTTTCGGGCGCGATTATATAAGTTGTAGCAGTTACCCGGAAGCCGTTCTCGCACTTTGGATTGCAGATCATGAGGAGAGCATTCTGGTCTTTGAGCTGCAGCCAAGTCTTTCCCTGAGGTTGTCTTGTGGGAATGTTTGCCCGCATCTTCCTGTAACATTGGATGTAACATGATATAATACAACTGCCTTTCAGCCTGTCGATACCGTGGCGGTTGGCACAGAGTGGCGGTGTCCTGCCGCTTGGGCAGACCGTGATCAGGTTGAAATGCAGATGGTGCTCCGACATCCCAAGGAAGGAGGTTAAAAGTGCTGCCTCCGACTGGATCGCAGTTGGAGTAGAAGGGTGAATGGCAATGTTTACCTGACATTGACAGGTAAACTACATTGGTATGAAGAACACGACTGGATGACCCCTGCTGGACCAAGAGGAAACAACAAGCTCAGAGACCCAAGTTCTTTATAGTCCTTTTTATCGCCTCAGAGAACCCTTGGACAACATGGCTAAAGCTCAATGCATATTGAGATTCTCAGATTTTTCTGGCTTCAACCTGATCAGAGATCCTAGATTTTCCAACTATCACGGAATCTTGGACATTTTGGCTTGCAGCGGGGTCCTTCATCTCACGATGTCCACTGGCTGGAATGCTCCCCGGCTGAGTCTCAGGCGTGAGGGAACATGTTGGCCATAGGTTTTATGATAAAACAGCTGTCAGTAGCCTCAAAAGGCCTCCTAATTTCTTGAAGAAACGTTGCCCGTCGACGCTTGGACCATCTTGGACCTTTACGGCGGCACTCACATCCATTCTGCCATTGTCTTCGCACGTTTGGCCTTCTCCGGAGGCCGTCTCTTTCACCCAAGCCTTCTTCTCGGACAGCCTCCACATTTTATGCAACTTGGCGGACTAGGCACATCCAAATCACATGTGCCACTGTTGTACGCCAGTCTTGGTGCTTTACTGAGGAGAGGAGCCCTCTTCAGTCCTGGAGCATTGCCTCCCACAGTGAATGCAACTTGGGAGAATTGCAAAAATGGTTGGAGGCACAAAACAGGAGGCCCATGAAACCCGCGGTTGTTGTGTTTGATCGTTGATGCCAGCAGGTTGGAGCGCGCACACACAGATGATACATAATATACGCAACAACTGGTGGTGCATAAAATGGGGCAACACATGCCCAGGCAACACAACCATGGACGCGTCCCAGAGGTATCTGGAGCCAGTAACACAGGCGGGAATATGGGTTGATGCGAGCTGACCAACGCTAGTAGTGTTTCTTGATTGATCCATTCTTGGTCACGGTCTGCGGCCAAGTCTGCGGCCAAGTCATTTCAGGCAGCTGCAGTTTATGCGCCGCAGCTGGGGCGTGGCAGCCAAGCACAACCCAGGTGCAGGAGTGCAGCCAGCTATTTTTTGATATGTGTTGTCCGATTTTCTCCTACTCACATGCTTGGTTCCTGTTCTCCGGACAGATGCACCAGCCCTGACTTCCCACGCCATGAAGGACGGCGAGCCGTGAGCGGGAGTGCGACACCGATTCGCTGAGTTAATTTGTCAACTACTTGCGGGAACTCTTCCAGTGGGTCCATGGTGATCCTCCTCACTTTCAACAATATGGACACATTATATATACAATACTTATTTGCAACATTTTGCAACAACTCATTGCGCTCACAACGGGCCCTTCCCTCCCCTTATACATACTATTGTAGCCAATATGCAGTTATATAATAGTCCCAGTCTCGGTTCGGAGGACAACGTGCCTCGCGTGCGGGATCAGAGGCCTCATCAGTTGCTCGTAGCAGCACTTTTGAGGAGTGGCGATGTTGATCAGATTTGAGCAGTCAAATTGTTGAGCAACCGTTCTGCCATGCCATCATGAAGGCTGGATTCTTTTGTGCCCATGGTGATTTTTCATTGCAGATTGTTGGACGGGTGTCAAGTGGTCCATGTGAGGATTTGGGGTTTAAACATGTTATACAGACACGATTCCAACTGCACCAGCCATTCAAAGCGTTCAACCTGCAGCCATTTCAGCCCTTTGGATCCCTTGCAGTCCTTGCAGCTATGCCGGTGTGCAGGCCAAAGGCACGGCTGGAACGCCGGCGCACTGATGGGGACCTGAGCTTCCATCTTGATTTGAAATCTCCCCAGGGTCCAATTTCTTCGGCCATGTGTAAGGAACGCAAGGATCGTCAGAGACAGCTCCCATCTTTTGAAGTACCACGAGGGCTTTTGGAGTCCCCCGCCACTTCCACCCCTGCAAGCCCATTGGCGAAGATGGACATGGTCACGCCAGTCACGCTCAAGAAGTCCAAAAGCTGCTTGCAACGCAGGGCGACTTTGCCCGCACTTGACATCACCAGTGAAGCTTTGATGCTTGCACGACAGCTCCATTTAGACTTTCACGAAGTGAAGTTTGTTCTACAAGAGCTTAGAGATGAAGGCCTTCAGAAGCTGCCCAGTGGTGGCTTAGATGAAAAGGCCTTCCAGGAGTGCTTGCGCCGCATCTATGGTGGGGAGCTCAAGAAGGGCATGGTGGAGTCAGCCTACAGGGAAAGCCAGGCAGCTGACGGGCCAGTGAATAGCGAGCGCTTTTTGAAATGGTACAGGGATCACATGTTCAACCTTGAAGTCTCTAAACCGCAGGGGCATGGTCAAAGCAGTGGCTTGACTGTAGGTCTTGCAAAGAAATATGACTGCTCAGTCCTAGACTTGGAGAAAGTGAAGGAGAAGTTTGATTTCTTTGATCTCGACCATTCAGGGTACATCGATCCCTACGAGTTTGAGAGCATGATGTGTCAATTGATGCGCTGCTCCAGCAAGTCTGACTTGCCAAAAGGTCGCCTCCAGCGGTTTTGGAAAGAGGCTGACAAGAACGGGGATGGAGAAATTGACTTTGAGGAGTTTTTGGAGTGGTACATCAAGTACTTTGGCACATCCTATTCCAATGGGCCAATGGATGCCTTTTATGCATCATTCATGCCAGATGTCCAGCGAACGCGTTGCCTGGAAGGATTTGCCTCAACTATCGACATTCAGATTCAGTGAGGCAGACCATCTCATGGTCTGGGAATGCTATGTACAGGTTGCCATGTTCATTCTTGGTGTGCGGTATGGCTACAATTTTGAACCTGATCACCTTCAATGAATCAGGGTGAGCGAAGCCGCCCCCACTGCCCTGTAATGATCTCTGATTAGGTGGGTTGTTTTGAAGCAAAGAGTTTTTTTTCTTCACTCTTTGCGATTTCCTGTGCAGAGCCACAGGGGTCAATGTTTTGAGATGCTGGCCTTCAGTCCGCCAGCTACCAGAGGACATGCCGGGGTAGCTTGTATATTTTGTTGCTACTCATGCCTGCCCTGATGTTCAATTTTGCAGATGCAATCAGCAACTTGCTATTCGCATGCCTTTCCAGAGGGGCTGCCAAATGCCAGCCACTGTGCGTGCGTTTTTTCAATTGTCTTGGGCAGCTGAAGCATTTTGGGCCTGCAAAAGGCGTTGGCTTGATGCATGCACATTAAAGATCATTAAAGGAGTGCCATGATGTAAGATGTGCCCGATCGCAAGACTCTCCCGCAGCAGCGTCTCGCCTTAGACACTCCAGGATGCCACAGCTTTTGGCACAGAGGCTGAGATTCATTGGCCAAGCCTGCCTCCAGGTGATGGGGAGATTCACGATTGGCAGCCTAGACCAATCCGAAGAATACAAAAAAGACACATACGGACTACGGACTCACTATTTTTGGTTGCATTTGCATGCCCATCCAGCGCACAAGGGCCTTGATTGAAGAACGTGACCTTTCCTCCTCCCGTCCACTAGAGCCAGCATGCAAGTCACCATTCTCAGTCAGCTAGCGGCTAGATGCAGTGCGTGGTTGTCGTCATCTTCAGGATCCCTGATGTTGGATCCGGAGCCAGCTGAACAGCTTCTTGGATGAGATTGTACACAATCGTGCTCCGCCCCATGAGCCTTCCAGAGTTACTCGAGGACATGTAGATGCCGATTAAAATAATCCCGCGAATCTATACACTATCAGACACTGTAGACTGGAGGTATATAGTGTTTCGTGGTGTTTCGTTATAGTACAGAAAGTCTTAAATGGAAGACCCTTAGGAGCCCACGAAACGAAGGTCTAGGATGCTGCATGGTAGTGTTGTAGACCTTTCTCTGGGTAGTAATGCAGAGACCTCTGGAAGCTTCTTGTCACTCTCCCCATTGTAATCCCAGGGATGCACTTAACTCATGATAAGAAGGTGGGAGTTTCATCAAATGATGTTATTTGATGTTCTTTGAAGAAGGCGAATCATTTGTTCAATGGTAGGCGTTTGAGGGACACTCAAGACTCCCCAATTAAGTTCTCAGGTTGAGATGAGCCTGGACGTTTGTTTGCACAATGTACAAACACTCTTCAACCCTCACGCATGAGATTTCCTCCCTTGGACCATTGACACATCCACCAAACCCAAACAAAGCCTTAACAACTAAGCAAACATGCATAAATTAAGGAAGACTTTGTCCTTGCAACTGATTTTGGCCCAGCAGGTCAGCAGGTCTGGGGTATTTACCCTACTGAATGCCTGGACACTTTGGAATACTGTTTCCTCTCACCCCACACGCCCACCAAACCCAGACAAAGCGCTTGCCAAAACGACTGAAGTTGGAAAAACACTGCAAAAGGATCTAGAATAGTTGCCTGCCTGGAAAATCGGATAGGAGAGATCACGAG
This sequence comes from Durusdinium trenchii, assembly GCA_963970005.1. Classification (NCBI taxonomy): domain Eukaryota; class Dinophyceae; order Suessiales; family Symbiodiniaceae; genus Durusdinium; species Durusdinium trenchii. The sequence continues at coordinate 131,791 of CAXAMN010009791.1, forward strand.
AGAGTAAAGGAGTAAAGTAAAATCCTTGGAGACGGGAGTTGACACACACTCATGGATATGCGTACTGACTTGATAGCGGTGCCACACGCC
>CAXAMN010009791.1:131890-157636 GCA_963970005.1 Durusdinium trenchii
GAGTAAAACAAGGTGCAAAAGTTGGAGGCCATAGCTCTTAGGTTAGAGGCCATCGAAAGCAGGTTGACAGGCCATCGCTAGTAGGTTGGAGACAAGAAACCACAAGACAGCAAAGCGGTCAAAGTTGGAGGTCTTCGCACTTAGGTTGGAGGCCGTCGAAGGCAGGTTGAGGGGCCATCGCTAGTAGGTTGGAGACATGAAACCACAAGACAGCAAAGCGGTCAAAGCTGGAGGTCTTCGCTCTTAGGTTAGAGGCCGTCGAAGGCAGGTTGGGGGCCATCGCTAGTAGGTGACAAGAAACACAAGACAAACAAGACATCAAACCAGCAAAACAGCAAAAGTTGGGGGTCCATTCTAGTGGGTGGAGGCCAAAGTTCAAGTTAAAGAACCCCTTACAAAGTTTGGAGGCCTACCTGCAACCTATAGGGTAGCCTTAGAGGAAAACAGAAGGAAAGGCACCGACACACAAGTGTGTCGAGTACCATTTCCTCCTGTTTTCCTAAATAGGGGAACAGGTACGGAAGTTTGCGTCCAAACTTCCATCCAGTCGATTTCCATAGCTTCATTGGCGTGACTCGGAAATCGACCGTCACGCCCCCTGTTCCAAACCTTAAGGTTCCCTCTGATTCCAAGGGTTACACACACACACCAGAGCCGCCAAAAATAATGAATTTGAACAAGACTTTGTTCTTGCAATGGGCGGTGTCCAAACCTTGTAGCCACAGGGCCATTGCCCCGTTTGACCCATACAAACACGCTTGGTCGCACGACAAACGAGAGGAACGTCACGACTAGTGACTAGGGGTTTGGTTTACACCTTGTTCATGACACCCATCCAAGAACAGTTTTTATTGGAGCCGTCGATTTTGTGGTAGGGTATTAAATGATACTAAATGGTGTTATGGGTAGATCCCCTGTGCTGCGGCCATGAGAGGGGGCCTAGGGGTGTGGCAACATAACAATGTCATTCTTCTAGACTGCTGTGGGGGGCCTCTACAGTAGTTGCAGGATGTTGCAGGTATATTGTCTTCTTGTGCTTGCATTTGTGCATGGCGGAAAGCTTGAACGGCGGCCCGATCCTTTGTTTCAGGATCCCTCGTCCATCTTTGTCTCTCATCGAATCAGACTTAGAGGAGCTCTATGCTGCAGCCAGGGCACCACATTTCAGGACGTTTGCACGTACATGTTGCAACAGTGTTTGCTTTGATGGGACCACGCACGCACATCAGTTCCGCCACCGGACCAGGCCATTCAATTGCACAGGACTTGTCCAATCATGACCCTCTCTTGGCCAGAGCAAGCCGCAGGACTCGCAATCGTCCGGGAAGTTCACAAATCAAAGAGGCAGCGGGCAGCATTTGGCGAACAGAGTCGATCCTGAGATGACCGGTTGTACAAAACAGAGACCTACACTCCCGGAACTAACATGGAAGTGGAGAATGACCCCTTAGAAGACCATTTTCCACTACAAACAGGTGGTTTTCCACTTCCATGTTAGTTCCAGGGAGACTAACTGTCTTCAATTTTGAGTTTCTGAGAAGGTGGAGACATGCGGGGAGCCGGAGGACCGTTTGCGTCGCGTGGAGCCAGCATTTTCAAGGCCAGTCGCAAGTGAACTGTTGATGCAAGTTTTGGGTGTGATCTCCTGCTTCCCGTCACCCCAATTCGGGGAGGTGCACTATGGCACCGAGGTTTTGTCAACCTTTTTTCAGCCTTTGTGATCTGGCGAGGCCCAGCAACCAGGGCAGAGATTGTTCAAGCAGGACTTCTTTGCGGTGCCCGTGCTGTTTTCAGCCGGCACCAGTACGCAGGCAGAATGCTGCAGCACCTGCCCTGTTCATCCCAATTGCAAGTAAATGTGAGCTATGGTGGCACCAGGAGAGTTACTTACTACTTTGTCGTTTTTGTCGCTTCCTTTTGCATGGTACTGTAGCGCATGCGTCATCGAGTGACTGAACAGCTAGCGCGGGTCAATTTCTAAAGCTATTGCAATCTTTTATGCCAGAAAGTCTGGTCCTGGTGCACGAGCTGAGATGCTTGCACAGGAGTGCCCATACAATGTATAGCATTCTGCAGCAGAGCGTAGCTTGGGAGTTTTGGGTCATTGAATGAGTGTGAACCGATGACATTTGGGCGCTAGGACAGCTGCGCCTCTCCTGCAGAACCAAGTCACCCGCGCTCTGGGAGAAGGAGTGAGTCATGACAGCTCATTCATTCACAACAGTTTGCTCATCTTTCATTATGCCCCAGCTATAGATTCTATTATGCATTTGTATTTGTTATTTTGCCTTGCTTGATTGTTTGCTGGCTGGCCGCTCCCCTGCTTGCTGGCTGGCTGGCTGGCTTGCTGGCTTTCTGGCTTGCTGGCTGGCTGGCTTGTTGGATGGCTGGCTGGCTTGCTGGCTGGCCGGCTGGCTGGCTGGCTTGCTTGCTTGCTGTTGTTTATGTTTGATGAGTTTCTAGACACAGACATCCTCCAACGGATTGTTGACAAAAGCAGGCACAACAAGTGCAGCCATGCTCACAAGACTTGCACCCCAGCTAATGATAGCAGCTAATGTGAAGATGTGAAGGTGTTGTAAAGATGTTGCGAATTGCTTTAATCAGCTGGTCTAAATGGCAAGCCGGATTTTCCTCTGCTCTACGTTGAGGCTTACAGCACAGCCGAATGTGCAGAACCAGATGCAGCATACAGAGATGTGTGCGCAGGACAGGGGTTGAAACGGTTGAATGTCCGCCAAAGCAGTTGTGCCACGCTATGGACAACAAATCAATGCTATGTCAAAAACATGCAAATCGTCTTTCTATCAATGGCCACCGGCTTCGTTTGCTTCTCGATCTTGTTTCTTGTTCTTCTTAGGTGCAGGAGTGGGTTGCCAAGACTCATGTTTCCATCCTTGCCCCCTGCCAGGAGAAGCTGGAGAACTTTCGGATGGGGGCCTTCGGGCAGATGCCAAATCGTGACAGAGCTTGCAGCCAATTGGCGGCTGAAGCCTCCTCGCAGACTGCGCGGAGTTCCTTGGCCGAACCTTTGCCCGTCTGATGTTTGCAGGCAAATTGGATCAAATTGGAATTCTTGTGCACCAGGCAAATGTAAACAAACGAGTAGAGCTATGTACTTCTGAGGCAAAACAAGACAAACAGAAGTCGTGATGCCAAAGTGGGAGGAGGCCACCACAGTTGCCCTTTTCTACTCAAGAGATGCAGCTTTTCTACGGTGCATATCATCAAGTCAGGACTCAGGACAAGTAAATATACAGTATACAGTATTATATATTGTTATATATATATGTATATATGTGTGTGTGTGCTGTTTTGTTTAGACTGATGCGCATAACATGCAAAATTATGCAAGCATATCTACGTTTGCAGGCAGATGTTTTCGCAGAGCCTGGGCTGGAGCTGCAGCAGTTGGCGCAAAAGAGGCGGTCGATGACAAAGGCGCTGAGAAAAAGACTGACGCTTGGTCTATAGACTGACTGCTATAGCCGTTTGAACTGTAAACCCTTCAGTTCCAACGGCACTGGACATGTTCATTGCTTTTGGCCCCGGTGTTATGTTCAGGCACGTCGAACACACATTTTGTCCTGCAGGACATGTCAATTTCAACGTGTCAGTGTCAATTTCAAATATATAGAGAGAACAGTAGATCCCCACTTAAAATGCATTGGAAACTGTTTCTATTTATTTGGGAACCACTGTATATGTATATGCAATATACATGCATTTCGTTTGGCAGGCTGTGAAAAGACAGACGGCTAACACTTGGGGTTCTCCCTCCCTCTCTATAAATATAGAGCCCGTTACTGTATGTCGTTTGGTTTGTCGTGGTCGATGCATTGTTTTTCTAAGCGCCTGCCACCCACAAAGGACTACCATTTGCATTTCTTATCATTTCTTTTCACCTTTGTTTTACATCTGCAATCGCTTGTGCTAGATGTAGCATGACGGTTGTTACACGACCGGTAGGGTGGGTGGGCAGCATTATCGGAACCGTTTGTCATGTAAGTGTCCCAAAGGTTCAATCGACGTCCATTGATTTGTTGCTCCAAGGCAGCACATGGAGAAACACTGCGGCATACTCTCGGAGGACTATCAGCGCTTGGCGGGTTTGGATACAGAGTGACTGGGTGAAGAGTCGTGCGTCCGCTTTGGGGGCATGAGAAGGATGATCCATGCATAGGTTGAAATGAGTCGCGCCATCTAGCGTGCAGGTTTCAACACATGGTAAGCAATCGGAGGTGTGTACGTGTGTGTATATATATATATCTATAGATAGATGTTATAAATACACAATATGTTTTTAATTGTATTCTTGTTCCCCAATTAGCCTGGACAGAAACATGAGCAGCGGAGATGGTATTTTCGACATGTTACAGTTCTCGGCGCATATGACTCGAGTCTTCGGATATGTAGCAAGAAGCTACCAGGTTGGAGGCCATCGCTACTAGTAGCAAGAAGCGACTAGTAGCTCCTGGCCATACTACTAGTAGCAAGAAGCTACTAGTACCAGCTCCTTACTTGGATTTGCCAAGGCTCTACAGAGTTGTGGCAAATTTGCGGCATGCGTTTGCCAGAGAGCAAGAGGTGCAGAGGGAGATATCCTCACTAGTTGCGTGTGCGGATTTTACATGTTTTACCCTTTTGCAGCCAACAACTGCACTCTGACCAGCCCCATTTATCACTGTCATTGGGGTACGGTCCCTGACAAGGACATGCTGGCTGCAATGGGCTCGCTAAGCACTCTGCACGGTTGTAAGGGTATGTAGGTAAGGGGACTTCATTTCCTTACTGATCTCTCACCGTCTCCAACCCTTTCAATGTTCCCCCCTTCGATTCAACGGCGCGTTGCTGACTGTCGCAATACGCGCTCCGCCAGGCCTTGGCTGACAGGCGCCACAGTGCAGGGCCTGAACTGTGCAGGTTCTTGGCATATTTTTGCGGGTGCTTTTTTGCACACACACACATCCCTTTTCTGTTCCACTTGGACATCCTTGCCGCAAGCCTCGCCTTAGACTTTTCGGTGGCAAGTCCAAGGTCTCGCACAGATTTCACAAAGGGCTCCAATTGAAGATGCTCCCTGAAGATTCATGGTGGCCGTATAGCTGAGCAACAGACCTTCACACAGGTGTCCCGGCCTTCAATCCACTACGGTAGGACCTGCTGCACCCTGTAGCACTTGGGTCCCTGCTACGCTACATGGCCATTCGAGCATTAATGCTTTGCTTGCCGCATTCAGCTGGGTGTGAAGAGCGCGCCTGGAAGCGTCGGCAAAATATGCCTGGCAAAGGCATTTTATATTGGACATGGACAAAGGCATTTGAATGCGAGGCCTTGTCCTAGTGTGAACAGCCAAAGAAGCCCAGACCAAGAAAAAGGTTATTCTAGATGCACTTGCTTTGGCGCCTGGGCCGGCCCCCTTTGCACAGCATTTTTTTGTTGGGATTATTTGAGTACAATTCATTCAGCACACAACGTGAATCGACATTGACCACCTGCTATGGAAAGTGTGAAGTGTGGGTAGAGTGCGAAAGGTGCTCCAGCACCATAAATAATCATAAGGCTGCCTCAATCTGTTTCCATAGCAGCAATCAAGCATCAGCATGACTCCCAAAGTAATGACACAGGAAACTGTTCAGAGTGGAGATGTTGTCAAGGTTTGTTTGGGTTGAATTGGCTGCTCAGGAATTCATTTTGTTTCCACAGCTTGTGGACCTGCGAGAGCTCTGGGGCTTGGGGAGAAACTGCAACTAATAGGACTCTATCTAGTGTACAGAGAGGTCCAAGTAGACATGTATCCAAAGGAACTTCGACTTTACAATAAGGCTAGCTCCTATATAAGTGGGTTTCAAATTGAAGCCTGACATCACCTTTGACCTAGTCACAACTTCACAACATCCAATTTGTTTGTAATTTTCAGCGTTGCCTTCTAGACTGAGTCTGTGAAAGTGGCAGATGCCCTCGCAGAACCGATTGTGGCCCTGGTCTCGTGCAAGCCGTGCACCAGCTCCCAGCCAGTTGGTGGAGGAGTTTGCACATTGAAATGCTACTGCCCGCGGCAGCAGAGCAAATAGTTGTAGCTGTAGCATTTTGTAGCTCAATAGCTCATCCTGACTACAATAGCGCAACCGACAAGGAAAACAACATCGACAACCTGCTGGTGGAAGGCCAGTGTCCAGTTTGTTCATTTTCTTGGGCCCATCAAGCGCCATTGACGCGGGGTCGCCAAGTGGACTGTCAGAGATGTTAGGGAAACGGACCACTCACAGCACAGCACGGACCACACAGCAGATGGATTTTTGCGCTTCAGGTCTTTGTGTTTTCAGGTCTTTGCCACGCTTACTTCGCTGGCTTTGATGGGCTCAAGTTGGGGTGCCGGCTCTCCGGTGGGAGCAGGCTCATCAGTCTCAATGTCACATTGCTGAGGGCTTCAAACGATCAAATATGTTGTGGAGGAAAGGCCGCGGCCAGTGATTGTTTGGAAGAGCTTTAGAGTCCGGAGGGTGTGCTTGGGATTGGAATTGTCCCTGTGGAACGACTACCAAAGTGTGAGTGGTGAATGGATGTTTTCATTTAAAGGCCTCCTCCGGAATGGCCAGTGGTCGGACGCTTACTGGGGCTCCGTGCTACATGAGAAATCGAGAAACCACCAGAAGAGTGTTTGCTTGGCTTCCTAGCCCATAGCCAAGCATGGCAATGGCACGAACAGCTCAAACGCTTTCATAAAACAGCGAGGTGCGGTGTTTTTGCATTCCCGACAAATGCCATAAGTGCAGTTCACGTTGGATGTCTGCAAGGCGGAGGTGAGTCTGCAACTCAGGTTCGGAGGGATTGCGATCCGTTCACTCCAACGTTGTGCCTTCCACAGTCAAGTGTGGAAGCCATTACCATTCAAAATCGCGCCGCCAGGACACCAATGCCAAAGAGACTCTAGAAGCAGCAAATGAGGATTTGTTCTACATTCTACATGTGGGATATGTGTGTGTGTGTGTTCTGTATTTGTCTAAATTCACTTTCCCCTTAAGTGTGTTCTTCTCGGTTTGGCTGATTCATGAACTGGAGTTGTTTTTTCTATTTTGGATCACTCTCAGCTGGAGGACTCAAAGAAAGATCCAGGCTTGCTTAGAGATCCAGCGCTGCTGTGAAGGGTTGCCTCACTGGGTAGCCTTCATCACCTGTTGGGCGCCCTTGCCGCCCGTCCAGTGTTCAGAAGGGACAGAAAGTTTGGACAATGGCCACATGTCTCCCGCACAGCGCAGTATCACCATCCGTTGTTCGTTTATTTTCGGCGCCCACAAGAGAGTTTGACTACACCGATGAAGGCATGCTCTTATCCCTTCAGAAAATTCACGACTGCTCTCATGATGGGTGTGGAGTGAAAACACCTTCTCTCATGTTGAATGTTTGTGCCAGGTCCTAGGAAGAAGATCATGTCAGGCCAAGTCCTCACGGGCCAGGCGCGTGACTCCTGTCGCTGCTCTGGTTTCTGGCCCCATCTCCTAGGATCAAGCATGAAAAGGGTGTTTAGGGTCATCCCGCAGAGAAATGACAATGAGGATCCAAATGATTTGACAGGAAACTCTAGATCCTTTTAGGCAACAGGATGCAACAGGGGACAGTTCGGGAGACAGTTGTGCAGAGTTGCCATCATGCTGTGTGGATTTGAGCCATATGTGGATCTACCACCCGTGCGAGGTGGTAGATTGGAAGGCTGGGCTTGTGCGATGAAGATGTTGGAACGAGCTAAAACAATTTCATGACACAGGCACACACGAAACTAATGCAATGTCAATGTCTAGGAGCATGTGGAATATCTTGAAATCCAATTGGTTTGCCTTCGGCATTTGTTTTGTTTACGACCCACATGTGGTGTGTGTGTGGGCACGCCGTTTGAATACCAAGGGTCGATCTTAGGGAAACTCCAAAGGCCAAACTACAAACTGTTGCGTCTTTGCTCCTAGTAGCGAGCTTCTTGTTGCAAATATGGAAACGATTCTGTTGTGCTGCATGGAGGCACCCTGTAAATAATGTAATACGTTTTTGTTTCAATTGATGATAGCTTTTGCATACCGACCCGGCTTCCTTCGTCGTCTCGGTGGCTTATCAGAATTGCTCAACTTGGTGAGATTGTGCAAACGTCATGCACTATTTTCCGCCTTTGCTCAAGGTGGATCCATGGGGCTTTTTGCTATAGTAGCGTCCGATCGCTCCGTTCGTAGCAATGCCCTTGGTTACTAGTAACTTCTTGCTCCTAGTAGTAATGCCAGGAGCTACTAGTAGCGTCCTTGCTCCTAGTAGAATGTTCGGTTTTGTTTTCGGTTGATTCTGCTGCTGTTACGATTTGTCAGCATTGACCTGTGACAGAAGACTCTTCGAGGTCATACAACAGGATTTAACTTTGTTGTTCTTCCGCGTGCCCCCCTGGAAATCAAACATGTTGCGCAGGAAAAAGAACGCCTTAAAGTCTGTATGAAGCCTCCATCAAACCAGTTGCATCAGCATAACCCAAAACATATCATTATATATACTGTATATATATATATAACAAACGGAATATTGGACTGCTCACTGAAAGTCGTGTCATCCGACGTGAGGGATGGTTCTCTCCTCAAGTGACTTGAACTGGCTTTTGATCATGATCCTCCTTTTGCCTCTCCTCTCATGGCCTTTTTCATGTTTTTCTTTGGCCATCCCAACTAATTTAACTATGTCTAGCTGGCATCAGTTGAATATTTGATGATATTTGCGTAAGAACTGCTGAGTTCCTCACAGCAAGTGTGCTAAGAACCAGGTGGATGGCTCTCAAAAACGGATCATTGTAGCTACCACTAGTCAGGGGTCGGGTGGTTCTTGGTTGAAAGCGCAGGGCAAATATGGTTGGATTCAACCAGCCGAGCTGATCCGGCATGAGAAGGTGGGCGTTGGTCTGAGGACGAGAGAGAGACGAAGCAAAGTGGTCAGACCGGGTTGGTGACTTCTGGAGGCACGTATGCGCCAGGGACGAATCTTTGTGAGCCCAGTTCTCAGAGTTTGCTTTAGGCCTCAGGCCGCCTCAGGCCTTTGTGAAACGTGATAGGTTTGCCTTGATTCTGCGCTCCCGAAGATCCAAAACTCTCGAAATTCCGCGAGTCATTGGCACTAAAGCCAATCCTTTCTAAGGCAGGACAGATTTGGTATTTGCCTCAAGTGTCAGGGTCTGGAGAAGCAAACCAGGCAATGCCGATAAATGATATCCGATGATCTTTACTCGTACTTGTACGAGGATGTATGAGGTATTTTGATAACCAAGCCAGCTCATGACAAATGCATACTAGTCATGATTCAATACTCTCAGACTCACGGCTTGCTTGTTCCGACATTCCCTGGATGATTACGAGGCCCTTGATGTGTTGAAGCGGTAGCAGCTTGGGACACTTCAGCATTCAGCTCATGACCACATTGGCGAGACAATTGAACACGACCCAAGCAAGCTGCAACAGCACCTTGTTATATTGTACCAGGATCCCTGCCAGGATGCTAACATAGTGAGATCGACTAGTAGATCAACTATAATCAACATGTCACCTGATATAGGCGGATTATGAAGGCATTGGACCAGCTTGCCCACTGGGCGCATTGCTGGAATTATTTGAGCAGCCCTCCCTGCCGCTGCGCATGGCTGCGCAATGGCAGCAGCAAGACTTTTCCAGCAGTAGGAGCCTTATTGACGAGACATTTAATCCCTCGGGATTCTTGCTGCAATCCTGTAACTCCGGACATACATGTCAAAAGCATGGTGCCATGTGAAACCATTCGGCCAAGGTTGGAACCTCATGTGCTTCATGCTCTTTTGCAGCACGTCCTGCTTGTAATGGGGGGGGATTGAGGAAGACAAGAGCCTTGTGATCACCCGAGTGAGTTAATGTTCCAGCCGAGGTGCCCAAAACTCCAAGTGCTTTCAAGCTGGAGGAGATCGTGCGCTTCTCAAGTATTCTTTTTGAACGGATATCCCCACACGGGCGGCAAGTCAGAAACACTAAGTTATATAATATATAGTATTTGGTATGTCTATCTATTTTTATGGGTCGGAGTCCTGGTCCATCACTCCCAAAGCAACATTTTCACTGTCGTGAAGTCAGGGATTCTTTCGCTTCTTTCGAGTCCTACACCCCGCCGAAGACCGAAAAGCCGCCCGAGCCACGCAGCAAATACGAAGTGCCGCCAGAGGACGATGCTCCGTGCCGATCGTCGATTCCGACCGAGCCTCCATAGAGGCTCCGCCTCGAACTAGCGATGGCCTCCAACCTACAACATGATAAGTAACATGATACAACAGTTGGTTGATTGCGAAGGAAGTGCCGACACAAGAAGGCCAGACTGGTTGGTCTGCGTATGCTGTTCATACATGTGAAATTTCCAGAGGCACGATCACCAACGGCTTGTTTGATATTTTTGTGCCAACTGGGGCATAGGCCAGTGCAATTAAACGTATTTGCAGTTGTTTGGGGGTTGCGTTTTGTGACATCGCTTCGTCAACAGGGTTCCCACTGTGGGGCTCATTCTGCATTCCTGTCACAGACACAGATTTTGCTAGGTGTCGTGTTCACTTGGCACTGGCAAGTAGGCTGAATAGACCGAGTATGTACAGTAGACCTTTTGATGACTCGGACTTTCTGCTTGATGCTTTTGCTTCGCAGGATTGGGTACCTCCAGATACCTTCCCAGAGAATCGCTTTCCCAATGGGCAGCTTAAGCACTTTGGCTTTTTGCGATTTGCCCACCTGACCTAAGTCCTCTCATTTTGAGACAGAGCAGTCCCATTGCCATTCCACGTGCATCCAGGTGGCTCAATTACAAAGTCCCGAGACATTTCCAGGAACCATCAGGAATCCATAGCCTTGAAATTGACTTTTCTGAGGTTAACGGTTAAGTTGACTTTTAAAGCGATCGACGACAATCATACCCTTCTTTCACTGTCGTTCGGATATTCTTGGCCTTCGGCTGAGGCCACACGGTCGGGAACTTGGTGACCAAGGCCTTGCCTGCTCAGACGGTCGGCACAGACTGATCCGCTGGAAGTCCACTGAGGTCAAAAGATGAAATGTGACAAAGGCATTGACTTTGCGCAGACCTGCCCCATTGGCTGGACCTATGTCTCATGTCACAAAAAAAAGCATAGCGCTTTTCTGACAGGACAATGCCTCCAAAGGCCCTTTCTCCAAATGAGAATTATGAGTTCTGAGGTGTTTTCCACATTTCTTTTTGTCATTAGAAATCCCACCGGTGCTTGGTGTCATAAATTTATGAGTCTATGAGTCCCGCTTGCTCTGCCATGAGCTCAGGTGCCTAAAGGATTGAATGGTCCAGAGTGTAAGGCCCCGCCAAATTTTTATACAGAAACATGGCGACATCAGAAGTTTTGTTGCATGCAAGCGTCAATGAGTCAATGAGTGCTTTTCTGTGGAAGTCAACGCTTGGAGCCCGCTTCATGGTGACGTCTAGCATGAAGAAAAGAGTTGTAAGACATTTGTTCATGATAGGTATGTGATGCTTTGTAGGTAGTTGGAGTAGTTTGTGACACTTGAGCTTGATGGACCATCACCAGTTTTGTGGGCCATCTCAGGAGACCAATTGGTGCCGACAGCAGCTTACGCAGCGACAAGCTATCCCCGCATCCATAGATGAGCGATCAGGGAATGAATCAAGAAGTGAACCGGTTCAGCAAGCACTTGAACATCTTGAGCTCTCAGAACACAATTGTTTAAGCAAGTTTGTCCTTGTGTAGGGCGGCACTGCTGCAGCCATGCAGCATGATGCATTCTTGACAGTGTCAGTCAATGTGTGATTAGTCCAGCAGGTTTTGGCTTGCTGAGATTTGATGTGCCAATGTCTTTTACTCAATAGATCTCAATAGACTCAAACCTGCGTGATTTGTTGTACATCATTGAAGACTGCGGAACACCTTCCCAACGGTCTCCCGTGAGGAGTGGAGGAAGAAGGAACTCTATGATGCATGTTGCTTGGATGCTGTGGACAAATGACGTTGGTACTCGAACCTGGTCGAGTGCACGACCATGGCGCCATGACAGCATAATTACACAGATGTTGTCAGGCTGGTTGCTGTGGCCCTGCCGTGATTTGAAGCACAACTACCGAAGGCCGTGCCCACAGGGTTGGACTTGGGAGCATCTTGGCACAGAAAAACGGCATCTAAGGCCAAACCGAACTGTTGTCACCAAAGCCAGAGCCAATCTTTAAGCAGCGCAACTGGGATGCAAGCGACTTACGGTCTCTCCGCGGCGCTGGCTCAGACTTGTCCGGACTCTTCGTCCGTGCTGCCAGTCGTTTCACACGTTACTTCGCGGCAAAAGCCCGCGAGAGATGTTGCAGCTGCAGGATGCGCTGCAATTTGGAACCGTTGGGAGCATTGCTACGATGATATTGTACTACTACACGGAGAGGCCACAGAAAGGGCAGAAGAAAGCATGCAAAGTCTAGGAAAAAAGGCTGCTTTGCGTTGAAAACAACCTTTGCATTGTGAGATCTTGAGGTAGTTGTGCTCAGTCATTTCATGTTAATGTCATTTGATTACTTGTCCCATCTCAATAGATTTAGGCTTTTGTTTATAGCAACGCTTGCCTCTTCAGGGTGCTAACTTCGAAAGAGTGGCTGCCGGGCTTTGCAAGAACATTGTCCAGCTGGAAAGTGCCGTCCAAGGTCACGGAGAGACCTGACGTCGTTGCACGTGGCTCAGCGGCATGTCGTGCATCATTGGGATGCTAAAGTTTCGAGGTGTCCAAAGATGATGCAGTCGGCAAAGATGACTGAGCGACCGCGACCGGAAACAACATAGCAAATTGGAATAACCTGGGTACATTAGCAGCAGATCCAGTTAGAAACATTATTCTTCCGCGATGTGCAGTGTGTTTGCGAGGGGTGCTCATTGCGGAAGAGCAAGACTCATGTCACTCATGTCACTCATGTCGGACAGTCAGGGCCTCACGGTCGGTGTGGTATATAAGATACGATGTCCAGACCAGACTCCACTATGACTCCATGACATCTTGGCCTGTAATACGAATATAACTACATACAATTGATTAATGGTATGCGAGCTGGGAGTCTTGCACTCGGCGAGCTCCAAGGCATGCATCAAAAGAGAGAGATTTTTCTACAGGCAGGGAAACGCGGAAAAAGAACGCAGTCTTGCAATGTCTTGCAACAACGTTGTCTTGGTTTCCTGGCAAAGGAGATTGCGGCAGCATGGACTCCAATGATCGAATCCTTTTGGCTTCCGTACTTTCTGTTAGCCTCTTGGCGGCCCCCGGTCGAAGCAGTGCTAGAGAGAGGCCAAGAGTTTTGTTTGCTTTGATTGGGTGGGTCTTCGGATGCTGATTGGTTTCTGGTTGGGAACTGACTATTTTAGCATAAATACATGTCAGGCAAGGGCTGTCACTGTATTCCTCGTCCTCCTCTTCGCACGCGCAAAGGGCTAGTCAAGCTTCGGACCTGGTGCCAGTCCAGCGGGCACACAATCGACATGTTTATTGGTGGACCTGGTGCCAGTATAACATGCAGCACACATGAACAACAGATACTTATACTTAGAATTGCTTACACACATGTGAGCAAAAATGGCAGATGTGGTGCCAGGACATAGTATGACATAGGTGCTCAATAGCATGTCAGAACAGGTGCCAGAACATCTACAACTAGAACACATGTGAGAACAAAATGTCACAAAGCTATGCAAGACTTGATGCCAAACCATGCGTCAAAATAGATAAACATAACTGTTAGAATGCATGCCAGGACAGGTCCGAAGGCGTACCGGACTTGATGCCAATCATGTCAGAACAGGCCAGGACAAAGGAATGCGAAACATATGGCAGATTTAGATTTGATGCTAGAGACCAGTAGAGCATATGCAATAAAGGTCAAACCAGTTGCAAACAAACAACATTGATTTCAGACAACATGTCAAAACAGACGTCACAACTTGTGCCACGCGTATGCCAGAATAGATTTCCGGATTCCGAATGCTTGTTAGAACATATGGCAAGAACATACATCAGAGCAAATGCCACAGGACGACAAATACGTGAACAAATTCAAGTGCATCTAACAGTGCATATGTCGGCTCATGTGTCAGCCGTCAGCCACTATGCCAGGCCATTTGTCAGAATTGCCTATCATTCTTCCAATCACCTCTCATGGTGGAGACCGCTTGAAGCAAAGTAGTTTACCGTATTATAAAGTTTATCAGTGTCTGGGCTATGCCGCTGTGGTTTGCTTCGTGCTGGCACCCTGTGACATCCTTTTCGTTATTTGAAGGTATGGGGTCTTGACACCCCGCACATGCATTGCAGTTTCCACCTGAGGTGAACTACTATGCATTCGGTTGCCTTGATCAAGTGCCTTGTTTTCTCAGCGGGGCCATTGCTGTACCAGCTTTGCGACAGGTGGCAAAGCCGTATGGTGGTAAATTGACGCTTGGAGTTGGAAAATTGACGCGATGCGGGACGAATCCGGCATGGAGACAAATGAAGCACCCCTTCAAATGCATAGATTTTCAGACCCGATGGCACCCGGCCAGGCTCCATTGCATTTTTGTTGTGGTGAGAGGCCTACTGTACCTGCGGGTGTAGTTTGCACGTTGACATTTGTCAATTTGTCTAGATGTGTCGTTTTCATGGATAAAAGCCTTGAGTGCAAAAGCGCAAAAGCTGACACGAGAAGGTAGCCGCAGCGGGGTCGAATGTGGAGCTATCAGCACAGGTTGTGTGATTGGGGAATCATGTCCAAGGGGTGCAGAGACAAATCGGCAACCTGGAGCTGTTCATGGCAAAACTTTTGCCCGCTGAACATTTGGTCGTCAATGTTGAATGCGGATTGTTCGGCGAGTGTTCCCAAGGACCTCATCCATGATGCAGCGATGCACCTTTTCCCTTAGCCTAGCCATTCTTTTGAGCACGGCAGGGTTCCCACGGGAGCGCTTGGGATGTTATTGCTTACCTCGCTGGCTGCAAGTTTTGAGTTGCCCAACGGGGCGATAATATATTATACACATCTTGTAGTTTATAACTAACGATATAACTAACCTGCAACAACATCTTGCTAATTAATTGGATTGTCAGATGATTTTTCTGACTGGGACAGCTTCACGATGCACACCCGATGCAGGAGTTGATGCCCATCCTGTACGTGGCTCGCATAATGGTTGGCACCTTTGCGACCGATGTTTGCCAAGTAAACAGAACGATGCTTGGTTTTACTTCTTTCCCCGGCCGGTTGCTACCACCAGGCTTACCAATTCTTTGGGACTGAAAGTCTGGGCTTCTTGAAGACTTGCATAATCTCTTTGATGCCTTAGCAGCCTTAGCAGAAGCGTTTTGGAACAGCTAAGACGCCTGTATTGGAAGAAGGCTTTTAGCTTAAGTGATCTTAAGTGTTGGCACTTTGCCTCTTGTTTTTGGACTAGGAGGCCTTGGACTTTTTGGATGCTGGCGTAAGCAGTTGTAGTCGTCCTGGAGCAGAAGTGGGATGGGATGATCCTCCAAAAAGGAAAAAGGAACCAGTCCTATGACGTCCTACGATTTTACGCTTTGAGCTCTTGCTTTTTTGTCGTCCCTGGCACAAGTAGAAAGTTAGCAAGTACGGATCGGTCAGGTTTTGCTTCGCAGCTTTTGCTGTGGTCCCAAACCGCCTCAATCCTTGAGGAATGCTTTGCTTGCCCCAGCTTACGTGATTTCGAACTGGGTGCAGAAGGACAGCGGTTTTAGATCCGGTGCCTCGAAGTTTGTCCACATGACGCAGCGACCAAGGGAATCTATGGGGCCAGCTATGACTTGCCTTATTGTACTGCGCTTTAAAGTAGAACCTAGCTTTTGCAATCCTTCTTGTTCACAAGCAGTGCGTTTGCCTCCAACATGCAAGTGTTTGTAAAAGATACTGTATATTGTTCGACTTCATTGAAACAGCGTACCAGCCACAACGTTGCATTGAGCACTTGAACAACTGTATCCTGTTGCTGCGTTGTTCTGCCTTTAAAACTTTTTTTGATGCTTTTCTGCATGCAATGTCCAGGCACTGCAAAGATACCAGCGTAAAGTGCACATGGAGCACTCACATGCTAATTGGCGCGAGGCACCCCAATGCTGAACATGTCGGAAGCAATAGTTCAATAGTGGATGCTCGCAAGCCAAGACACAAAATTTATGCTGCATGTTCGGGCTTAAATCGAAGATGTGATGATGTTCAAAGTGCTGTACAAAAATCAGCACAACCCAAGCGTTGAAAGAACACGACGGCAAGAAGCTACTGAGTTGAATCCGTCACCCATGGATATATTTCATGTACACGCATTGGCATACACATCCTGCACATGTTACTGGCATGTCATATGTGCATACAGATTTTTGTTGGGGGGGCAGGGGACTGCTAAACGTGGGACATGCGTCGATCCGTTCCATCCGTTCCGTCTCCGCCCCAGGACGCCGGTGAGTCGATTCAATTGATCTTTATGATCATAGCAGAGGCGCCGAACACGCAAGTCCTAGCGTCGCTCCTAGCAGTAAGGCCAGGAGCCCTGTTCGTAGCGTCCTTGCTCCCAGGTCTTCTTTATTTCAATAATGGCATTGATCCTCTCCACCTTGTATGAGAAAGAGTACCAACTCGCTGCAGCCTCTTTGGAGCTCGAAGAGAAGGCCCTGTACAACACAAATCAGTTTATATACATGAATAGAATTAATCCGTTAACAACTTCCCGCGACAAGTGTCAGACAAAAAATCAGAATAGACATGATTCATCATGATTCTACTGTATGTGATTTTAGCCCGAGGCAAGGTGGGTGTTTGCCTTTTTTTCTTCAGCCTGAGGTGGAAGAAGTGAAGCAGGCGGAGCGGAGCGGCGTAGCGGCGCAACGACTGCTGGCTGTCACTTGTGATGCTTCTGCGCGGCTCACTGGAGACCTGAGGAGCGGATCTGAGTGTTCACATGTCAAATCCATAGGATTACATCGGAGCACGGTATGCACGAAATCCACACACACACACACATATATATATACATACACTACATATACACTTTATGTACTTTGATGCTACGGTGTTCTTGACGTAGGACAGACATACAGACACACAATGAAGGAGATCTACACTTAATTGTATTGTTGAAAAGGATCGACTGTATTTACTATCAATGAGATAGAGGCCATGAGAAATGAGGATGGTGAAGAATGGTGTGATTCAGTAGGCACTCGTGCAACTAGACATGCTGTTTGTTAAATTTCTTACTCCATTGGACTTGCATCATGCGGCAGGGTCGCGCAACCTTCTCCGAGCCTATCAGACTTGCTGATGTGCGGCTTCGGTAGAAACTCTGGATGCAATCACTTAGAAGGGGTGCCTTGGATTGAAGCGGGTTGGCTGCATTGGCCTTGATCCGAATTGTTCAATGCATTGTTTTGGAAGTCTGGCCCTTTCGAAGGTTCCATTTATGCGCTATGTGGATGCCTCTGACCAGCAACGCTTAAAGGAATTTGTGGAGGAGTCAGCCAAAGCGATTGCACCACCCAGGTGGCCAGAAATGAAATGGAGATTTGGGATGATTTGGGTAAGTCACGTCACCTTGCAAAGAATAGAAATGAACTCTAATAATGACCGGCTTGCCATTTCCGATGACGTTTGGGCCTTCTTACGGCGCTTTTTCAGGTCGATTCATCTCCAAATGAGAGACTCGGGGGGGGATCTCCTTCAATGCAGAGCTCTTCCACGTGTCTGTACCCAGTTTGACTTCCGAAGACTATGAGCACCTCATTGGCATCAATCAGGAGAACGTTCCAACCCCCCCAAAAAGAGGCAGCTCCATCGGTCGCATATGGACCACCGCTTCAGGTTCATCCTTTAAAAATAGATAGGCCACTGACTCACCACTGCGCCCGGAGTCGGGACAAGCCCTTGGTGCCAGGAGAATAGCGAGCGTGCACTGCACCAAGCAGATGAGCTGCCAAGTTGCAGACATGGCCGGAACGATGTTTCCTCCATGAAGCCGCCTTTTCTCGGTCACTATGGAGAACACCACAAACCTGTCCTTCGCCGGCTGACGCCACTGCTTTTGAGGGGTCCACATGATATGAACTTTATAGTTATATTAATATGCTGTATTACTTTTCAAGACCTGTCAAGATCCCATTCCGTTGTGAGCACTGTGCACTGGAGGCCGCAGTTGAACTGAATTGATTTTCCACCAATGGAAGCGAGTAATAGCAGTGCTAGCAGTAGCAATCATTTTTCTGAAGACCGCCTTGAGGCAACCAGGCGTTGAGAATATTCAGTCCCTGCCCTCCGATATGCGTCACATTCTTGGCTACAAATTGCCTCAGACGTACCTTGACCTGAAGCGTGTCGACCACATAGAAGAGTGAGTACCACAGGTGGTTGGTCGCCACGGAGCTGTACGCCACGCAGCATTGAACGCCAACCCGAGCTGTGCGTTCTACTTCTTGTTTGAATCCGCTTTGGCAGACATCATGTCACTATCAGTTGCTGCTAGCCTGGTGGCCAAGGCGAAGAGCAGAGCAGCCTAGTCTCAACCGTTCGTCTTCAGAGAGTGATGGAAGGAACCCGGATGCAACTCCCGTGCGCCCGAGAGACTGTGGCAAAATGTTTGATTCCAAGTATTTCAATCAATAGCTTTATCTTAAGGAGGCGGATTCTGCTAAGATCTGCTAAGTATCGAGAATGAATCAAGCAAACATGAAACACATCGGAAAGGGAGCACTTGAGTCGTGTGCTATTTGACACTGCGAGGACTCGTAGCTCCCAAGAGGCCAGCAGCAAGACGAACAACCTGGTCCGCCTTCGTATGCTGAAGCGTCTTGTTCGGGTCATAAGCGGGGAACCTTGTTCGGGTCATTGGCGGCACACGGCTCTGGGGCAGAACGGTTCTGCGAATGGCATCAGGAATGTCAACTTTGTGGTGGACGTCAGATCTGATGACTTCGTGATCTACTCTGTCCACTTGGATTTTGCACAGACGCACAAATGTCCCATGGAGGCAATGCCAAAGCTTCTTGAATGGGTCAAGCCCAACTACAGGCGAGAACCGTGAATGTTTGATACTGGGTACATGTGGAAGGCAATGTTGCGAAGAATGATGTAACTATCACAGCCTCGTATATGTTGAGGAGTAGCAGTCGAAGTTGCTTGAATCTGCCTTTGGCCACGAAATGCTTGCCTTTGCTTGCGAAGTGGTAGGTCAGTGGTCAACAACTGGGTGCAAGAACAAGCCAATGCCCATTATGCTAGTGCTGATAGTGGCAGGGCGAAGAAGGACCGCTAAACGACAGTCGCTGAATACTCATCCCACTTAAAGCCAAACCTTGCACTTGTATGGTGTCGGCTGGACTGTTTGGATGTCACGAAAGCTAGCATCAGCTAGCTGGAGTTGCTCTTGCTTTAGCAAGTCAAGGGCTCGCAGCCTCGAGAATCATGAATCACGTGAAAACTTCACGTGTAGGGGGGGCCCCCCCCCCCCCGCGGGTTCAACTCCCCCCTGGGACGCTTCCGGTACGTGCTATAGTGCTATGTTTAGGTGGCAGGTGAAGTAGGCCACTGTTTGAGTTTGGAAGGGGGGGGCATGAAACATGAAATTTACGCGAGGGTTCAAGGCTTCAATGATGAGCATCACGGGAAGTCAGAAACCAGGCGTATCAGGTACACGTGCCTTTGAGCTTCCTTCGGCATCTCAGTGCATATGGCTGACACTTCACTCGACAAAGATGCTCAAACAAACATACATAAGCCAGGTGTATCTGATACGCCTGGTTTGTGACTTCCCGTGATGCTCATGATGCTGCGTTGCTTTTCTTCAGTCCCTCATTACATATACATGACGATCCAACAGCAGATTCAACAAGCTCACATGTTCATGACATCGACATCGATAGAAGAAACCAAACAAATCATGCAAGCAGCTTTGTTTTGCCTCTGGGACACCTCTTGGGCACCTCTTATGGCATCCACACTGGTTCAACTCCTCCGTGGAGGTTTTGGGATACAGCGCAACAGATTCAACAAGCTCACAGGTTCGTGAACACATCGGATGCATCGAACAGTGTGGCAAAGTCCAGCCACGCTTCCTTAATTATCGGGGACTTCAATTCTAAGGTTGGCTGTGTCATTGCTGTTTGTGTGTCTTACATGTTCACAACCTCATGAGCATTTGCCTCACTCCGCTTGATGTCCCACCAGTCCGGATGCACCCCTGCTAGCTTTCGTCACCTACCCTCGGCCTCAAGTTTCCTTGAGCTTCCCGCTCAATCTCGGACCTTTGATTCTGAAGACAGGTGCTAGGCTAGGGCCGTCGCCAAATTTTGCCAACCTCTGATTTCAGGAGCACCAGAATTCACTCCGTGGTATCAAGATCATTTCTCCGATGCAATCAGCGAGGACACTCCTTGCAGGAGTGGCTCGGCTCGGCCGCAGAGTCAGTCCGAGCAAAAGGCCTGCGTAGTCTAGTCACATGTTAAACTCAGAAAGTTTCATGTTCGGGGGCGAATTGAGTAGGCGGCTGCTACTAGTGTACTCTCGGAATGGGTTGGCTTCGCCATGGCTCTTGGGATGGCCCGAGCCCACCCTTATAACTTATAGTTTATAAGCAAAGCAGGGGCCAAGTGGAGCACCATAGAGACAAACAAACCACCATCCAAGGCTCGCGACAGACACGAACGGTGCAAAGACAAGAGGTCGAACCTGGCTTGCCGACCTCTTGAGCTCATATATAAATATATACAACTTGTTGTTAACCAGTAACGCTACTAGGGGCTCCTTGCCGTACTACTAGGAGCAAGGACGCTACTAGGGGCGCTCCTGGCCTTAGTACCAGGAACAAGAAGCTACTAGTAACAAAGTGTGTTCAAAAAGACTCTGATGGGGATTGCCCCCCCCCACACGCACCAACATGCATTGACAGCATTGAGTGGGGCAAAGTATGTGGATTTGTAGTTGTCCAGGGTGCTCAACACTTAAATGGGAGAGACACTTGAACTCGTGATCACATGGGTTCACACGGATATTGATCACATGAATCATAAGTAGACTATACTACTATAGTACCCTCCTACCTGTGTCTTCTGACATGTGCTGTCTGGATGGGTGATGGAAGGCAGATCGCCCAAAAATTGCTCGCCGTCCTAGGAAGTCACCTCTGCTGGGTTTCATGAACCCGTTGAGGGTGACGCAGCCGATGGTCGCTCAGATGTTCCAGGCAGCGACACCACAAGCTCAGGCGAAACCGCTTTGAGGGGTGCATCGGGTGGGATCAGATTCCAAATTGTTGTACGATGTTAGATGAAGAATGAAGATGTGTCACAGTGGAGGTTTCAATTGCACAGGCTGAGCGAGTCGGCGCGTTTTGAGATCCCACAGCAGTGTTTCAGAGACTCTCAGGTGTCGATCTTGGTGAATTGCGGTCACACCTTCATCACCCTTTTGGACACTTGAAGTTGGATTCTCCCTGTGAGTAATGATAATCCAAGACCACAGCTGCTATAATACATGAGCTTTCAACCCCATCCTAGCGGTATCTAGCGGTTAGGATGGCTATTTGCGAAAGTTACTCACCTAGTTTGGAGATGGCAGAGCACTTCCTTGATAATCGTTTGGCTTTTTTGTTGCCAAGACCTTGTGGATGCCAATCTTATGGATCAAAACCATACGGGGGCAAAGAACATGACATTGAATGGCGGAGCATGATGTCGACGCGTAATTCATCATTGGAAGAATCGTTTTGGATGGTGCAGCAGCAAATGGTCCCGAATTCGTCGACGTCCCTGCCATCTTTGACAGGTAAACTGCTCATGAGCATAAAAATGCGTCATTTGTTTGCTCATTGACATAGTCGCAGTGTCGTGGCAACTTGTTCCTTGGCAGCTCTGGTTCTATATGAGCACCGCAAGAAACCTCCCAAGATGAACCAAGTAAAGGCCTTGTCATATGGAACTTGGGCGTAAGCAAAAAGCTGAAGAGCGTAAGGTTGCGTAAGGGAGTTGTGAGACATGCATGTTGCGTAAGCTTGCCATATGGTTGTGTTTTCATTAGTAGATTCTTAGCACACACTTGTCAAGAAAGGAACTGTATGGACCATGAGAGCTTTGAAACCCTTGGGAACTGACATTTGTGTGCACTGTGTTTCAGGTGTGTGCACTGTGCTTGTTTGTGTTTGCAACTCTGTATCAAACCTTTCTCAAGTCAGCCCCATCATAACATGTCATAACGTGCCAGGCTCCGTTTGGTGAGGGTTTGGTGGCGTAAGGTTCGCGTAAGCTCCGCGTAAGGTTCGCGTAAGCCAACTTTTCATTTGCCTATAGCAGCCAGTAAGTAGATGCTAGTGATCCTTTGCTTCCTCTGCTGATTCGGAGTCTTGGTGATCATGTGTTTGTCGCCCGCTCACCTGCAAACAGGAGCCTTCGCGTAAGCATTTCCCTTGGGAGTATGGTTCTCATCTGTGAAAATGCAGATGCGTAAGATCTGCGTAAGGTCTTCTTCAACATCCGTGGCGCGTAAGCTCACGTTGTGGTCGCGTAAGAAAGGCGTAAGCAGGAGCGTAAGAACGTTATGCGGCATAGGGGTTTAATCATACGTATTTTGCAGAGCTCATATGAACATTATGTGAAAGCAGAATGAAGGATGCTGTGATGTCTTTTGTGCTCAATCTGCTGAAGCTCATTTGCGAACCTTGCCCTGATCTATGAACTTCGATCAACTTTGCTGACCGAGGAGCCTTAGGCTTGCAGGGCGCAAAGGCTTTTATTTTTTGAAGAGGTGGGAAGTTCACGTATGGCTTCGTGTCTAAGGGGAGTCCAGAAGGGCAATGATGATCATGAAGGGCCAAACGTGATTGATTGCATTGTCGACAAATCATATGGACGCATACAGATTTGTTATTGCTTGTAGTTGATTGTCCCAGAGCCCTTGGGTTATCCCCTTAAAGATGTCCAAAGAATTCACATGCTAGGCTTACATTTATTGCTCAGTTTCATTGCAAGTGGTTGCACGGGTCAAGAGACCTGCTGGGCCGCCCTCGGTATCACACATCCAACGATCCTCCACGGGGGCAGTGACCTAGATGGTCACCAAGTCATCCTCGCAGAAGGCGAAAAGATCACGAGCGGCTTCCATGACCAACAAGCTAGACCTTTCTGTGAGGTACTTGCTTAGAAAGATGCATTCGGAGACGTTGGGAAAGCGCGCTGCCATGGACTTCCTCTATATTACTGCATGTGACAGTTCATTAGTCATGTACTGTTCCCACTTGTTAAACGGCTTATAGTATATATAGACGACTGGTGAACGGAAGACCACTGATCAATTGGTTGACGCTGTGTGGCGTGTTTGTGATGGATAGGGATTTGTTTGATGATAAGAAGTATATAGCAGGTTGCTTACACATGCCTACGCAACTTGCCTGGCAGCTCCTAGCTGGGTGGAGCTTAGGCAAAGCGGTACATGTTCTGCACCCTATTTCTATCGTGGCACCTGTCCATTCTCCGTCAACCTGCTGAACTACACGAAGGGCATGAAGGTGGGACACTTAGTAAGTTTTGCCCCTGCAGACAGAATGCACAGGCTCATTCCCTTTCTTGAGGCGACATTTGCCGCAAACTGTGGGGTGGCTTGGCTTGCTTGATGGTGAGTGGTGGCGTGTTTTGAGTTGCCAGTGGGCATCAGTCAAAGCATGGTGGCGACCTTCCTGGGGTTGAAGGTGAACCTGACCTTTTGACAGCCTTGGGTCGAAAGTGGGAGGTTGTCTTGGAGCAGCTGGCTTTGTTTCCTGTTAACCTGGGCAGAGGCAAACATTTGGCAACTCTGGGTCCAAGGTAGCACTGAAGTCATGCTACATGGACCAAATGCGGCTCACATGATTTTGCAATAGCATAACAAAAGGTGACCGACCCGAGAGGGTTTTCGCCAGCCCTACCGCGGCTGGTAGAACGGATCTATGCTCTTGCTCTAACTGCAGTGGAGTGCTCATTCAAGGACTGGCCAACTAACACTCACAGTTCTGACTCATGAATGACAGTTTTGATACCATTGCGTGTAATGACATGTAGCGGCACGAGGTAAAGGCAGGGCATATGTTGGGATTGTTGGGCTCTTTGATGGGTTCATTCCATCCAGATGGTCTTTAAGCCTGATTGAGCGATCTAGGTTGGTTGGCCATTGGATAGCAGCTACGAGCCACAGCCGCCGCCGCTGCCAGCCAAGTATCCCTCACACGCACCAGCCACGTGGTGTGAACAGGGAAACAGTCGCTTCATGGACCTCATGGAGAAAACAACGTGTACCGCTTTGCAGCTTCCGGAGGCATATTCACTTTGTCCAAGGAATCACTAAGAGATTTGTAAACCAGTGGAGCAGGCCACAGGCCAACACCTGCAACTTGTTGATAGCCACGGACACATACCCACTGCCGTCAGTTGGGCCACAGCCTCACAGCGCAAGCTGGCGCACACGCACACACACTTGAGAAGGGTGCTCCGTGGAGCGTGATTTCAGGTAGCTTCGCGGTGTGCATTAGCCCTTTAAATTTAGATACTGCAGAAAACAACGTATGAGACAGCGTTGCACTGACTTAGAAATCTCAGCGACTAAACAGTCGAACAGCTTGAAAACAGTTCACGTTGCAGGTACAGGAATGTGCGTCCACATTCCCTTCCGGCTGAATCCCGTAGCTTCGTTGGCATGGCTAGGGAAACAGCTGCCATGCCCCCTGCATCTGTACAAAAAGACTTGTAGGGTAGATTAGAAAAACTAGGGTAGTGTCCTTGGAAACAGGAGTGGACACACACACACACTTAGTCACAGGGTTCATCCAGTAAGTGATCCACGATGAAATGGATGAGGGAAACGCAAGGTAAATCAGTCAGCACTTTTGGGATGTTGAACAATTGTTGCAATCGGCGGTCAACAAACGCGCGGCAGGCTGCGGTGGCGCAGCGACACTTCAGCTGGAAAAGGGTTTAGGGGTATATCGTGCAAGGACCATGAAACAACAAACAGCGGCAGGGTGAACCATTGGAGTCAGTGCGTTGGTCAGCAGGTACGTGGATTCTGTGTCCAGAATCCATATCAGTGACTCGTAACAGCCTCTTCGTTGGACTGCCACTGTTACAAGTCAGGCAGCCCCCCTGCCGACTGAATAGGAAACAAACTCCTGGAAACGGAGGGGGGCACACTCTGACATTGGTTTTCAATTAATCTATTCCCAAGTGGAAAAAGGTGAGGGAACAGCAAGGCGAGAAAGTCAGGTCACTTGAAGTGTTGAACAATTGTTGTGCTCAGCTGTCAAACTCTCGCGCGGCTGGCTGCAATTCACGAGCGGCTGAAAACTGCGGTGGGAAACCTGTTTTGGGGGAAGGATCACATGAAAAACCATGAATCAAACCAAAGGAGTGGAACAGCGTGGGCAACAGTTGAAGGTGCAGGTACACAGGGATGATCAGTCCCTGCTTCCCCTTCTTGTCCACAGCTTCGTTGCGTGTGGTAGGACAAGAAGGCCACACGCCCCTGCATTCAAAACTCTTATAATCGTTACAGAGGTTGACACTTAGATGGTTGCTCGCAAGAGCTATATTATCAGTACGAAGTTCCCCTTGACTGGAAGAAAAGTGCAAACCGAAGGGCGAGGAAGTCCGGAAATTTGAAGATGTTTAGCAAATTGTTGTAGTGCATTAGCCGCTTACTGCAAAACACAGAATGGGACAG
>CAXAMN010009791.1:160102-177857 GCA_963970005.1 Durusdinium trenchii
GTCCACCGCCTACTAGCGATGGCCTCCAACCTTAGGTCTTGGCCCCCGACAGCCTTGCGTTGGCCTCCAACCCAAAACCGATGGCCTTTAACCGACTATTTTCCTGCCACCTCAGGCCTTTTAAAAACTTAGGCTGGCGTGTGGCACCGCTGTCAAACCAGTACGCATATCCATAAGTGTGTGTCTGAATGCCTAGCACTCTAGTTACTAATTACTTAGCGGTTCTTAATTACGCGCAGTAGTTAGGGAGCGGGACTTTTGTCTTAAACTGCCCGGGTAGATTCGGGTAGAGTAGACCAGAACAGGGACAACAGAAGGAAAGGCACAGACACACAAGTGTGTTGTGTCGAGTACCATTTCCTTCTGTTACCCCAATTAGAGCGGGGGAATAGAGAAAAGGGGGGGGCGGCGGCGGCGCGGGGGGATACCGATCAAAAAGAAAATTGATTCCTATCAAAAAACATTAATTCATATCAAAAATAAAATTCCCCCCACTCCTTTGGTCCTGGTTTGCTGGTTCCCTGGTCGCTTGGTCCTTTGGTCCCTTTGTCCTGGTCCCTGGTCCCTTGGTCCCCCTGTGAAGCACCGTAGCAGACCTTTTATCGCCAGACGTAGCACACCTTTTTTGTGAGCCACCCTGACGGTAAAATTTAGACGAAGAAAGTGCCATTCCAAGGTAGCAAACCTTTTGTGAGCCACCTGAGGGCAAAATTTTGAAGAGGAAGGAGCCATTCCAACGTTGCAGACCTTCTGTTAGCCTTGCGAGGTTAAGACTTAGAGGAAGAAGTTGCCATTCCAACGTAGCAGGCCTTTGTTTTGTGAGCACCGAGGGTAGAACTTGCTATTCCAACGTAGCAGACCTTTCGTGAGCCATCCGGGGATAAACTTTAGGTGCCACGCCAAGGTAGCAGACCTTTTCTGACCAAAATTTAGAGGAGCAGTAGACCTTTTGTGAGCCATGCGAGGGCAAAATTTGCAGGAGCAGACCTGTTTTCAGCATAAACTTTAGAGGAGAAAGGTGCCGTTCCAACATAGCAGACCTTTTGTGAGCCATCCACACACAGGTCTTGCTGCGGTTTTGTGAGCCATCGTGAAATTCAGAGAGATCATGGTTGAGATGCAGAGAGGTCTACATCTACAAAGATCCAAAGGCCTGGAGATCCAGACAGATCTGAATCTGCAGGTGTAGCGGTCTAGAAACCCACAGACCTAAAGATGGAGGTTTAGAGGTCTTGAGTGAGTCTTGAGATCCAGGGAGGTGTTGAAATCTAAGTTCTAGGAGTCTATACTTGCAGAGGGTGTAGAAAGATGTTCAGATCCAGAGATATCAAGAGCTCTTTTCACAGGTCTTCAGATACACAGAATTTTACAAACGCCACGCAAACTGCACTACAAGGTTCGCAATCGCTGCGCTTGCCACGAAGTCTGTGCTTATAGACAGAGGTTCACGCAATCTGCGCTTCGAGGTTCACGAAGGTTCACGAAGTGCTGCATCTGCAGTTCCAGTGCACAAAGTGCTGCGCCTGCCACGAGCCCTGCAACTGAAGGTGCTCAAAGTGCTGCGTACAAAGTGCCGCTCCTGCCACGAAACCTGCTACATGGAGGTGCTCAAAGTGCTGTGCCTGCCACGAAATCTGCGCTTCCAATGCACAAAGGGCCGCACCTGCCACGAAACCTGCTGCTGGAGGTGCTCAAAGTGCTGCGCCTGCCACGAAATCTGCAGTTCCAGTGCACAAAGTGCCGCTCCTGCCACGAAACCTGCTACTGGAGGTGCTCAAAGTGCTGCGCCTGCCACGAAATCTGCGCATCCAGATTCACATCGCGCTGCGCTGCCCAGGTGGTTTGCAGTGGCACTCGCAGCTCTTTGAGAGATATTTTGTTCTTGATACAATTTTTTCTTTTTGATAGGATATAGAAATTATATATATATATATACTGATTTTCTTTTTGATAGCCCGGCCGCGGCGCGGGGGGGTTCATTCTCCGTATGCCCGGCGGCTTCGAAACACCGTAGCTCGGCAGCGTGTGGGTCCGGTGATTCACGGGTGAGACAACAACGAGCCAATAACCTGATTCACGAATGCAAGGCAGCTAAACCTCACAGGGTTCATCCAGTAAGTGATCCACGATGAAATGGATGAGGGAAACGCAAGGTGAATCAGTCCGCGCTTTTGGAATGTTGAACAATTGTTGCAATCGGCGGTCAACAAACGCGTGGCGCAGCGACACTTCAGCTGGAAAAGGGTTTAGGGGTATATCGTGCAAGGACCATGAAACAACAACCAGCGGCAGGGTGAACCATTGGAGTCAGTGCCTTGGTCAGCAAGTACGTGCATTCTGTGTCCAGAATCCATATCAGTGACTCGTAACAGCCTCTTCGTTGGACTGCCACTGTTACAAGTCAGGCAGTCCCCCCGCCGATTGAATAGGAAACAAACTCCTGGAAACGGAGGGGGGCACACACACAATCACACACACACACACACACTCGGGAGTACACTCGGGATATGGTTAGTTCGGTCTCAATGCCACATGCCGCACAGCAACCTATATAGGTCGAACAAATTGCCTAATAAGTAAAACTACCATCCTGAAGATCACAGATGCGTGACTGCCGTGAATAAACCGCCGCAAGGGCCAGAAATTGTTCCTAGTCCTAGTTAGGCACGAGACCAATTAGGGAATAAAGTCAAAACCCTGCAGGTACATAGTCAGACGTCCCTGACCGCTTCCCATGACATAACTAGCTTCGTTGGCCAGCGTTGTGATGCCATGGACTGGCCCTTGCAAACCCGTGCAACTTTAAAAAACCGACAGGTTACCTATGAGTCCAAGGTGTGTATATATATATATGTTATATGTGTGTGTGTACACACACACACGCACATACTTTGGCATGAAAAACCTTGTGTAGTGTATGTTTTCCTGCGGTTATCATTTAAGACGAGCTTTCCACAGCTGCAGCAAGTCAGCAGGTGATTTCAACGACGGGAATCTCGCTTGGCAAGAGCCAGGTGTAGCTCACAAGTCGCACATCACAATGCTGGTTGAGAGAGCCTTTGGGAGTGCTGACTAAGGGCAAGAAGCCAGCCTGGGAATGCAAGCGGAACTACAACCGGACGTGCCCAGATGGCTTCAACTTTGATGGCGTCATGTGTCACGAGGCCCGCCTCTTGCAAATTTTGTATATTTTTATATAATGTTTGTATATATTTTTTGCATTTTTTTGGACAATGACGTAGGTCTTCAGTGCATCAAAGGGCCTTTCGATTCATCCTGAAATTTGGGGCTTCAGTTTTTTGGGGCTGAGAAAGGTCCTGAAACATGTTTTATCGATTCAACCTTTGTCGATATAGTAGTAATTATTGGACAGATGTAATACAGAGAGGCCAAGACAGACATTGATTTAGTGGAAGCAGGATTCATGGACATACCATGGTCAGCGTTTTGGAAACGGTTGTTTCTCTATTGGCAGCTACAGCTATATACATTGATTGCATTCATGGCTGCGCTGTGTTTTGACGGGCCGCAGCGAATTGAAAGACGTCGGGTATATATCCAGTATTATCCAGTTGTGGAGCCTCCACGTGCAGGATGGAACCTATCTTGGGGCCAATATGTCCCTTGGATGGAATTGGACTGGATGGTGTGAGCCATTCCAGCCCCCAAAGAAGAACTTGCTGTAGTGGCTTACCTTGTAACCTGCCTGCAGCCAAGGAAGAACTGCCATATCCTTAGAATGGTTGCGCGAAGTTGTGTTGTCGTCAAGTATATTTTTGATTATTTTTGGCGAGTGCTGCTGCCACATTTTGATATGCTGCACCTGTACCGGGTTTGGCATAGGTGCGCACTTCGATGCAAGACGCTGGACAGATGAAATGAAAGAAGCGTTTGCTGGTCACTGCCATGTTTGGTGGCCTTGCGTTCAGGCTGGAATAGGCTGCCAAAGCTTTACACGAATGTCATGCAATTTTGGCCTCAGGGTCCAGGACCAGCCAAAGGCATGCCAAATGGGCCTGTCATTCGTGACTTGTTTGCGGTGAGTGGAGGTATTGGCTTTGTTGTTTGAGTTGCCCTTCTTGAGCATGATATACAACAACATGTTTGAGAACATTTGGAGGTCGAAGGCGACTTCCTGAACCCACCATTGAGACAACTGACTGACTTAAAGTCAAACCATGATAGCTGAGAAGCCGCTGCTGATGGATTATCTGGATTGGAGCTGGTGCTGTGGAAGCCAAAGAGAAGCCGAGCCTCGCCAGCCTCGCAGGCACGACGCACGAGAGGGTTGAGGGAGATTACATAATATGATATATATTTAATTTAGATCTATTTAGTGTTTATTGCGACTATATAGATATGTCTATGGGCTTGTCCGTTTTCCTGCACAGCGAACTGGGCGGGTGCCATTTGGCCGGTTTTGGTGCCTTCATTAGCTAGACAGAGCTGAACAGTTGATTGCGCAAGAGTTTGAAGAAGACTTTCAACTTTGCTGGACTGCTTGAAGGTCAGGTGCTTCCTTTAGCCGCTAGCCAATGCTGCAGCGCACTGCAGCGTGCAGTCGGAAAAGTTGCCCAAGAGGAGGAGGGCGAAGAACTCGACCCTTTGGCTCTTGAAGTGATGAAGACTCGGATCCTTCGCACTTCTGGTCGGAACAACAACCGCGCGACTTTTTGCATCGACCCGTTTGTTTGGATCGAGGTCGGCTGCCGCGATTTGTTGGTCGGCGTCGTGGTACAATTTCAACTTTATGAGGCAAGAGGAGAAACGCTAATTGGGTGCAACAGGCGGAATGTCAATCACCAGAGTTGTGGAAACCACATTCATTATACAATAATGATAAAGCAATAATATATCCTCTGTCCCATCCTCCAGGATGATGCTGGCTTGGGCGCGCACAACTGCAGCGTTTGGGATCCGATGTCTTGGAAAGGACTGGCTCCCCTGTTTTTGAGCCTCTTCCTGTGGTGAACGTCCTGAGCTGACTGACGAATTCTAGCCATGTGGCATTCGCTTGGGCCAAACAGACCAAACCTCGCGTTTGCACGGATCACCAACAGATTGCGAACTTGAGCTGACTGCTGGATTCTTGCCCGTCAGGATTTATGACAGGGTTTGGCAAGAAAGGGAGAGGCTGGAAAAGACTGTAGTCACTAAAGACGCTTTCTGCCAACAAAGAGCTTTGAACTCAGATGAAGGTTTTGCCAAAAGGTTGCAGTTCCACCAAAATACTGCACTCGTTCCATTTCGTTCCAGCAAACTCTTCCAGATCTTTGTTGGAGTTTAGGCAATTGTGAGTGGTTTGTCAGGGAAAGGTAAAGGAAAACAGCCAGAAGCCTAGATCATTGATTCGATTTTTGAGTGGTTCAGGTTTGGCCAGTGATGCAAGTCCTTGTCACATAATGACATAATGAAGTGATGCAAGTCCTTTTCACATGTTGAAGCTGAATGTGTCGTTCCCTGTCATCAGACTTTGGGACGGACGTTGAGCTATGAGCTCACAAGAGATCTCGAATCAGAACTGGAGATGGTCTATGTGGACGCATTTGCCAAAGCTCATTCATTGCCACGTCATGGGTCATGGGTCCAAATTGATGCAACGTCAGATGGATCGAAGAACGGTTTATTGACAGAATATGGCAACACCTTTGCATGTTTTACTGTTTTTACTGTTTATATAGCTCTGGGCCCTCTCGTAAATTATCGTAAGTTTAAATCTGCAGTTCAGCAGTGTGTGCTTGACCCCGGTAGATGACTGGGGCCAGGAGGGCTTCATCGAATGTATATAGATTTGAGACAGGTCACATAAAGACAAAGAGGACAAAAAGCGCTCCGATGATGGAGGCAGCCACACCTGACCTGCAGCACAGTGACCCAGAAACCTTTTAATGATCAACCCTTTGGCTGATGTGGTTTGGTTCTTGTTTAGGGGACGTGCTGGAGGTGTTAATCGTATTCAATGCAAGGCGATTTCAGGATACACAGTTATAGGCGGTGAACCTTCTTATTGAGGCAGTGTCTTAGATCTCCCTCAGCAGCTTGATGGTCTGACGGGAGCACAAAGGTTCTGATCATTTGCACTTGTGGCAGGTCCCAAGGAGGCCACCACAGAAGATCCAAACGTGGAGGCAACTCTTCTACTTTCGATTGTGTCATTGCCATTGTGAGATGTAATTATGGCAGACGCTGATTGCACTGCAGCTGGAGTTTCGCGATGAACCACGAACTTTCACACTTGGTGATGGACTGAACAAACAATTGCAAACAATTGCAAGTTTCCCCCCAAACATGTTCAATCATGCAGCGGGGATCTTCGATCGCAACCTCCCCCCGCCCAATAAGGGCGGCAGGAGGCTTTTCCTACCCCCTTGTTTTACACGCAGTCAGTTTCAAAGGCCGAGGGACCTCATTTGAATGTGTTGTATGATGTTTTATGAGATCAAATGTTATATAATGTGTTGTACAACAGGTTTTGTAGGATTTGTATGATGTGTTGTACAAAACTCCTATGATTTGTATGGTGTTTTATGTTAGTTTTGTAGGAACCAAACCATTAAGGCTCCGACACAGGCTTCTTCCGGACCTTCCTTGAAGAAGCCTGAGCGCCGGGATCACTTGGTAGCTACTATAGCTACTACCTACTTAGCAGCCACTACTACCACCCCTCCTGGCCTCAAAACAAAAAAGACACTTAACGGCCTCATGTCCAGCTCTTGAAGCTCAGGACAAAGCGCCTCAAGAAAAGCAGAAAGGCGGCAGAGGCGGTAGCCGCTAGCCTTTTTGTACTGACTAGAGCGTCCAACAGTAGGGTTCCAAAGGGTTCTCCGAAGGAGGAGCGGTAGTGGTTGAGTTAGCACGAACGCTACTGTTGAACTTCGTTGCTAGCTGCGGGACGGGCGTCCTTACAAGGATGGCTCAAAAGCAATGAGCTTGGGACTCACACGCTTCAGTCCAACCTTTGCTTTGGCCAGGGGGGTTCGAAGGCACCCTATTTTTAATGTGACATGAGACATGTGCCAATGGAGGCCTCGGCAAAGACCAAGGCGGCCATGGAAAAGGACCAGGCATGCACCTTTCATCATCTGCACGTCGCCCATTCCACCATGCTTCACATTCGCACGTATCACCCCTTTTTTTCTGGCTAGCAGTGACAAAATCAAGCAGATTCATATTTAATGGACCAACCAATGAGTGGTAGACAAATTGGCCTAGACCTAGAACCGCAGGTGACGGGAAGCGACACTCGGTTGCACTGGCAGACTGGAAATTGGCAAGGAACTTCTAAGAGCGGTAAAATCAGGGAATCCTTGCCATGCTCACCTATCACAAACCTAGATTATATTGCCGGATAGACTATGAATGCTAATTATGGAACAGTCTTGATTTGTAAACAAATCTCGTCGTGATTTTCTCATACTTGACTATCCTGCTCAAAGCAAGGTGCAGCAGGCGCAGGTAGCAACAAGATTCCAGCCGCCCAGGCAGGCAGCGAGCCACATGCCACATTCTCATTCGCATGTTCCTGAGTTTTCCACTGCAGAGTGCAGTCAGTGCTGTCAGGCAAGTGGTCAGAAAGGCAAAGCTGGAAAGGATCGAGGCAAGCGTTGGTCCATTTCCACAGCGGCAGTGGGAGGTTCTGCGGGACAACAGATGGTAGTCTCTATTGCGACTCTATTGCAGTGTGGAGCTTGTCAGGCAAGGGAGGCAAAGGAAAAGATGACAGAGGGAAAGATAGCAAGGGAAACGGTGGAAAGGGAAAGGACAGCAAAGGAAAAGGCGAGGATATTCATACCCAGCCGCACTAATTACTGTAAAACTTTCAGCGCATCTGCCCTCACTTCCGGGAACTGCCGGCTGATGCTTGCATTTTTTCATGTCCAATTGGGTGAATGACATCTCTCAAAGATTTTGGTTCAACCAACTTGATCGTCTTGGCAGGTAAAGGTGCCAGAGATGACAAGAGGTGCGACTTATCGATGCTGTCATTTGCGTCCAACTGTCTCCTGCGCAGTCGACCCCTGGGCAACGTCCCCTTGAACATGGGGGTGCCGAGCCTCAGGTCTTGGATCAATCTTCCGGTTGTTTTCGGCACCAACACAAACAACATCATGTAGTAGAAAAACAATGAAACAACATGATGACACTGATGGCACTGATGGCACCGTTTGATTATTAACAAACAGATCATCAACCGTCTTCGTTAGACTTGCACTTCTACAGATTGTGATCCACAGCCCTACGCTTGCAGAATCCATGTTTGCCTCAAAGCTTTGCCAAGGCGGACATCCCATCAGGTCGGCTGGTCGATGTCCGTTTCCGCTCGACTTCTGTCGAGTTTGCGGCCACAAGTCGACTGCAAGGATGCAACATTTATGCTTACTCAGTCAGCAGTTCCGGCACTAGCACTGCCGTGCACTTCAGAATGATTGGTTCGTTCCATGTTGGTTTTTGTTCAGCTGTGGGTATAAGAAGAGAGCCTTTTTCTTTGAACATTCCGGAGACTTCTTTTGGAGCCTCATGCAGTAGCAACGTGTCCAGGGGCTTTGACCTGGAATCCAGACCCTTCAGGCCTGGACAGCTTCGCCCAAAAAGGGAGACATGTGCGCACGTGTGCGCAGAAGGGATCATTATACAACTATTCGGCATTATTTGGCTCCTGTCATGCTTCACTTTCAGAGAGCAATGCCTTCAGAACTTTGGGTCGCGGCGGTCGCTGGCAGGTATGCTTGGCCGACCAGCCAGGTGTGAATCTTGGCTGGGGTGTGCAACTTGCGTGTGGGATGTAGCATGGTCCTGGTGTCCTGGAATACAATGCTGAGTAATGGGGATATTCAGTTTCATTTCACTCTCGCATTGTTATCGTCTAGGCCACCATAGGCCCATATATCGGTTGCTACTTTGCAAAGTAGTGCAGGACGTGCTTAAAAACACCGCGAAGAAGCCCCAACGGCCCCAATGGCCGAACCGCCCAGGCCCAATGATTCAGGCCAAACACTCAGTGATCACGCTCCGAACGGGGCTGGCGGGGCTCCGGGTGGGGTAAAGCAGTCGAGTCCATGCAAACAGAGGCCATTTCTTTCCAATTGTGAACGATGGCCGTTTGCGAATGCATGCGCTTGAACTCCGAGCCGAGCTCTTTATTTCTATGAGTCTATGACATTATTCTAAAGTCTGGGGGCAGAGTGCCCCCAGCTGTTCACTGCTTCAATCCCGAACCGCACATTCTGCAGCAAGCCTTTGCAAACATGCTTACCATGCCAAATGCAAGACAATTCACGTCTTGGAGTGAACGACATCATATTTGATATCTACCATCTTGATGTGGCCATTCAAGATCCAGTCATTTTTGAACAGATCTATATACTAAATACAGCCGGCAAATGCCTGTTCCGGAAAAAGTGCACCCAAGCCATTGGGAGCTATGCTGGCCAATTTTTCGGGCCTATTGCAATGCACCTTCCGGCTTGGGAGCCCAGTTGGAGACCAACATCTTGAGATGCCATCAATCATGCCATCATCAATCCTTGAAGCTGCTGAGGACCAATGCATGTCGCTTTGCTGAGCGGGGGCCGAAGTTAGTGAAGCCCAAGCAGCTTGGGCTGCAGTTGGCGGACACAAATCAACTGCAATTCATCATTCAACTGCACATGATAGCGGACACAGTCGGACCCAGCCTTCCGCCAGAAGTGGAAGTGCTGAGGCTCATGATCCGGACCTGGAAGATTCGGCCCGGAGATCTAGTGATGGTCATCTCTGGTGGTGACAAGGGCTCGTCAGGAGAGGTGCTCATGATCGACCCTCGGAGAAACATGCTTAAGGTCAAGGACATGAACAAGCGCAAGGCACGCAAACGAATGATAAGGAAATGGAAGGAAGAACAAGCACCTCAAAGCCACAAAACTTTTGCTTCGTGTGCTGTGCTGAGCATGCCTGGAGGTGGTAGACGAGGATGGAAACGCCAAGTTCATCGAGAAAAAGATGCTTGTTTGTAGGGAGTGGTTAGATCATTGCCATTTCAGTCGGGAGGGCAATAGCTTCAAGTTAAATAGATTCGCGCAAACTCCCTCTTATCGAAAGCTGCATTTGCAAACGATAGATTATGATAGATTTAAGAAGTTTTATATAGACATATTTAGCATATATCCTGTCACCAAGCAGTGTGAGCCAAGGGTGTGATGAACATGCATATATTTCCCGTCGCTTCTTCGTTTTGGTGCGCGCAAGGATTCACTATTCGAATGTAGCATTGGTGGACCCGACTAGGGGCCAGGCAACCAGGGTGACGTGGCTTTTGAGAAAAGGAGTGTCCCTTCCACTGTAGCCTTGCAGGATGCATGTGTTTTAGTGTTGTTTCTTCATGCTGTTGAACAAGATCTGTTCATTTCTTGTCCATTTTACACGGTAGTGCAACCACATGTTCTTTGTTTTTGACCTGCTTATTCCCGTCCGAGGTGGGGCTCACCTTCACGGAGGACGGTGATGCCATCCGTGTCTCCAAGCTCACAGGTCACATAATACCTTGGCCAGACCCGCCCAAGAACGAGCTGAAGGAAGAGGACACAGTACAGTGCTTCAATGATATTTGCGGTCGTTGGTGTTGCACTGAAATTTTATGAAACTTTATATTTCCATGATGTAACACAAAGGTAGCAATTTTTGTAGCGAGATTGTTGCGCACAAGGAGCATGAAGAGGGGCCTAAAGATACTCCACCAGAGATTGCATTGCGGAAGACGTACGACTACCACGCAGACAAGGATGCAATGAGACTCGCCCGGCTGACCATGACAAAGTACAACTACAACCGCTGAGTGGGCAAAGATTTCACCATAACTAATGCGAGATCGATTTGTTTCAACCTGGCAGGGCCAGAATTGAGCACGCAGACAGAGTGTTAGACCGGTTTGTTGCAGCGTCTTGCATTGGATTCACTTGACAAATTGGATTCCATTTTTGTGCCACCAAGGCGGCTCTTACATCGTTGAAGAGCTGGGCGCTTGGTTGGGACAATCGGACAGAGGGAGAGGTGCAAATCACATACTCTAAAATCACCATGAAGCTTAAGACTCTTAAGGACCTTCCCTTCAGCAGTGAAATGGTCTTCTCAGTTTTGCTCAGGGAGTGCTTTGGTGAGATCACTGGTGCCTGCTGCACCGCCCGAAAATCCGTTCTCCTGTTATGCAAGGATGCAGCGAAGCATGGCGCAGCCCATGTCCCAGGCCGGAAAGCAAGGGATTTCAACGCTGTGTTGCTGGAATGAGCCCAGAGCACAATGAGGCAGCTCAGCTGAGCCACCACATTTCATTTGCTGCAGCACTATCCCAACACATTGGGTTCCAGTTGCACAGGGATGCGGAGGGATGTATATGATTTTTGATTGACGTGTATAAAGCTTGCTTGAGGACCGCCATCATTCGCCATCCAATCTGGCCAGAAAATATGACCTGGCATTCACCTGGCCTTCTCATTTTGGCTTTGAAAGCATCATTCACGCCAGTGGGCTCATTTCTGACCCAGGCGCTACCTGGTATGGGTGCAGGCGACCTTTGTGGCACTTGTTTGCATGTTCACAATCAACGAGTGTATTGCGATTTTACACCCACATGGGAGTTTATGTATTTTCCCAGTGATGGTGTGAGCATCAAGCATCAAAGAAGAGTGTGGTCAACGTGTTTCAACCACTTGCCGAGATTTCTGGGAAGAACCAGCCTAACAAAAGTCATGTGGGAGAAGCACAAGAATGGGCCAATACATTTGATTGCATTCTGTGTTGAGGCTATGCACACATGCCTGGATTTCTGGAGGCAGGGCGCCACGACCCATTAAGACCAATTCATCCGGCCATAGATGAGTTTTGACGGAAGTGGCGTGCTAGCTGCCTTCAGTTTCAGATCTTTTGCGGGTCCCAGCCTGGGAGGTTGACAACCACAGGTACAAACCTAATGGCAATGGCCTCCAGCCTACTAGCGATGGCCTCCAACCTAATAGCAACAGTACCACGTATGATTTAAAATACTAGCAGCCTATTTCATTCCTCAGAGGTTTCCCTCTACGAGCAGCTGCGTGGTAACCAGACTCTGATGAGAGAGACAAAGAGAGGTGGGTGGAAGAGAGTCCTGGGACAATTTCGAACCTGTGGTGCTATTTGGTTGAGCCTTTGTTGCCGCAGCCATCTGGCAACTCCCTGACCACGCGGATCTTGTGGTCATGGTGCGGATTTGGGTGTTGCTTGTGGGCTTGGTGGTGGCGCTTAGGCCGGGTCTTCTAAATCAGCAGTCCGGAGGAACACAGCCAACAGGATTGTGGGAAGTCCAAGCAGTTGCAGGATTTGCTCGCAAGAGTTTCCTCTGTTGTTGCCATATACTGTACTATCATAAACCGGTTCTTGTGCTGTGATGTCGAGTTCCCAGACTACAGGGCAGCTTGACATCTACAGCAATTCTCTTCATTTGTCATTGCCTTCAGGCTTGCCCCAGCTTTCATCCCCACCGCTGGTGTCGCTCCAAAGCTTGCACCTGGAGCCTTTGCACCACCTCGAGCAGCAGAAGCGCGGCAGGTGCAGGCTGGAAAAGATGTATCCAGAATTCAACTCGAGTTTGTTCATCAAATCAATCAGTATCAACATTTTATATATTGAACATCAGCCTGACTAACTTTAACAACAGAATCTTGGAAGTTCCAAAACAGTAGAAATGCTTTGAGAGTTGAGCTTTCCTGTTGAATAGTTTGGATTGGGTCTCAGGATAGCAAGGGTGCCCTCGCTGCTGCTGTGCTTGGCCTTGCAGCCGTTGTTTGCAAGGCCTGACCATGTTTGAGTGACACTGCATTGCACTGAAGGAGAGATGCGATCCCGCCAGGCGCGTCCCAGCGCCAACCGCCAGGGCCGCCAGGGCTTTGAGATCACTGTGGTAGCACCCGAGTCACCTGCACTGGCGGGTGGATCTGTGAGTGGCTTGCCTCGGAGTTTCATCGAAAACGCACATCTCCACATCCCATTCTCTCACCTTGACAACTCATATGGTTTTATCAAGGTGTTCAGTTTTATATAACATGTTTCAACATGTTTCAACTTTCAATGGGTCGTGGTGGATGCAAGAGCACGCGACGCTGAGGCCAAAGTGAGAGCAAACCCAGCCGTGGCAAAGTGGCCAGACGCAGTCTCTACAGCTGCTACACTCTTTACTTCCGTCGCTGGCGCTACTATGAGGAAAGATTGCCAAGCTCTTGGGAAGTATGGTGATGGAAGTTGGATAGTTTGGCCAGGTGTTTGTGACTCACGGAATCAAAACGAAAGCAGGTCTGAAGATCTTATCTGGGATCTGGCGAGTCAGTCTTAGCTTGTGTGTGCGTTTTTTGGGCGGAGCTCAAGTGAGCAGCGTCAAAGACCTCCATGTAAGGTTTTATCACGGTGTTGTCCTCCAAAACCTTAAGCTGGGGCGCGAAAGGTCTGAGAAAGGTTCGCGACAGTTTCGCTTTAGATGGAGTTTGCGAAAGGGCTCGCGAAAGATTCTTTTTGAATGGGTCATGTTAGCACTTAGCTTTCCTTTTGTGACTGTTCCAGGCTCGCTTCCAAAGGTTCAACTAGATGTCGCAACCGCCCTTGCCTTCCACATGTGGTGCTCGCAGCTGCTGTTGGGCCAGCCTGCCGCCCAAGTGCAGCAGCGCGCGAACCCTCCTCCCTCCCACCCTTGGATATTTGTTCAGATCTTGTCCTTGCAGCTTTGAGGAAGCTTTGGCTTGGCAGATGAAAGCTGCCTCTTTTGCAAAACCCCGCCCACCCTCAGCTCCCCTGATTTGGTCCAAGTGCCTGCCCTGGAGTTTGGTGGCCTGCCAGCCTTGCAGGGTGGTACCTGCAAGGCTCGCTTGGCCTGGTGTGTCGACCATTGCACGGAAAAAAGGGTGCAAGGGGAGTGGGGTGGGTTGGACGTGAAGCTGAAACAGGTGAATGGATACAGTCAACTTGTGTGCTCCCAAAGGATCAAGAACGGGGTTAGGCAGGTTCATCTCAACATTCACTAAACAACCAAGGCAAGCAACACCAGGTAAACAAGAACGAACCAAGAAAGCCCAAGCAAACTCGGCAAAATCCGCGAAAGGCTCGCGAAAGGTTCGCGAATGCGGCGCGAAAGGCGAACTGCTCAAATCAGCCCTTGTGTCCATAGGTTCGACTTTCGACTTGGAAA
This sequence comes from Durusdinium trenchii, assembly GCA_963970005.1. Lineage (NCBI taxonomy): Eukaryota > Dinophyceae > Suessiales > Symbiodiniaceae > Durusdinium > Durusdinium trenchii. The sequence continues at coordinate 174,285 of CAXAMN010009791.1, forward strand.
GCCCGAGCACCAAGTATGTCCAGGAAGGCCTTGTCACTTCGAAGGTTTGCAGCTAAGAGAAGAAGACGGCTGAAGGAAATTTGCCGTGCAGATGCCTCCTCTTCATCTTCGTCCACGGACTCTGAATCTAACGCATTGTTTGCCTCAACGCAATCTGCTTAAAAGGTTGCGCAGCCATTAGAGAACCAGCTTAGAGGGGGAGGGCCAACCATTTATTTTGTTTTATGCGCAGTCCCCAAACATAAAACAAAGGATATGATGACCCCCGCCAACCGCGAAAGGCGTGCAAAGGCTTCCGCAAAAGGGCTGTAGGAACACAAAGCCGTTTCCAAGAGGCTTTCGCCATCGCTCAAGTGTTTTCGGATAGCTTGGTTCCTGACACATCCTGGTACTGATTTTCAGGATCCGAGACCATGCTGGTTTCTTCGTTGATGCTAACAGCCTTGCTCGCAGGATCGTGCTCGTCGCAATCTTCGAAATCGTGCGTACAACATTTTCATGAAGAACCTTCGTTTTTAGTTTGGCAACCTTTTTCTTGGATATGATTGGAGAATCGGACATGAAGCATTTAGTTTAGATTGTTTGTTGAAGGCTGCGCATGTGGGGTCAAGTATGACTTTTGTCATCGGTTGCCAACAACTTGGATTCTCCCAGGAACCGGTATAAGAAGGCTATGAAGAAGGTGCTGCGGTATTGTGCAGAGCTGGAATTTGACGACAAGCAGCCGGATAGCTTCCAACAAGTCATGGACGAAGTCAAGGATATGCTAGATGAGGCACCTGCGGGGAAGCTGTTGCAAAATCAAGCAATCCTTGCATGCAGCACGGTAGAAGCTTGAAACGTAGTGGCTGCTTGTTTCAAGCGATGTCAGCTACATTGTAGATTTAAAATTGCTAATAAAATATATAGATTATTTTGGGGGGGTCTGTCCTACTACCTGTAACAATCAGTAAAAAATGATCACCATTTTTTGACCAGGCCTCTACTAACCATCATCATCCACTGTTACAGGTAGTAGGGTAGACCCAAATTGTATATATTATTATGTATGTACATTAAAGTACATTATAAAATAGAACAAAATCCACACCCCCCATCCCTACAAAATTGGAGGGGGGACCTGCGAAATTGTAAGTTACAATTTATGCATTGGGGAGGGAGGGGGGTCAAAGAATTGTATATAACTTACAATTGCGCAGGCCCGGAATGAAGATGGCCCTGAGAAGGCGCATGTCATCCTCATGTCAGCTATAAGTCTTGGCGTGTGGGCTTTCGGAGAAAGCTGGAAAGCTGAGCTGTCAGGAGTGCCCGATAAGGACATTCACTCTGCCCCGGCACAGAAAAAAGACACATGTGGGGCCAATGTGGGGGTTAGAAAGTAAGTTAAGTTACAATGTAGCAGAAAGGCGTCAAGAAAGTGAAACCTCAAGAAATGTAAGCTACATTTTTGGACGCCCGTAAACCGGTGGTATGCGTGGTATGCACTTTGAAATTGTAAGGCGACATATAGAATCTACAGACCTAGAGATGCATATGGGAAACAACAGTCAATAAAGTGTCCATGCCAGGCCCCTACGATCGAATGGCAACTGAGAAGGAAGGAGGATATAAAGAAAGAAACCAGCAGTAAAATGCAATAGCAGATTCTCATGAGCAGCTCTGTCAGGAAGCGGGTAAGCACGCTGGGGCATTGGTATCCAGGAAGAATGAAAGAAAAACAGAAAGAACAGGAAGAGAAGGAAGAAATGTCTACAAGAAAAAAGGTGAAAATACGGAAACGCGTTAAGAAAATGGAACCTTCAAACATGTAAGCTACATTTTGGGCCGCCCGTAAACCCGTAAACCGGTGGTATGCACCTAGAAATTGAAGGTGAGGGGGTCGCTTCGGAACGCAGAAATTAGTTCGCTTCGGAACGCGGGAACGGTATCGCTTCGGAACGCGTGTCAGAGCTAGTAGGTTGGAGGCCATCGCTACGACTAGGAAGGCCATCGCTATAGTAGATTCGAGGATTTGTAACCAGTAGCAAGATGCCTACGAATGCCCACGGTTGTGTTATATTGTTTTATCCAAGCTGTCCAGATGCCCAACATCAGTATTTGCTGGTGAACGAGATAGGGCGCCCACAAAGAACGAGATACTTTTTTGGTTTGCAAGGAGAACGAGAGGACATGCTCTGTATTGGAAATCCGCCGGCCTGCCGGCGTGTTTTGTGGATTGTTTCGGTTAGTATTGCTTGTGTTGGTTTCAATCTACGGTTTGTCTCTCCGCGCGGAGTTTTCGACAGCCTGACGCCCCCCCCCCCCTGTAGGTAGTGGTGGTGGTAGTAGTAGTAGCAGTAGTAGCAGCAGTAGTAGTAGGTAGTAGGTAGTACGTAGTAGGTAGTAGGTTGGACTGTAGGTAGTGGTGGTGGTAGTAGTAGTAGTAGCAGCAGTAGTAGGTAGTACGTAGTAGGTAGTAGGTTGGACTGTAGGTAGTAGTAGTAGTAGCAGTAGTAGGTAGTAGGTAGTAGGTAGTAGGTGGTACGTAGTAGGTAGTAGGTAGTAGGTCGCTGGATCAGAATAGACAACCATTGGACTGAGACATGTCGATCGCTGGATCAGAATAGACAACCTCTGATTCGGATTCGTTCCATTTCAGTGTAAAAACGACTTCGCTTGAAATCAACAGCAACAAACTCTCCCAGCAAAATGTGCAACTCCAATGCACCCACAAGTCTGATTGAGCAGGGTATTGTTGTTCGATGTCATTCTGGGTCTTTCATCGGTTTGGAGAAAAAAACGACAAATCATGCCAGATCTAGAAATTCTTCGGTCGCTTTGAAGCCTTCTGTGTGTGAAAAAGAATATCTGGTGCGTGTCGCAATCCCTCGAGACGGTCGAAAAAAAGATCTGAAAAGGAAAACATGCACACGGCCAAGTAGTTTGGAAAAAGAATCGTTTTCAAGGTCATGTTTTGTGGATAGTCTTGGTTCGCATTGCTTGTGTTGGTTTCACTTGGTTCCTCTTAGGTGATTCGACTGAGACATGCCGGTTCGGATCGCTGGATCAGAATAGACAACCTCTGATTCGGATTCGTTCCATTTCATGGTCAAACAACCTTGAAATAAACATCAACAAACTCACCCAGCCAAATGTGCACCTCCAATTCACCAACAAGTATGATTGAGCAGGGTATTGTATCATTAAGCTGCCTGCCAATGCGGGCTCGAGCTGGTGGCCGGCGGCATGCCGAAGGCTGTAAATATATTTCGCCGCTCGTGTGATTTTTCAGCTGGCTCTAGAGCCATGGTGAAGCGCTTGTTGAAGCGACCTTCAGTGGCTGCTTCCACGGTGCTGTATGCTGGAGCTCCACTGACACGGATGCATCCCTGCTAGGTTTCGTCGCCCACCCTCTGCCTCAAGTTCAGACAATTGTACGAACCCGCTCTTTGAGTTTGCACGGCAGAAGTGTGCTTTGAAAGGCCATCAAAACGTGTGTGTGTGTGAAGATGTTGACCTTGTCCAATCTGGCAACCCTTTCAGCACTTCAGAGTCGCACTGTCTGGTTGCTAACTGCAACCCACCCCCCCCCCC
>CAXAMN010009791.1:178790-212207 GCA_963970005.1 Durusdinium trenchii
CATTGGTATCCAGGAAGAAGGAAAGAAATACAGAAAAGAACGGGAAGGAAGAAACGTCTAGACGAAAAAATTGAACTCACAGATTTACGTATACCGGTGGTATGTACCTAGACATTGAAAGGCAACACATGAAGACTACAGAAGTAAAGATGTATATGGTGAAACAACCCTACGACCAAATGGCAACTGAGAATTTAATGCAAAATCCGAATGAAGTTGATCAAAGCAATGTAAGTTGCCTGATAATATGATTTAATTAGATATAATCAGATATGTACAGAAAGAATATACATGACTTAGCTGATATTTTGCATAAAAACACCCTATTAGGGCCATGAGGTGTTGGCTACATCTTCATTTCAGCATGGAGTGGGGGACCTGCAAAAATGTAAGCTACATTTTTGTACACTTTGGACTGAGAAAATGTAAGCTACATTTTCTGAAGGAACAAACAAAAACGTAACTTACATTGTTCTGAACATTGTAGCTTACATTTTTGGAACGGGCTACCAAAACTGTAGCCTACATTTGTGCAGGCCCCCCCTCACTTAGGAGTAGGGATATTAGAAATCGTAGTTAACCCAGGTTGGGCACTCATGCCAGAGGAGTTTTGCAAGACCAGCAGTCCTCAGCGGTCAGGCTTGTGAGATCATTGACGAGGTGACAGTGCAAGGTGTGCTTCATAAAAACACTGCTGCCAAGCACAAGGACTGCACAGTGCAAGCGTTAAGCACAGGCGAAGTCCGCTAGCAACGAAAACACGTTTATTGATCGTGGATAGTTTTAGTTTTATATATACTTGGTGCTTTGCAGGACCGCCTCTTCATAGCGATTCTGCGGGGCTCAGTGAAGAAGGGGCTCATCCAGAAACCAGAAGATCCCTTCACACCGGCCTGGAAGGCCGTGACCAAGCGAGAGGACAAGTATTGTTTTGAATGGACTGTAACTGTCACTGTTTGCGGTGTTTGGTGGATTCCTTTCCTCCTTCATCGAAATTGCACAGCTTGTGCAAGTTGCGTCAGAGAAAGATCCATAGCCATAGCGTTCCTGATTCACAGTAAAGCTAACTTTGCATGGAAGGTGCAGGATTCGGTTTGCGGTTTGCAGTTACGCAAGTCAGGAACAGTAGCTCCATGCCTGAACTGCTGTTTGTTTGTACTGAAACTCTTGGCACGGCATAGTGTTTTGCTTCATTTTGCACTTGTTGGAGGTAATCGGCTACACCCTGCCTGAGTGCAACATGCTTCGGGAGCCAAGGCCTTGGCAGTTGCCAGGCTGGAAGTCTCCCTGGATGCTGAAGAGGGTATCTTAGTGGCACAATACGGAACACTCAAACCAATTCAAACCGACTGTAGACATCCATAGACTCGGACCATTTCGCTATGTCGGGCTTGCTGTAGTTGGTCGCCTGAGTCGCCTTTTGTGACTCCTGGTCCTGAAGAGCCAAGGAGTGGGAGAAGTGGCGCAAGTTGTCCGGCCGCAAGTGAAGCCACATGGGGATGTCTAGGGCAAGGACCGACACCGGCACTCAGTCTGAGAACCAACAACTTGGCCCAACCCTCACCACTCACTCACCACTTACCACTGACTACTACTCTTTACTCTTTTGCCATGAGGTTTCTTTAGACTGGTAATCACAGGTATCAAGGCTTCTTGGAACGTGCCGCAGAAGCAGTCGCAACTTGGAGCCAGTTTCGCCTGCCAAGAGTGTGTCACCAGAAAGCTCAGGAGTGCGGATTTTGCTGAAAGAGCGGACAAAACTGAAGCGAGTCTAAGTGTTTAGATATCATAAGATATCATAAGCATACAGAGACCAGCAGAATCTGGGGAGCGGATGGGAGATTTTTCCTCAATCTTGCCATTATCAGCCTGTCTCCAACACTAACGGGTATTACAAGGAAAGTAATGGAAAGCGGTTTTCCTCCTCCCAGCAGGGCAACAACCTGAACATGCAGAATATGAGCAGCTTGGAATGCAGCGTTTAGTTTGCCGCATGTTTGTTTGACAAGTTCTCCACCCGGCGAATGGCCTGCTTAAATAAATCAAGATGTAAATGTATGCCACATTGCACACAAACCGCTCAGCTTCCGGACTTGTTCTTCTCGCAGCCTCACACGCCAACTTGTAGAACTCGAGACTCATGACGTAGTGTTGGCTTTCCTTCGTTTTCTTTGCCAGTGCTGCGCAAGATGATGTTTTTCTGCGTTGTACAAATCACATTTGACATGAAAAGCGAGAGGTTGTATCAGAAAAGAAAAACAGCATCAAATTCCTTTACACTGCTTTCATCGGTTCAACGATATGATGAACACGCCAAGAGGCAAGGTAGACTGCAAAGACTGGAAGCACGAGGAGCATGTGGAAACGCCTCATACTTGCCGAAAAACGCAGAACGTAGGAACAGTCCCTGGTATGAACACATATTGGTTGCCTGGTGTGAACACGCTTACTGTGTTTCTGAAGAGTGTTGGTGTTGGTGTACATGTCAATACTAATATGCTGCTATACACAATGTGTATAGCAGCATATTAGTATCATTATATAGTTAGTTGTGTTGGATTGCATTCAAACTGAAGTTGCTGCGAGTGCCGGCTAAAACATCTAAAACCGAAAGATGAATAGCGCAAAAGGTTTTTCCCACAAAAGGTGGAAAGGTGGAAAACCTTTTGTGGGGTTCGGACCGGAGACAGAGAGGTACACTTCCCTCATCCGAAAAAGTAACACTCAGCAACTCTCGAACCCGACCACAATTCACCCTTCCCAAATTAAGCTGCCCATGTGCTCCATGAAACCACAGAATACTCCCGATTCCTTCAATAACTGCGTTCGTGCTCTCGTGACGCCGGGAGGTGCAACTTGGCGTCTCCGGGATGTACTGTACCCCCCATGTAATTTAATCTTGCTTGTAGAGCGATGGCCTTCATCCTAGTAGTGATGGCCTCCACCCTAGAAGCGGTGGCCTCCAACCTTTCAAGTTTAAACTTGGCCCGTTCAGTCCACAAACCTTGCCGAAACAGTGCGCTGAAGGTTTGCAGAACCTCAACGGATTGCAAGGGCTTTCAGGACGAGTGGTGTTTTGGAACAGCTCCAAGACCACTGTGTAATGCATGTTTGTAGCATAGACAAGTCGAGTGCTCTTGGCAAAGAAAACCACATAGAAGCGCGCTATTAGTGTCCTAGTGGGATGTTTGCGCCACAGCTAGACCCTGCAGAGAGAGATTTCAGGCTCGTATGTTTACTTCACCGCCGATTTTGCGGACTTTATTGGACTTTATTGGGCTGGGTGCACGTGCACTTGCATCAGGACTCCAGCAACTGCAGTCCATGGGTCCGGCTCTCGTTTCAGCGGGTCACCAGCTGTCCCTGCTGCCAATGTTTTTCTTTCAATTGGAACATTGCATTTTGACATTTTTAAATGACAACCATCAACCAACCACACTTTTTGCAGTGGATCGATAATTTTCTACGAACACAATTTCTGTGAGTGTCAGGTCAAAACACCAGGTGTGAGCATTAATTTGGAGACGCCCGACATACATGCCAAGGCATGGCCAACCATGCTTTTGCTGCCTATGTTCAGCAAAACCAAGGTCAGGATGGGCTGCAAGTTTTGCCAAACGGCGGAAGTGTTAAATTTGCTGACCTTGTAGTAGCCAAGGTGCAGTGAAGGAAGACTGGCTTGATGTCGTCATACAAAAGGATATATATATATATATATATTTAACTTAGTATATAATGACTTATACAACTATTGTCCAGCCAGCCAAAAGCACCCGGAAGGTTCCCCACAAAAACCATCCATGAACCCATCGGAGACTGACTGATGCAATTATACGGGGCTTTGCAATCAAAAGCTTTTCACTCTACAATCCGCTGGGGGACGAGAAGTTGTTCTTTCCGAAAAGCGAGAAGATGCACAGGCACCCCACAAGGGGTCAATGCTCCAAGCCCGGCAGCTTTAGGTATGCCGGGCGCTTGGGTTCATTGGGGTTCCGGTTTGGCCAGCTGCATGGGCCCTCGGACCCTCGGGTTTGTGCAGTTTTTTGTTTTGTGCGTACTGCATGGGGCAGAACAATGTTCGATGGAGCTTCCTTAGAGTGACAAAATTTCACTCTTGAAATGTGTGAATGTCATAGACACGAACTGCTTTGGCTTCACAGGTCAAGTAAATCATTTCATGCAATTTTGACCAACGCGTCGATCCAATCTCCTTTTTCTTGAGAGTGTATTTTGTATATTTTGTGTTCAACGACCAGACATGCTGAAGGAGATGCCGACGTCATTTGAGCGCAGTGGTATGCTCCGTAGAACAAAAGTGCTGCACCGCCCGCGTCAACGCTTACTCGTGATGATGATAATATATTTCAGGGGCAGGGGAAAGCAAGTGGAGGGGCAAGAGGAAAGGGGGGGTAGGGCCTATGTAGGGAGCAAAAGGAAGGGGGAAGGCATGGGGGAAGGGAAAGGGACAGCAGGCTGTTGTTGTTGTTGTTGTCGTTGTCGTGTAGGCCTATGTAGCACCTATATTTTAGCGACTGTTAGCCCATTATAGGGCAATGTTGGCCCATCTTGGAGCTATCTTAGCCATTCTTAGCCTATGTATGCCTATGTTGAAGCCATCTGGGGGCCAGCTTGGGTTAAGATGGCCCAAGTTGTGCCATGGGCCAGCTTGGGGCCATCTTGAGCTATCTTGAAGGAGGGTGCCCCTCCAGGCATGTTTATAAATGTTCATGTGTTTTTCATGTTTCTTAAAGTCGAGAAACACCTGTGTTTTTTTTCTTGTGCCATTTTCCGCAAGATCTGAAAACGCCGTTATTTCATGGTATTTGCGAGGTTTCTTGCCCCTCCCGTTTTCGCATGTTGCCCTTGTGCGCCTGAAATATTCTCCCAAATGGCAAGGAGGTCGCACGCGCAATTAACCGCGCTAGGTTGGCGGGAGGGGTCGCAGCCCCGGTCTCGCCACACTATTGACCCACCTAACACAGAAAATTGATCCGAAAACACTTTCTGACACGGTTCAAGTCTGCCTCTATCTCTATGGCTTCAAGCCTGTCTCTCGCAAGTTTGAAACCTTTCTCTTGCACGGCTCAAACCGGCCACGCAGCCCCGCTATATACTAAACAATCCAATGCCACGCAGAACATTTGTCCACCGAGTTCCAGGAATAGCCAACGACCAACGATTGCATCCCAAGCAACACTCGTACGAGCAAGGTGGTGCAGAAAGACCTTAATTAAGGGTCTGGCATATCTCAATTTAAGATTTGCAGACCCGTTTTGTTTCTTTGTCGCTTTGTTGAGCACACCCTTCTTTAAGCTTCAGGCATCCAAGGTGCCGAAAAGCATGAACATACTTTTATTTTTTGTTTTCCACTTCTTTGACCGAGATATCAAGCCATAGCAAATCACATCAAATCACATGCTGGATTGCACTGCTTTGACCCTTCACTATCTTTGACCAAGGCCAAATTTTGCCGATTTACCCGCAACTTTGCGAAACCCGGCGGCCAGACTCCTGGCCTCACACCATTGTCAGTTTGCGTGATTCATCGATGGAGGGTATCACATGACTGGCAACGACTCAAGAAAAGGGTTTCAAGGTGACCAGGCCACCGTGACCAGGAGCCTTTTTCATGAGGAATTGGTACTTTGGTAGGCTTTTGATACAGAAGCGACATGTCCGTGCTAGGCATCGCAACCTTGTCGGGGACCAGCGGGGAGACTCAGAAGACCACGAAGAATTGAGCTGCTTGCCGCATGTCGAGTGGGATTTCTCAACCAGAAAGTAATCAAATGATTAACTGTTAACCAAACTGACAGGCTTGGACTGCGCGTATCCGCAGGGTACAGCAAAATTGACGATTAGCACAGCTTCTTACGCCTGCGCATACACACCCCCACACAGGTGTGCGCACAAGGGTCTGATGGTAAAAGCCTGGCAACCTCAGCTTCAGACGCACGTACGCGCATGCACACCCGGACACGCACACGAACGCACACACACTCGCGCGCGCGCGGGTGCGGGCACACCCAATGGGCGATTTTGGAGCCACCTCCGCGTCCGCGAACCCCGTAAGCACAGATAGTTTCGGGCTAGAAAATGCAAAAACAAAGGCTTCTTCAGCGTTTTCCACCACAAATATGAAGAAGCCATATAGCCCAGGTGGTGCTAGAAATGTCGGCCGCAAGCCGACACCAGGACGTATGTATTTATTTGCAAAAACGCCAAGAACACAGTGAACGTGATCAAACATGGCTACTGTAAATCTTTATCTCTGGAGAAGAAAGTGTGGTAAGGGCAGGGGAAGGTTTGAGGTAGCAGTTATATCGAGCACCATTGGCATCATCAGAGCACGAGCAGCATTGTTCATAAACTACATAATACTACATACATTTGTTAAAAACTGTAATTTATATGTTTTGCGCCTAGTCATGCACCAAAGGATTTGCATCTTTCCTGCTGGGACTCTGCTGGTGCTAATGATGCTCGACCAAAATTTGTCCTCAAAATTTGTCTCCACTTTCAATGCTCTATTTTAGATTTTCTAGAGGCTATAAGCTTTACAGTGGCCATTTTTGATCATTTTCCACCTGTTTTTGATGTTTTTTTGACGAAGCCACATGAGCCCTGGTGATGCTAGAAATATGGGTCGGCGGCATGGAGCGCGTCTCCGTATAGCAAACTATAGCAAGCTAGCTTGATACCTCCATTTCGCCGGATAACTTCAGGCGAAACCTGCGTTGCGCACACGCTGTAGATGTACATTGCGGTAGTCGCCATGGCCTTATTCACTTGGTAAATCGTTTTTCTTACTTATCTGAGTTCGCGTTGCAGTTCTTTTTGTCGTTCTGTTATATCACAATTTGTTCATTTACCCGCCCTGCGCTGCCATCCACTACTTGGTGCAAGGAAGACAAAGGTGGCGCATGGTAGCGCTTGTGCAGCACATCTTGCCTCTTCAACAGGTGTGTTTGTCTTACCGGCTCAAAATTGGGTTCGGCGGCACCGTTCTATCAGATGGCAGCCGTAGACACAACCGCGCGTGCCACCACAGCAGCAGCAGCAGCGCGACAACGACTTTCACTACGCAGGCGCAGTGACAACGTTTGCACTGCAATGGTTGCCAGCAGCAGCAACAAGAACGACAAGAAGAACGCAAAATTAATCCAAACGACGATAAAAACATTACTGTAAGGCTGGGGCCTTAACATGAGGCAGTGCAGGTTTCGCTTGAATGCTTGAAGTTGCCCTAACAAACCACAGCCGTAAGACGGTTTTAGTATGTTTTAGTGGTCTCCACTCTTAAAGCATCACACCGCACCACCATATGCTGTCAGAAGCGTCCGTTGCAGCGGCCATTTTTATGGGACACGCACCTTTGATACAAAAGAGTGTTTGCGGAGCAGAGTTTTGTCACCAAGCAATCCTGACAACTAAGAACTGTGACATTGCCCTGTGTTGCGACACCACAGCGTGGACATATGTCAATAAGAAAGCGTGGAAGGTGTCCTTCGCCACAGCCTTGGCCCTTGTTCTGCGCAAATGCGGCCGGGACGAGGGGTTTGTAGGGAACCTTAGACCCATTGGAAAAGCATGGCGGGGGCCATGGCCAGATCATTCGCGACCCTTCCACCCTGCGGTGTCCCAGGCCCACCTAGGCGTCAGGTAGGTGGGGGCCGGCGGGTTGATCATTAATTATATGGTGCGGAGAAGACCAACGCTTTGTGGAACAGCCGGCCCGTTGGCTTAAGTTATGCAATTGTCTATAGTTAAGATCCCGTTCGCCTGGGCCAGGCCCGGAGCCGACTCAATCACTTAACTCGTGACTGTGACTTAAGAACCGGCAGCCCAGGGAAGTCACAGCTTCTGAGCTGAGCACTACTTTGCCCAGGGATTCCGTGGAGAGCATACCTTCTGCGATGCCTATGGTGGTCATCGGTGTGTGATTTTGATCTTTGTTTGCTTGATAACTTGCTATCGGCAAGTGAGGCTAAAACGTGTTAGATTTCTTGAGATGTTCCAATCTCCTACCCTTGGCGGGTTTGAAATCTGCAAGAATTGTGGGACAGCTTGCTGGCAAGCTAGTCGCAGAAGAACCATGCTAGCATATGCTAGCAAAGTTTGGTGTTAGGTACTGGTTGGGGGTCAGCCGCCATTTCCTTTTCAGGAGATGCAGTGTGATAGATATGGGCAACCAGCGAATTGCTTCGGTGTAGTGTAAGGCAGCACCCCCAGCACCAGCACCAACTGTTTGAATCACTATCCCTGTTTTGGCGTTCAAGTCGACGTGTGATGGGCCATGCTTTGGCATTGGCGCTTCGTGCTTGCGGCGATTGAGTGGTAGACTATTGCCGCCCTGGATTCTCAAACAACTTTTTTCAGTTGGATTTGGGCCTGAGACCATGATCATGAGCCTCACAAACCTAAAACATCTAAAACATCCAACACTGCGCATCGTATACAGATCCCACATCGATGTCCGAGCTGTGGATGCGGGCCTCGTGTGTCACTGGATCTCAGCCTAAGTCCAGGCGGATTGAAAGACCCCGGTCGCGGTGGCAAAGCCGCAAAGACCTGAGATCAGCACTTTCCGAAGTTGTTCTGTTCCACCAATCGCACCTTTTCCACCCTTGATACTTGACTTCGATCACAATACGACGATTTCCCAATTGTTCTAAAACCTTCACTGGGTGCAGTTGCAGCCTTTATTTCGATTGGAGGAGGGTGTAGTGTGTGCTTCAAGCAGTTCAAGAAGAAGGTCCGAAGGAGGTTTGGGCGATTTCGGCACAGCGACAAGTTTTGATAGAGTGCAAGTGTGAAGCTCACAGTGATTTGGGGAGCAAATTCCAAAGCCACTAAGTACAAGGTGGGAGGCAAGGTGGTTAGAGGGAACACGAGGAAAATAGTAGTGCATGGTGACAGTGTCACTATATATACATCTCTTATTTTTCATAGATACCAATTTCCGGAGTGTAGTTGCGGTAGTTGTGCACGTGATGAACACCAGTGAAGCATCCCAGACACTGGCTGCAGCTAAACATTGATATTGCAACTTGGACTTTCCACTGCGTCCGAGCAGTATTGGCAACAAGCCGAGTCTGAGACATGTGATGTACTCGCAGGGCTTGCCCCAATCTTGAGATTTATTTTTGAAGTGACATGCATTCCTAGAGGAGTGAAATAGGCTTGACCGACCTGTCCCTTTGCGGATGTCCAGAATTGTTGAGCTACTAGAAGTACATCACCTGCAAGACATCGCGAGACGTTTTAATATCCATGTTTGAGTTTGGGCAGGCAGGCTGGCAGTGGCTCTTGAATGTTCTGGGAATGCCTGTGTGCAAGTTTGCCGTACTTCATGTGCTGTAGAAGAACACGTACCCACGCAGCCGGTGCAATCAATTCTTATCCAAAAACGCATCTTTGCATTGGAGCACACATGCCCCGCCTGTATGCTCAGATGCCCTCTCACTTGCCGCTTTCCTCAACTAGGGACCCGTGCATCGTGTCCAATACTGAGGGTTTGCAACTACTTTTGACTTCCAATAATGGGGACATCCAGGTTGGACTGGCACGGTGGCAATGGGGGACCTGCTTGGCATCCAAGCAGGGGGTGGAGTGTCACAACGGTTGACTCATGCCCAGCGGCCAACAGATTTGGAGAAGGCAAGAGTTACTGATATTACTGTAGATATCATTCTGCAAGCTGCCATAGAGTCATACTGTCCTTATGAAATATATTTTGCGACTCTTTGGATGCTGCAGTCAGCCGTCGGAATGAAAGCACGGCCTGGGACGGAGCTTGGCAGTGCGTCGATTATGGAATGTTAAAACACAGGCTGCAGGATATTTTGCGCTGACTCCATGATGCAGTTCTAGAAGTATTGAGGAACCCATATCCTGTGCTCTGTACTTGCTGCACCTCCTGCTCAAGCAATTCTTGCCTAAGCTGGAGTCCTATGCGAGGCATATTGGCAGATTCTTTAAAATACACGGCTAGGGTACGAAAGCCAGTCATAGCATCAGCTGCATCAGCTCACGCACGTTTGTTCGCTGCCCCTTGCCCTTGGCTGACGAGTACGAGATTCACTCCAATCCTGTAGGCCATGGCGACTGGTGGGGAACCCAGATGAACAGATTGGCACCACAAATTGCAATCCACAAAATATTGGACATTGACAGGCAAAAAAAGACTACATACCGATTTATGAAGCAGACAGTTATTTCATACCGTAGCGTGTTTGCTTGATCCCATGGACGAATGCAACATGAGCAAAGGATAAAGGATGTTGCACTCAGACTTGCAGATAGAATGTCGGGTCGAGATGCCTTCAACTTTTGTGCTATATACCCAGATGAAGCTGAAGCACCTCCTGCACAGACCAAGCCTTAGTTTGAGCATTTGCAAGCCAAAAGTGCCTGGCCTACTTCTGCATCGAGTCAACCAGAGTGCCCTTGCGTTTTTACGAACATCAGTTCCAGCCAATCACATTAGTCATGGCCAAACAGCGGCCGTATACTCAAACAACCACTAGTGGATTGTCAATGTTTGCGTTGTGAAGGCCAGAAGCACCTGAAGCCGGGGAGACAGCTGAGGAGGACAGCCCAACCAGGTGTGTCAGCAGCACTCCTGTTGCACACTGGCAGGAGAACAAGGACAAACAGCCAGGAGGTCTTGACCTGAGGACCGAAGTGTATCAAGTACCTCCGGACGAGTTTCAGGATATATACTCTATTTTGGCGTTGAAGTTGTGAAACTGGCTGAAGCGCATAAAACCACGCTGAAGCCGGTAATTGACACGTCAAACCATTCCAAGCCGTTCAAGAAATTGGAATAAGTATGAATAACTCAGATTTGCCTTGCTGAGGATAGCCGCATAGCCCACACGGCCAAGATAGTCCACATATTGCATGTCATAATAAGCCATAAGCAGCTTGCGATGGATAAGTCAAGCCGCAACAAGCTGATACAAGCTGCAACATGCCACAACCCTTATTGAGACTCAAATTACACCATCTCCAGCTGAGTCAGATATTCACATCCCACTTCAGTACCTTGCTAATTAAGGATTTCTTGGCGCTCTCTGATCAACTAAAATTGAACCGATGCTACAACTATTCTGCAACGAGTTTGTAGTAGGAACAAATGGCAGCATTGACTCTTTTTGGATCAGGCCTAAAAAGTATCGGCACTGCGTCCAGACTCGAAATCCGTCCCGCGTCCTCACTAGAGGCATTCACATGTTGTGTAGTTCTGCTTATATTCATTACTCGCATTATTGAAGAGCGCACAATCTACTTATCAGTCTTGAATGTAGAGCTCCTCGTTTGTTCAATGACACCGACAAAACACGACTACTTCTCTTTGTTTAACAGTCGACCCCTCTCGGTGTTTTCAGTGCACTTCACCTTTGGGACACCGCACAGTACTTGCCGTAGCATGTCTGGACTTGTCAGGGCTTCAGCAGCATGTAATACAGGTTGGCTCGGCGTGGCGTTCTCCTGTGGAAACTGAAGTCTCTACAATTCCTTGGCTTTTCGAACGCAGTGCGGCGGAGTGTGTTGGGATTTGGGTACGGTCGGAGGCCTTGCTCTGCACCAGAACTCTTGCGCAGTGCCCACGCTTGGGTCCTCTCCTTTCCATTCAATCTGCCACGTGTCGGAGACCATGCCGGCCAGTGAGTATGCTGAAGAAACAAGACTCACTCCCCCGTGCCCTGAGCGTTCTTGGAACGTCACAGGTTCAACAAGACTCGAGGCACCAGTGGGCAGAACTCGGCGTGACTCATGACTGGCAAAGCATTCTTTTCAATCATGGAAGGCTAAACGCGTTCGAAATGCCATCGTACAAGCCCCAATGCAAGTGGATCATGCTTCGGACCCACAAGACCGAACGTCGCTGTTTTCGCATTGGGCACTTTCCTAAGGCCCAACTTTGCCACGCACTCGGGTTTCGACCCACCAGCACCTTGGGCAGGTGCGGCCAGACGGTGACACAATTCCTTCGACTAAGACCAAAGCCAGTTGCCTAATTACATTGTAAATCACAAGTAAGCTGTCAGTTTAGGCAATGGAGAGCTTTGCTCGAACATGTGATAATATATGACATGACATCCAAGTTCATAAGAGTGAATGAGTGCCTCATACATCCTCATACATGGGTTGCAATCTGACTGTTAGTTAAGTTGCTAATGAACAGGTTTGGGAATGGCGAGTGGCACACTCAGAATGCTTTAATTGGCTTTCGGATTCACTAGGAGTGCCCACAAGACAGGGTCAATGTCCAAATCAAACTGAGGGCAACTACGGCTGGATTATTCCCATGGAGCCGGTGAAGCACCCAAAGGCCTGCTGTGAGTTCTGGGTCTCGACTGAAAGCTTCGAAGAATTGCCCTAGTCGGTGAATGCGATGTCAGCACGTCAGCAGTCAGCCGTGTGACTCTGTGCCCCTTTTGAATGCGGATGCATGTGCTGCATGTGTCGGAGGCTTCAATGCGGCAGGGTCGAATCTTTGTAAGCCGCACCGATTTGGCCGCATCCTCCAGCCGTCGGTCGATGTTGCAGACCATGCAAAGACGGCAGCCTTTGGATCCAAGATTTTTCAAGTGCGTTCCTCCAACCGTCCAATGCTGTCTAAAAGTCTAACCATTTGCCATTCCAGTTTGGGCGCTCTTCCCTCAGGCCAACTCCAGGGACTTGATGCCGGGCACATTTGTGCAGTTCCAGATTTTTGAGGAGAGAATGACTGACTCTGAAGCCGAATTTCCTTAATCTAGAAGTTTTCACATGTTCGGTCGGCATGACATTGCATGACAGCCACACAAATCAGCAGACATGCAGGACGAACAAGGTTTGGGTGCGGAGAAGTGCTATGCTTTCAAAGGCACGTGGATCAAATATATGTACATCAATGTATATATTGTACAATGATGATATGGTTTTGTGCATAGTTGCTACTGTATATATTACGCATTGATTGCAGCATATCTCCACTTTGATGTAGGCAATTTATAACTTAGAATCTGAAGGGAATCATTCGATGCCATACGTGCCCATGGGCACGGGCCAGGTCCTCCGAACTTCTTGTTTAAGGGCAAAGGAAAAGGCTGGGGACTTATGCACCTTGAAGCCGTGTCAGGAGTCATACAATAGGATGTTGAGCCAGGAAAGCGGTCATTTAAGTTGTATCCTTTACTAGGCTGTTTCTAGTTTTGCGCGTTGCCAAAAGCTGAGGAAAGGGCAAGAAAGGCGAAGGGAAAGGGCCTAGCACTCAGAGCACAACCAGAGACTTGCGCCTGCCTTTGCCACTCCAAGAATAACACCATGTGTCCCAGAAATCAAGTTCCCTTTCTGCAGGAAGGGGGCAAAGGGTGAAGAGAAGAAGGACAAACCGGAGGCTGGGAATTCGACCACCTGTGCAACAAAGTTTTAGGATTCAATCAGCATGCAACACCTGGACTGGACTGCTGAATTTTCGGATTTATTTTTGTGGATATTCGATTCATGACAATTAGATTTGCCAGTCGAATTAGAACTGTTTCTCCTCAGGCAGGGGCCGCACCAATGGAATAAACATGAATAAGGTCTATAATTTTGATTTGTTTGAGAATGCGGGCTCAGATCCCAATCCGGAGGCATGCGAACTAGGGTCATTGTGCATGCGAACTAGCGCTAAGGGTGGCCAACCACCAAAGGGTCCATCGAGCCCTGGTGGCGGAAAGCCTGCTGGTGGTCGAGGTGAGGACATCTCCTTGTGGCCTTGAGTTCCACCTGCACAGCATATGCAAATGCTTGCATTTCACGGTATATTATAATGGCAATGTTTTTTTCATGCGCGCTTTATTTCAGGATATTTCACGGTTTCTTAGTTTTCTAAGACCCAGGTGAAAAGGGCAAAGGCAAAGGTGGTGGGCGAGGCTGTCGCTGCAGGGCGAGTATACTGTCGTAGACCACTGATGCCAACAGGCGTTGTGTTCGAACAGTCCGAAGTTTGCATTGGCAAGATTCATAGCCGCTCCATCAACCAACTGTTTTGAAGCTGCTGGGCTTGAGAGTGCTCCAGTGTTACTTGCATTCCCTAAAAGACAGTTGGAATGTGATATCGGCACCCGGATGCTTTTTATTACTTCGACTTTTTTCACATGTTTGACGAATGAGACTATGACCACGGTGTTTTAGCCATGGGCTTGCCATGCGTTGGATCCTCGCAGCCACCGTGCTATTGGCTGCACTGCTGGGCGGCTTCATCGGCCGACAGCTTGCGCAGGAGCCCTCGGGAGCGCGTGCGGTTCGTGCCCTGCGGTTCGTGTGTTCCCACGCCCGTGCGGTTCGTTGCTGTCAGGAGAATCTCGATGCCCTCGAGCTCCCTGACAGCGTCGACCTGTTGAGCCAGGCAGCAGGTTTACATAAATAAACATACTTAGACACTCTTCGGCCCCCAATGGTTCCCAGTTATGTAAGTTATATACATTGCAGTTCACATTTGCAATTATATACATTTGCGACCAATTCAATAGGGGCGAAGGGTCAGAGAAGAAGAATTTGAGCTTTGTGAATCAGTTGAATCAGTTGTTTTGCTGTGTTGGGTCCTTCTTCGAGAGTCTCACAGGTCCTGGTCTCAATGGCCTTGTCTTCTGAGGAGCACTTGGCCGCTCGCAGTGCCTATGAGCGGCTCTTTGGAGATGGGCTCGGCCTTGAGGGTGGTGAGCCGATGACATGGGAGATCTTCCAAGAACGTGACTCGGATGGAAACCCATGGAGCTCTGAAAGATTAGTTTCATAATTAATGAAATTAACTTTAGATGGATTTAACTAAATGTAATGGTTTGCAATTTTGAAGTGGCAACGGCTTGGGGACATCACGCTCACCTTGGCACACACGTTGGTCTAAAATAGGCATTAAGAGGTCTTGGGAGATCCTTGCGCCCTGGAACCAAGAACCAAGGTACAGAAAGTTTTGGGTCAATTTTGGTTCTTCGTTCCAGGGAGGTCCTAAGACCTCTGAGTTCTTACCCCTTCCAAACTAAATCTTGAGCATTTATGATTGAATCGAAGATACTCCGCTGAGCTGACGTGACGTGCCTCAGCTACGGTACACTGACATGTCAGATTGAAATCATTTGGTGAAAGCTCCCTTCTCTATTTAAAGATTTACAAGCACCAATTTTCAGGACAGACTCACTCCGGGTCTGAGACAAACCTTCTCTTCAAAAGGCGGCCATATCCATATCTTCTTTTAAGCTTTTTCAGTGCAGCATCATCTAGAACAGAATGCTCATTGCTTGTGAAATTAGTTCTATCTCATTGCTATTTGTTTTGGGAGGCACTGTCCAGTGAACAACTGTTTCCGTTTCTTTCGAAGGTATCCTCTTTGTGTAAAGGCACCATTTCTCTGTAGAAGAATGCCCTTCCAAATATCTATAGAGACCTTTTTCAATTCCAATGCAACTGTCTTAAGCCTGTTCTTTCAAAGGCACTATGTATCTTCTAAAAGTGCTTCATTCTAATGGCAACCTCAGGTCTTCAAAGCAGGTACAGATTTCATCATTATTTGCTCCATTCAACGCTGTCCTTCTTGAACAAAAACATGCAGCTGACACAACCCTTCCTGTGGAGACTTTCCCTTCCAATCAAATTCCAACCTTGTTCTTTCAAACCAACCTTATCTCTTAAAGTGCACCTGCATTTTAAGACCAATGACCAATGCCAACTGCGTTTGCACTTTTCAACACATGTTTTGGTGTCAGTCTTGTCCTTTCAAAGCACCCTCCAGTAACAAACTACGATCTACTGTCTACTGTGATTTTTTCACGGGTACCCTGTTTTTTTCAAGGCCTGTTGTTTCTCCAGAAGAACATGCAGTCTAAATAGAGACAGCTACTTACTGGGAAACGTGCACCTTGAGAAGAAAACAAACGAGAAGCTTCCAGAAGTTTTGGGATTGAGCCCTAGAAAACAACAGGAAAAAAAACAACACATCCAGAAGTCTTGCACACACCAGACACGGATCAAATAGAGAAACAACTCGAAGAATTGTCGATCTTTGGAGGGCCAGCGTTTATATAAATGGACACAGCTTTCTGGGCAGAATGGTGGCCTACCAATTCGCCCGCCCACCGCTGTGGCCAATTTCGCGGCACATGGCCCCAACTCGAGGCTACATGGCAGCTGCATTGCGCGAGAGACTCTCCCGGGCGTTCGGGAAAGCTGACCTACCAGACGCGTTCTTTGACCTGGTGTGTTCTTTTTTTCCCCGGATTTAGTTGGAACCTTTCAAGTACTCTCAGGAAGCGCCAGCACAACTGGGACATGTGCATGCAAGTCTTCATTATGTTTTTAAGAGTTTTAAGTATGCATAGGTTTATGCCTGCTTCATCTCGTGTACTGACCTAGCTCCTTCAAGTCACAACCTGCCTGAGGTTGCCGAGTGGCTTTGTGGAGGATGACACGTCGGGGCTTGATTTGACAAACGTGTGACTAGCATGCAATGCAGCATATGAAGCCAAACAGTTATATATAAGCATAGATGAAGATAGCATTCTTGTTCCATTCATCCTAGCTTGTTCCCTTCCCTGTTCGACCGTTCCCCTGGAAGCCGATCCGTTGTTTGTGCAAATGACAGGAGGTCCGAAAGAAGGATGCCCCGACCACACTGGATGGCCAGGCCGAAGATCTCGACATTCATGTTTCACTCGTTTGGAGCACTGAGGTGGTCTCAAAGCCAAACCATGGGAACCCTTCCACAAATTGTGGAGGATCAAAGTGGTTGCCTCATTCCCTTGGATTGGGGAACTGAAGCACCACAAATGTTGATTCTTAGAACCCCTTGGCTGATCAGGGGCAAGACAGACGACTTGAATGAATTGGAATGGGTTCAACGTTCCGGGACGATCAACGATCAACGCTTCAGATGACCCAAATGCTAATGATCATCACCCTCGGGCTATTTGTGAGCAAGACTTAGTAAAACTGGTGGATTCTTCGCAAAGGTGGTGGGAGAAGCGGCCCCTTTCCAGAGAATTAGACAGGATATTCCTCACCTGTCCACCAACATGCTCAACAAAGGTGCAGGCTTTGTTCATGACTTTGAAGCCACTACTGCCTGCGTTGAAATTCCTGTGGGAGGCTACAATTGTTCCTTCCCATGTCACTATGTGTTTTTTCATTTACTGTTTGTGTCCCATGACGCCATGACATCCTTTCTGAACTACAGGTGGAGGCACTTCTGGCCCAGAAGCGTCAATTCCTCGCAGTAAAGGAGATGCTGCTGGAAGGCACCGGAGGGCATAATATGCACGATATGCACCTCATTATATGGTTGGTTGATGCCGTTGATGCCTACCTGCCACCAGGTAAAGAGGAACAGAGTTTGACTGCTGGCCCAGTTCCTTGTGGCAGTCCTCTCTATGTGTTTGGGCTGCAATGGAAGTGGTCAGGAAACACGGCACAATGATGCAGAATAAGAGATCTTGGTTAAACTTGAAGTGAGTCAGCAATTTTGTTTAATTGAACCATTTCTGGTAAAGAGAAGGTGGAGCAGCTGCTACCTTTTAGCAGAAATGCCGCAAGGATGAGCATGTATATAGCCAAGTTGACGGCTGCAGTGCCAGCGACACGAAGTCACCCTCATGCGGCCGGTGGATGCTTCAAGAAGTGGCCAATGAAGAAGAGGTACACCTTTTGTCAGAGACAATGGCAAACCAAATTTGCAAGGCAATAATGCTTGGGAACACTTTCTATAACAGTTATAGCTATTATACATTTGATATTTGGGCGGGGTTGGTTGGGGTGGGATGGGTGGATTTTCTTTGGCTTCATGCAGCACTTTCTCCAGATGTTGCACCCCCCAAATGGCCATATTCAACTCGCCCAGCGCAGGACGAGCCGACACAAACGAACAACAGCGATGATGACAGACCTCACTGAGGCAACACTAGATAGACTCAGATAGACAGCACCCTGACCCCTTGGCAATTTACAGCTCTAAATTAAAGGCTTGGCATTGTATGAGACACTGTCCTTTATACACAGGCTTTGCTTGAAGTCTTTGCATGGAAAGATGGAGACGCTTGTACACACCCTGGACCCCGGGTGTCCCGATTCTATAGTGATTTCGATGCGTAGGTGCTTTGCATCCTACAGTTCTATAAGCTTATCATGAGGAATTTAAGCTTCCACTGGGTGTGATCAAAAGAGTATACAATAGGAAAAACCAAAGAAAAAAGTAGCATCCAAAATAGCAATACATAGCATCAAACAAGAAAAATACAACAAACAAAGGAATAAAAAAAACACAGGAACAAGACAACATGGACGAAACAAAGAACGCATCCAGAAAGGATAAACACGGAAACCCAACCATGAACAAAGAGCTCAGGAGCTGGGTCCTGGCGGAATTGGGTGGGGGTCCAGCAAGGACCGCCCCCAAAGGATTCCATTTGGTGTTTGGACCCGGTCTGACGCGAAAGCAGCTCGCCTTTCCAAAAACTGCAAACTAGCAAAAACCTCGAAAAAAGAACATGAAAACAATTTATTGGGAAAATTAGGACAAACATAGGCCGCTCGACCCCCGCCCTGAACACCCCCTGCCGCCTCCACCCACACCCCTCCGCCCGTCGACCGCCCTTCCCACCACCCTCCCTTGAACTCTGTTGATTGTTTAGTTTGCCTTACCTGTTCAGATGTTTGATTCTATGCGTGTGATCCTTTTTGCGGCATCCTTCCTTTTTTTTGCTTCTTTTTTGGTGTGTGTCTTCTAGATTTCCTATATTGTGTCCTATGTTTTCCTATATATTTGTCCCAATGTTTGTTCTATGTATGTTTTCTATTTTCCAATGCCAAGCTTCATTCAGGTCATCATAGACATATGCCACAACTCTTGTGTATTTTTGTGTCTAGGATCACAGGCTATTCCACGTTACCCTCAGGCCTTCGGCCTCGTAGATCTGGAGCGTGCTTGTGCTACTTAATTTTGACTGCCTGGTACTCGTATTTTATCATTTATCATAAGGGCACGCCATGGGGCCTGCGTTTTGGAAATCTGCATGTTTAAATATGTAATTATACAACAATACAATAAGCATCGCTAAACAATAAAGACATCGTTTTAAACCATGAAGAACATCCAAAAAGCCTTAGGAGAACCGAAGAAAAAGAAACGCAATTCTCAGAAACTCTTGGCTGGACCCCCCTTCCCCAAGACTTCCCCAGTTTTTGTGTTTTTTGTCCCAAGTTTTCTTTTTCAGAATTTATCAGTTTTCTAAATTTCATTCTAAGACAATCTGTGCTATTACTATCTCGTTCAATCTTCAAGCATTTGAGCCTAAGTCTCACCTAGCGTCATTTGTTCTTTCTTTTTACAACTGAAAGCGTCCGAGCCCAACACTTCCTTTGTCCTTGTCCAAATCTCTATGTACAAGTCTGTGTGCATCAACTTCTGATTGGTATCAGTGCTGTTGCATTTCCAAGGAGCTTGACATATGAAGCTGTAGTTGTGGTTCATTTCTACTTCAATTCTACTTACAGTAAATTCAGATTCAAGTCTGGTGTTCTGATTTAGTTCTAACTCAACCACCATTTGAATTCTAGATTGGTTCTATTGTGCGGCTAAATTAATTGTTTGAACTTTAAGTCCATTTTAATTCAATTTCCAATTTACTTCTATTTCACATCTACTTTAATTCTAGTTTAATTCTATATGTCACGCCTAATTTAATGCTAATCGACCTCTAAGTTAATTAATTGAACATCAGTTTTAACTAATATAGTCAATTCAGTTCTAATAATTACAGTAGTAATATATTATTCGTATTCTAGCTTACTAGTAGTGCAAATTTAATACAGTTTTGTTTTAATGCAATTAAAGACTATTCAATTCTACTTCAGTTCTGATTGATTTCTACTTTAATTATCAGATAGACTGTTCTAAAAGTAATCTTTAGGAATACTCATTTCTATATTGAAGAACCTTTAGTATTTCAAAAGCTTTCCTTTAGATCTCTCGGAATAAGCATTTCTAAGTTTGGAAAAACCTTATATAACAACTGTCAAATAGCATTCATCTAGATCTTTGTGAATGATCACTTTTTACAATAACAGCTGTATACAAGCTTTTATGTCAAAGGGTGTCCGCTAGATCTCTGGGAATAATTCTTTCTATATTTAAGAAGTTTCTTTTTTCAAAAGCTGTCCTCTAGATCTCTGGCAATGACAGTTCATGTTAAAAGCTTTCCTCTGGATCTCTGGAAAAGTAGATTTCCCAGATAATGGTATGTGTTATTTATCTTTGTAATATATGTTTCGCAGTATCAGATATGGAGGGCAGGCTGCCACTTAAGAATTTAAGAAACATTTATGGAAAACCAAAAGGAAGGCCCCATGGCGTGCCACTCTCTATTTTATAGTGGATAGTGAAAATTGTGTGTCTCAAGGTTAATGCTTGTCAGTTTATGACCTTGCTATGTACATGGCATTATCATTCTTTTGTGGCATTCTCCATTCCCACGTTTGGAGGCAAAAACAAAACACAGACGGCTGACACAGGTGGCAGCAATGAAGGAAACTGTGCTTCAGGCCAAGTGTTTGATGTGTGTGTGTGAATCCTGACGCAAATGCTTCCAGAAAGTTGCATGTGAACGATACCCTGGAGACTCTACTCCGTGCAGAGGCTTTCAAACATCTTTTCCACGCAGGGCCTATGACATCTTTGGCCGTGGATTCAAAAGCATGGCCTTTGCTGTCTGCCAAGATGCTCACCCAGGACCTTCAAAATGGGTGCGGTGGGGGTTTTCAAGAGAGCATGAGGCCTCAGAAAAGCTACACACTTCATAGTTTTTGCATAGATCCTGTCCCATTTTGTGACTAGGACTTGCTGCAGCGCTCAAGGCGTTTGGATTCCAAGCTTTAGGGAGATTGGAGTGGATTGGCCTCTGGAATGGCAATCATTTCCTTATCTCACTTGATATCATATATATATATAATCATCAATGTGTTGATAGGGCTGTAGTCCATTCTGTTTAAGCAGTATTGCGTCGTGTTGCGTTGAACTATGCACGTTACAAGTTGAGCCAGTTGAGGCAGGCCATCTCGGGTGCTTTGGGAATTGAGTTGTTCTTCAGCGGCGCTTTGCTGGTTCGGCTCCAGATCCCTCCCATTGAAGGCGTAGACTTGACTTGTGGACCTGGCAAATGCTGAAGTCAAGCAATGCCATGCACTGACAGGAGCGTTAACCAAGGATGCCCTTATCCCTATATATATATAATCCCTACCCCCTTAATGCTCTGCAAATGGGGGGGTCCTCTAGGAAATGTAACTTACATTTTGAGATGGGGGGGTGGGGGGTCAAAAAAATGTAAGTTACATTTAGGGAGGTCCCTTAACTCACTCAATTCCTAAATGTAAGCTGACTCCCCCCTAGGATTTGTTGTCGGTGGCTTTTTGTTGTTCAGGAATCATATATGCCATCACATATATATATATATACACATTTTGTTGGGGGGTCCTGTATTGCTTCAAGTTCAAGTGTTTACATTCCTCAAACCTGTTGCTTGTAACAAGCTTGATGCTGCTGGCTGGCCGGCTGGCCTTCGATTACTGTATATAGACTGTCCCACTTTAAATGATGAGTCCATTGCTTTGTAGGTGATATGCAGCAGAATTCTAGCCTTGGCGATGCATTCGCAGCACACGTTGACAAGGCGGTCAGCTTTCAGACAACTTTGCCGGAGTGGCACCCATTTTCAAGTATCATGCTTCCTTTTTCATGCCTGCTTCACTTATGTGCCCATTTCAGGCCAATGTTGCCTCGTACGACTGGAGCGCCCTACTCTACTTGAGCTCAGCTGGCATAGACTTTGAAGGCCTGGCTGCTGGCGATTCTAAACGGACCATAGAAGACCCGAGGACTTAGACATAGATCCATTGCAGTTCTGGTTGCTACGAAACAATTCAGCTTTACTCGCCTTCAGGTGGTGAGCTGCTCTTCCTCAACACACAGAAGGACAGCGTCCTAGCTCCTGTGGCTGGGCAACTGGCCTTCTTTAGCTCTGGCTTGGAGCCCCTCGGCCATTGACACATCCATCTACTGTACCTGTTTGCTACCTGCCTGTACCTCTCCACCTCTCCACTTACCCGTCGAAGTGCATACAACATCATACAGCATCCGCTGAATAGTGCTCACAAAGTCCGCCATTGAACACAAAATCCGCAGTTGAACGCATTGATGCTCCACAGATTTAATGATTCCAAGGCTGTTTGATGCTCCAGTTCTCAGGAATGTTCACCGTGTGAAGCCCATGGTGCGGGGCTGCCGGCTGGTGCTGGCCATGTGGTTCACCTGCAGCCAAAGGCACCGGCACTTATTGCTTCATTCATGCTCAATCCTCCACAAATAGCTGGTTTCTGATGTTTTGTTTGATCATGCTCGAGTCCTTTCCTGATGCTGTGATATTTCGGATTCTATCGTTCTTAGCAGCTGGAGGCACTCTCATCCTGACTTAGAAATCCACGCTGGACATCTACGGGAGACGTGACCAAGACTCGAGGTTGTTGAGTTGTGATGGGCCTGGCGGCCGCCAGAAGTTGCAGTAGGGCTGGAAGAAGTAAGGAGCCGTGCAAGTTCATCCCATGAAGACCAGATGGGTAAGCTGCATGCGGTGCCGTCACTGCAGACAGCTGATGAACGCGAAGAGGACAAAAATTGCGATGATAGGGTAGGTTGCACCGCTGGATCACTGGCAGCTTTTCAAGTGCAAAGCTCACCCCGTTGCACTTGCAAGTAGTATATATAGCTTTTCAGGTCGCGATGGTGCACCGGGGGGACCAAAAGGTGGGATAGGGTTTTGTCGATTTTTTTGGGCTTGCAATTGCCAGGTCAACTGTGAGAAACTCATTGCCAAATTAAATTTGCTGTTGAATTATTCACTTGCTTTCAGACTCTTTTGTATCAGGCCAAGGGCCCAAGGGAGAGAAGGGCAAAGGCCGCAAGGGCAAGGGCTTGGAGCTCAGTGTTTGGTTCATAGCGCTCTCACTATTTGTATATTTATTGGGAGGAGTTTTGACAAGAAGATAATGGTTGAACGAGTTTGCTGTTTGGACCTGCTTCCGAATATTGTTTGTCGTTCTTGCTCCTTTGGTTGGCTCGCAGTGAAAAGCCAACGTACAGCTTAAGTCTCCCAAAAGTGCGTACCTTTGTCGTGATTTCCGGACTGTTGCTGTCCTCGCGTTTCCTGTAGTTCTGCAAAATTTTGGATAGCAAGTCTAGAGCAAACCCCAACAGAGAGAGCAAGCTAAAACCTTGAAAAGACCTGTATTATCCTGTATTCATAATTCTCCGTTCAATATGTGCAATTATAACACTTTCATTGCAGCT
Source organism: Durusdinium trenchii (assembly GCA_963970005.1). Classification (NCBI taxonomy): domain Eukaryota; class Dinophyceae; order Suessiales; family Symbiodiniaceae; genus Durusdinium; species Durusdinium trenchii. The sequence continues at coordinate 202,153 of CAXAMN010009791.1, forward strand.
CAACCGATAAAAAGGCCGGTTAGTCTTCAGTCGGTCCACCACGACTTGCTCAGGTCCAGAAGATGGCAAAGGCAGTGTTTTGACAAGCTTTCACTTCAGCACTCGTAGTGCTGAACTGGAGACATTTGCAGTACTCGATCATGTATTGAAGAACAGTGGAGTACTGAGTACAGTATTTACTCAGATGAGTTAACTACGTAGCAAGAAGCTACTAGGTGGAGCCCATCGCTATTAGGTTGGAGGTCATTCCCACCAGTAACAAGAAGCTACTAGTTCGCTACTAGGAACAAGGCTTATATCGCCACAGTATCGCTGTGTTGGACCATCAGGCGGCAAGTCGCGTGGGGCTTACTCTCAATTCATTCATTGAATCCTACAAGGCACCACAAGGCAAGTCAATCACAACAAAGCCTCGGGACTAGACAGCGCTGCATTGCTGACAGACAGCGCTGCATTGCTGTCACAAAGAATGCTGCACTTCGTTTTGACAGAGGTAGTTTGGAGCTTCGCCTAGCTGAGGTCCGGCGGCATGAATCCAAAGGCCAGGCCCTGTGGCCAATGCTTATGTCGCAAACTTTGTCCTTATGCCTTCAAGGTTTTTTCTCCACACTGTCATGAGACTGTTCCCATATCTTCCCTGATCCTTTGTTCAAGTATGAGGGTCGTCCGGAGCCTGTGGGCAGAAGCTTCGAGGTATGCAAGCTATACAAGGGAATGTGATTTGTGTGATTAACAGCAGCGATGACTTGTCAGTTGAAGAAGGGTCTCGTCATCATGTTTGACGTGGTTTGTCATCCTTTTGAAGTGTCATGTAGAATCCATAGGCAACGCGTTGATGTGCCATACTGTGGTGAGGTGTAGTGTGGTGATTGGTGCTGCGGTGAAGCGTAGCGGGGTGATTTGTGGTGCGGAGTGTAAGGCGATGCTTTGTGATGTAGTGAAATGCTATGTAGCAAAGTGTAGAGTCTGTAGAGTGGTGCTTTGTGTGGTGGTCACACCATCAAATCGATACTGTTCGACTTTTCGGCACATTTTATAGCATTTTGTCTACTGATACGCCTGTTATCCATTGTTATCCCCTCTTCAGAAACCTCTGCCGCTACTTTTTGGATCCTGCACTTTGTTCTTAATATATAATTGCCTTTGGACAGCTTTGTCTAGAAATCTGTTCAATTCAATGCTTGTTTGCAAATGTACTCGTACTTGTTGAATCTTTTTGATACGTTTTGTTTCAATAAATCATTGAGCTCTACAAACCTCTTTTTTTTGGCTACTTTTCTTTGGAGGCCTCTACTTTTTGATACTTTTTCTCTAGACATATTATATTTGTCTACTTTGTGATGCTTTTAAAGCTTGGGCAGCCCTGACAGTTTGTTCTGCATACTCTCGTGCATTCCATCAATGAACATCAATGGATTCAGTTGCCCATTATTTCCCAACGGGACTGCGCGACTGACTGCCCCCCTCTCGGCAGCTCTACTCTGCCATCGGGTTGTGCATCCTTGGAACGGAAATTCCGTGCAAGACTTCTTGATGCGAAGCGAACGACGCAGGACACACTCACGTTCTGCCCCACTCACGTTCTGCCCGAGCCCCAAGCTGGGCAAAACCGTTGCTTTACCAGAATCCGTGGTCCGCCCAAACTGCTCTCTCCCCTACGTTGTATACCGACGATCACGCAGGACCACATGACGTGCACGCCCTGGAAGATTGACATGGAACCTGAAAACCATCGGGTTGTAGAGAAAAATCGTCTGCCAAGGGCCAAGGGTCCATTGTCAGGTTCCATGTTAATCTTCCAAGATGTAGCTGTCTTCTCGTAACTGGTTTGTATGGGTCCTTATGGGTCCTTGCTCGCGCCTTCTCGATTGGCATCTGACATCGATTGGTATCTCCTCCCATCTCTTCCTCCCTTCTTTCGGGCGCCCGAGCTCAAGCCACATGGACAGTTCAACTGGGAACCGATCATGTCAAGTGTTTGAAAGGTCAAGTGTTTTTTAAAGCCTTCTAGAAGATAGAGCCAGAAGAGATTCTTGAGGAATGCATACGAATGCCCTTTGCCTTCCGCGCGGCACCATCTCCCCATCCCCCTTTGAAGGATTGCCCAGTGATTCAATGCTTCACCAAAACAAACTTCCAGTTCGACATCGCCAGACATCGCATCGCCACATGGCAGCCTGGCAGCAACATCCGGTGACGACGTCATTACGTATCATTACACTTCGCAATACAGTTCACCAGGTGACCACACTGCACTTCACCTCCGAGTGCCTTTCTCATGGCTCCTCAAGAGTGGATCACTCGAAGTAGTTCAAAAATATAATGTTTTAAATCATGGTGTATAGTCTGTATAGTGTTGCTTTTGTGGCGGAGTGTATGTGTGTGTGTGACACACAGTGAAGACTCGGTTGGCTTCCCGTTCACCCTACAATCGTGCTTCATGCCAGGGTGCGGGACGTGGTGGTTTAGGCCAGAACTTTCTTATCTTTTCTTTGTGAACCTTTGTGACACGTCATATCCTTGTTTATCGGAGAAGAAGGACTTAAATCAGAATCTGCATGAATCTGCTGAGCCACCATGTGACACCTTTTGCGTGGTTGCAACTCTACTGCCTTTTCTTTTTCGTGCAGGATATATTTCAGTGCATTGGCTGGCTCCGCAGCCATATTGGCAGGATCAAGGTGGAAGGTGCAGAAAAACAAATGTCGCAGACTTGGGCCAAGAAGTCTTGGGAAAGACCCGAGAAATGGAACTGGGCATGGGACTCATGGAGCAAGCCAAGGTCATATGGACAGAAATGGTCCTGGCACTCTCGCAAGGATAGAGGAGAGAGGCTTCATGGATCTACTGAACCCAAAAGACCTGAGGAGCACCCATTGGCTGAGGACCAGAAAAGAAGTTCGGAGGTGGAGGACTGGAACGACCAGCTCGAGGATGAGGTCGGTGATGCAGGCGGTGACACAAAGGACTCAAGCATAGAAAAGACCCAAGAGGTTCCTCAAGAGGCTGGTCAAGCTGGGGAGGAGCCAGATCAAGATGGTGTTCCTAGCTGGTTGAAAGCTTATTATGAAAGGAAAGACCTTTCGGATGGAAAGGGGGTAGAAGCCTCAGATGATTGGCAAGCGCAATCCTATGTGGATCCAAGCTGGTTAGTTTGGAATACAGAGATGGCGTGGGCTTTTGGTGCTGAGGGTTCTTCAGAAGCGCAAACCATGCTGCTCCACTGAACTTTAACATGTGTTTTGTCGCACCGTCGCATCGTACATGATCCCCAAAGGGCAGACATGGAACACTCAATTCAAAGCCAATCAAGTCGTTGCAGACAGAAGTTGTGGTCGTTGCTGTCCATGACGCCGAAGAAGTGTTCTCAACGAAAACGGCATTCGGCCGTGTTTTCAGCCGAGGTTTGGAGAAGGCTTTGCTTCGCCATGGCTTTCTTCGGATGCGTGGAATACCAAGGAGGGAGAGAGCTCCGAGGCCAATGAGAATGCCGCGAATGCCCAATGGGAGCGCTCTCAGTGGTGCGGAAAGCGGCACGAATTGGTGCCCAAGAAGGCAAATCTCAAGGAGCTAAAGCTGGGCAGGGACCGGCAGGGATGCAAACGGGTGGCACCTTTTGTTTCTAGGGGCAATCATTCATGTTCACTACGAAAGGCAAGCACAGAAGTGTGTTCGTGAACGAGAATGGGGCGACGGCATGAACGAAACTAGGGCAACTAGGCTCGCGTTGTTTTTCTTTAAGATCACCCAACCCTGTCGAGGAGCAGTTCGAGAAAGGTGAGACAAAACTCGAAACTACTTTGATGCTTAGGAATGTTCCCAATGCTTATGACCGCGAGACCCTGATGGAAGAGCTTGATAGTGTTGGCTTTGAAGGATTATTCAACTTCCTTTATTTGCCAATCGACTCTGCCACAAAGAACAACGTGGGGTATGCATTTGTCAACTTTAAAGATGAAAGCAGTTGCCGAGACTGCAAGAAGAGAATGGATGGCTACTTCTTCAAGGGGCAGCCTTACAACAGAAAGAGAGCTGCCATTGTGTCAGTGGCACACTTGCAAGGCTTAGCAGCCAACTTGGAACACTACAGCCGAACCCAAGTCTTCTATGCGCCTTTGCCTTGCCAAAGGCCTTGGGTTGCACCAAGTGCTGCCAAAGAGCTGCTTGAGAAAGGATGTAGTTGGGCCCCGGCCGATTTTGCCAAGTTGGTCGAAGATGCAGCGGCCCGTCCGGGCACGCAGCAAGATGAACAGTCCTTCCACAGAAGACGTATGCGAGAGCAATCTGAGCAATGGTGGCCTATCTTCACTGAAGCTCAAGCTTATGAGATGGCAATGACCTACTACTTTGCTCCGGAGCTGTTGGGTGAGGATAGCGGCTTGGCTCAGTACCACAATCCTGGCCAGATTTCCCGCGAGCCTGAGGCACCAAGAAGTGAGGAGAAAAGTAGCCAGGACAAGAGTGGTGACCTTGTAGATCGTTTGTCGCAAATGTTGAGAACCGGGAGTCATCAGGTTCCAGTGGACGGTGAGGGTGAGGACGACGCTGACGAGTCACCAGTCGAAAAGACGCAGCCGTGGTTTGGGTGGCCAGAATTTCTAGACATGGAGAGAACTTGCTCTTCAACATCAAATGTGCCCAAGAACATGGACTGCGAAGCTGGGGCTCCTCCAGTGCCGTCACTCACCCTGGAACTGCTCAACGTGCCCTTGAGTACCACTGAGTGGGACCTGCGTCAAATCATCGAACATGTTGGAGTTCATTCCCCAATCTGGGTGCAATTTGAGGCAGGTGCAACTCCTGACCAAAGAAGAGTCACATTGCACTTCAGTAACAAAATGGACCTGGAGATTGCAGATGTTACTTTGAGTGAGACTTGTTGGAATCCAGAGGATGGCGGAGCTCGCATCAAAATCTACCGCCCAGACGAGGTTCCTTGGACAGTTGCTATGCCATGGGATTTTGCAGGCACAGATGCAAGTAAGTCTTGGATTTTTCCACCAAGCAAAGAAGATGTCAATGAAGTGATCAATGGCCCGGATAGCGAGGGCATTTGCCCTGACTCTCCTGCTCCCGCCCGATCAGAGCAAAGCTTTGGTCGCGAGGAGTTTGAGAAACACTGGCCCAGTATCTCTGCTGGCAATTTGCATGCTAAATCATAGGTGTACAATGAGATCACCTAGAAGCGGCAGATGGTAGCACAAGCCCTTGCATGAGTTGCACATGTATAGATTTGGGGGGAGTGTTCACAGATTCACACATTGCACACCTTACCTGAGGATGACGATTTGGTTGCCGATTGGGGGTTAGTTGTGATTGTTATTCCAGTCCTTATATCAGAGTGGGGCGCCGTCATTGTGTCGTGGCACAAGTTGGCTGTATGGTTCCTGCGGTGTTTTTTCATCCTCAGTGCATTGCTCTTGAAGTCTTTTTTCACACGATCAGCACTGTCTCTACTGGGGTCAACTGGAAGGACAGTTGACAGTTGAATCTTCCACGAAGCGCACGAAGCAGCCAATGAGGTGCTTAAGATGGCCAATGAGATTTCCCCACACCCACAGTGATACAGTGATACTGCTTTGTGCGTCAGGGACGCAAGATGACGTGGGCCAAAAAGTTTACGAATCAATCTCGGCACCTCATTGAACTGCGGACCTTGAGCAGCCGGCCTAGCCTGCCAATCAAAAAGAAGTTTGGATAGAGTCTGGTTGGGTGCGATCAATGAGTGAGACTTTGGGAACGGTCAACTTTGCAGAACATTCATGTGCCCACCTTGCCTGTGGAGTGTGCCGATTGCCAGATCGCGATGGGAAAGGGCGTGGCAAGGCATTGCCTGGAGGCCACATGATCGGTTTGTTTTGGGCGCGTCCAAGTATCGCCAAGGGCCAGTCTACCGAAAAAGTGCAATATGTCAAATGTCACTAGAAGTTATACCGAGGCTGCCTTGTGTTGAATAGTCTTGCTTTATACAATGTGATTGTGCACTTGTTTGCTAATAAGATTGATGTATATAAATACACATATCTCTATATATATTTATATATTGATGTATTGTTGACTCACTTGACAACATGGGCTTCTTACCGATTTGATGTTGGGCAAAGACTTGCCGGCCCTTGCGATCGTCCCTGTCGGGCTGACAATGGTCACTCCCAGCGTAGGATACAAAGTGCACTTGCCAGGAAAGGAGATGCAACATGGAGGTACATATATAATATGAGGGACAATCAAGTCATGTTGGTTTTCTTTGAATAAAAGCTTCAAACAAAGAAGCCCAAGTGTGTGTACATTCGGGTGCAAGGGGCGAGAGAAAGGGCCAACAAATGTCGAGCCCAAATAAGCGATGGACGTAGGTTTTTGTTCGTTCGCGGAGGCGATGAACAGTCATGAGACATCATGAGACGCTGTGAGCAGGTCCGGATCGTGGTGCTGGCCCAGGAGGCAATGACCACAATACTCTTCAGAAAACAGGAGTGAGCAGTAGCTGGAGCAAACCGATTGAGAACTGAATAAAGTAATGAACATCACAGAACACATGCAACGCATGTTCTTCTGTTCTTTTTTCTCTTGGGGGGGGTCAGTGCCCATAAACAAGTGGGTGCATGACAAATGCCAAGCCAGGTGTACCTGGCCAGTCGCCGTCAGGGGTGCCCGATATGCTGGGTGAACAGGGCTTGGTTGTGTCTCTTTAGAGGTTGGCCTATTACCATGTGCCGCATAAGCACATTCGTTGCGAGGTCATCTTTTCAAACTCGGGAAATGATAGCACACGACTCGCAGCTGTATGTAGGTGACGTGACCAGAACATTTTGGATGTAGAGACTGAAAGACTGTCAAGGTTGCAGAACTTTGACATTGGTTGATGATGCCTGCCCGTTGCCCGTATGTTTTGAGGCCACAGCAGAAGGGTGGCTCTCAGATGCCCAGCCAGCAGCAGGCATCCTGAAGGGGCCTGTTTGAGAGTTCAGCTGAAGAGTCTTGGATGATTGTTGGAATACGCAAGCCTGCTAGCCTTTGATGATTGTTGAGACCTGTCCAGCCGTTGTCCATGTTCATTTGGTGGTTTGAGCATGTTTGAATGTAGCGAGACTGGCAATTCCGACGTCCGCCACGGCCAGAATTGGGCAGTGGGCCCACTTTTGAATCTATTTCCGCGAACTTGAACAATTCAAGAGCCTTGATGTCTTGCGTGTGTGTTTGTCAGGTTCCCCAACCTCAGCTTCAACCGCAGCTTGGAATGGGAGGAGGCGCACGGAGGATCTTCCTAAAGTGTTTCAGTGTTTGTGTATATTTGTATATTATAAGTTTCTGTTGCCCTAAGAAGTGATTGATAGTGATTGTATCTTCAAGTGGTTCAAGTTTCCCGCACTTACTCATCGTGGAGTTGTGAGATTCCTTGCAGGCGTTTTTGTTCAAGGCATATCTCAAAGGTTTATTTTATGATCTTCAAAGGAGTGCCGGGCAGTAGTTGAGACTGAGGGCAGTTTGCCTGAGCAAAAGAACACTTCTTTACATTAAGAGCCATGCAACTATTTCGGCCATGCAAGTCTTGTGACAAGTATATAATTGTGCTCCATTGGAGTAGTGGTATTAAGGATTAAGTATCAACATGTATCAACCTCTATCAGTGACCTGTGCCATCATTCACGCTTCCCGTAGACGGGCCATTTTCCATCGTGCCTTTGTGGCGCCGCACCTGTCCTGCCCGGCGGAATCGCCTGGCAAGCAGACTGTGTTTGACAGGCATCGGTTGGTGGCAGCATCCGGTTGGGACGCATGAACGTCTTCGCCCTCAAGTGAGTTAAGGGTGGTGTTGTGTTTGTGTTGGTAAAGGGTAGTTAGTAGCCACCCGGGAAGTAGCAAAGGAGTACTTCAGGCCAACATGCAAACTCATTGCCCGTTTCTTCTTATTCAATTTGGATGTCGCCGTGCCACCCTGAATGTGTTCTACGGTCTTGCTTAATTGATATGGGGTGGAGAGAAGAAAGGAATCGGCGGCAATGGCTGATGACCTCCCCAGCACTCACATCGCGTCATCCCGATCGAAAGCCACCTGTTAGACTGTCAGATGTTGCCCTGAACAATCATGTCAAAAGTCAAGCCGCCTGAGCAGGACTGAGCTTGTGACTCGCGCCGCCCACCCAGCCAGTCAAACCTTAAGGTACGATGGCATCACGGCGTGGTCCTGTCCAGAGGTCACCCACCTTCTTCGTCGGCGCAGAAACTTGGCCAATTTGAGAAGACCATGTAGTTGGGTTACTGCCAAACAAGTCTGATCAACTGGAAAACTAGAATTTAGAATGATCTTGAACAAGGTCCAGAAAGTGCTACAGTGCAGAAAAGAAGGTGCCAAACGCAGCAACCACATCCTTCCCTCAGCCCTTCAACCAAAGGAGAAGCAAAAGAAGGATTTGGATGCCTTTCAACGCAGGGAGCAGCAACTTGCAGAGGTCTACTACAAGAACAAGCCTCTTTGTTCCCTGGCGTTGCAGCCAAACAATCCCTTTGATTCTTGATGCCGTGTGCATGGCTGACGGCTACTTCTCCAATGCGTTCCATGTGTATATATATATTTACACATTGTTAAGGGCAACGCCGCCGCTAGCGGCTGTGGGGATTCTGCTACATTTCAAGTGGGTTTTGGGTTGTGGATTTTCGGGTGTCACAGTGCTTCACTTCAGGCCTCCGCCGGTGTTTTCGCGGTCTTTATTTGTGGGGGGGTTCGGGTCACCAGGTTCCTTTCAGGGGTGGTTTGTGGGGTTCCAGTGAGGTTCGGATGGTTTCTCCGTTGTCGTCGCGCTTCGTTCACGTCGCACCTCATCCGTTCGTCTGCCATTTTGGAGACGACTCAAAGAATTCTTACCAAAAGAACTGGCCACAAAAGATGTCAAGAGCCGTCTAGTGAATCCATATATGCACAACTGGGTTTCTGTGTGGCAGTGGCGGCACAATGCCCAGATCCACTGTCAGAACCCTGAACTCTTCCGTTGACCCGCGTGTGCAAAATTCAGCGTGTGCAAAATACCCACAGCCGCTAACGGCGGCGGTGCCTTGCTTGTGTTAATGCATAGGTGCATACACATATGGAAACAATTGGAACAGATGGTCGTTGAAGTCTTGGGCCCCCAGATCTTAGCTCCGTTTGCATGTTCGCCTGTGAGGCTTCAATGCGTGCACATACCAGAGGACTCATCCGGTCAAGGCCAATGCTGGACACCGTGATGCGGATGCCACGCTGGTCTCTCCTATGGCGGCCTCTCGGCTGAAATGTGCTTCTCGGTAGTGCGGGCTGTATGGGGTGTGGCCACTTGTTGATGCGTGGAGAGTGGAGAGAGACCGGCATGAAAGGTAAATTGCGCGATCAGCGCAGGTGCAGGAAGCTCATGGAAACTCCATGGTAGAAGCTGAACCTGACTCACTTCCCAGGTGGGTGTGGCTGACGGAGTATCTCAGATCGAGGAATATGGCATTGACTCGTCAGAGCTGTTTCTTGGTTGAGATGCTAATGTTGACCGTCTTAAAATTTGTTTTAAGTTCATCCCAGACTCCAAGAAAGAATTTATATTAGAAATGAAATGATCCCTTACTAGAACAAAAAATACAATGAAAGGTAGTATTTAAAAAAGAACTGAATTGGAATTGAATTAGAATTGAGTTTAAATTCATGAATTGAAATTGGCTTCGAATTGAAATTGAATTGAATTTGTATTCAATTGAATTGGAAGAATTGGCGGAAATTGAATTGAGTTTAGATTCAATTGAACCTGAACTGAACTAGAACAGCTGATTTGGAATTGAATAAGGATTGATTTTAAATTCAATTGAATTGGAATTGTTGTCAGCAGGTTTTGTGGCTTGATGGTGGAGGATTTAGTTGAGAAGGAATCCAAAGAAACAATTTGTTAACAAAGGGATGCACAGAACCAATTAACCATAAACTCAAACATGTTTTTCCCCACCCGTAGGACTGTGGGGTTGTTAGATTTTTAGAACTTTGGACTTCAGTACGCCCGGTAGCCCAACTTAGCTCTTCCACAGCACACTGGCCAAAGTGA
>CAXAMN010009791.1:213060-236350 GCA_963970005.1 Durusdinium trenchii
CTGGCCAAAGTGGTCCCTGAGTAGCGCAACTTAGCTCTTCCACAGCACACTGGCCAAAGTGGTCCCTAAGTAGCGCAACTTAGCTCTTCCACAGCACACTGGCCAAAGAGGTCCCTGACTAGCGCAACTTAGCTTTTCCACAGCACACTGGCCAAAGTGGTCCTTGAGTAGCCCAACGTAGCTCTTCCACAGCACACTCGCCAAAGTGTGAGTAGCCCAACTTAGCTCTTCCACAGCACACTGGCCAAAGTGGCCCCTGAGTAGCGCAACTTAGCTCTTCCACAGCACACTGGCCAAAGTGATCCCTGAGTAGCGCAACTTAGCTCTTCCACAGCACACTCACCAAAGTGGTCCCTGTTCACCAAAGTAATCCCTGAGTAGTTCAACGTAGCTCTTTGACAGCACACTCACAAAAGTAATCTCTGACTAGTTCAACTTAACTCTTCCACAGCACGCTCGCCAAAGTGATCCTTGTTCACCAAAGTAATCCCTGAGTAGTTCAACGTAGCACTTCCACAGCACATTCACCAAAATGACCTCTAAGTATTGACGCCACATTCACCAATCTGATCCCTGAGTAGCTAAACCTAGCTTTTCCACAGCAAATTCACAAACTGATTTCTAAGTAGCTCATCTTAGCTCTTCCACAGCAACCACAGTTCTTAGTAGCGCAACTTAGCTTCTCCACAGCACATTTACCAAAGTGATTCCAAGGTGGTTGTAGAGTTGCAATGTACTTATCAAGCCAACAAAAGCTGCGTTTTTCTCACCCGTAGGCCTGTCGGTTGTTAGGTTTTTAGAACTTCGGACTTCAGTACGCCCGGTCGCCCAACTTAGCTCTTCTATAGCACACTCACGAAGTGGTCTCTGAGTAGCCCAACTTAGCTTTTCCACAGCGCACTCACCAAAGTGGTCCCTGAGTAGCGCAACTTAGCTCTTCCACAGCACACTGGCCAAAGTGATCCCTGAGTAGCGCAACTTAGATCTTCCACAGCACGTTGACCAAAGTAATCCTTGAGAAGCCCAAAGTAGCTTTTTCACAGCACGTTCACCAAAGGAATCCCTGACTAGCCCAACTTAGCCCTTCCACACCACACTCGCCAAAGTAATCCCTGAGTAGCCCAAAGCAGTTCTTCCATAGCACACTCACCAAAGTGATCCCTGAGTAGTTCAACGCAGCACTTCCACAGCATGTTCACCAAAGAGATCCCGGAGTAGCCCAAAGTAGCTCTTCCACAGCACGTTCCCCAGAGTGATCCCTGAGTATTCAAGCTAGCTTTTCCACAGCACGTTCACCAAGGTGATCTCTGAGTAGCCCAAAGTGGCTCTTTCACAGCACGCTCGCCAAACTGATCCCTGTTCACCAAAGTAATCCCTGAGTAATTCAACGTAGCACTTCCACAGCACATTCACCAAAATGACCTCTGAGTATTCACACCACATTCACCAAACTGATCCCTGAGTAGCTAAACCTAGCTGCCTAGCTCTTCCACAGCACATTCACAAACTGATTTCTAAGTAGTTCAACTTAGCTGGTCCACAGCAACCACAGTTTTTAGTAGCGCAACCTAGCTTCTCCACAGCACATTTACCAAAGAGATCGCAGGATAGTTGTAGACTTGTATTGTACGCAGTTTTTTTCTCACCCGTAGGACTGTGGGGCTGTTAGATTTTAAGAACTTTGGACTTCAGTAGACACGCTACTTCTGCACATCCACCAGAGTGGTCCCAGCGTAGCTCAGAGCAACCCAAAGAACACAGCACATCCACCAGAGTGGCCCACAGTGGCCCAGAGTAGCCCTTACACAGCACATCCACCAGAGTGGCCCCGAGTAGCCCGCGTAGCCTTTACACCAGCACATTCACCAGAGTGCTCCCAAGTACCAGTTCCACAGCATATCCACCACAAGTTGACTTGGCAGGGATGTGGGGTTGCCAGGCATTAAAAAATCGTAAGTATTCGATGTGTGGTTTTGTTTTCAATAAAGAATCCTTTTCGCGCCGAACCGCTTTTCTCTTGTGAAGACCAATTCTTTGAGGGTGGGGAATTTCGAAGTAAAGTAATTTAGTAAACCACAATTTTTAGTTTTATCTAGGGTAAACTGTATCTTGGGTTTGGTGGCTTCATTTTTAGAAACTGAAAAAACGTTCAAACATAAACAAACAATCGAAAAACAAAAAACATAATTAACAAACACAAATAACCTTAATTAAAACCACAAATAAATAAACATAATTAATAAATAAATTAAAACAAAAACAATTCAAAAAATGGAGAATGTGCTAACTTTATTTAGGGTCTCTTTGTTAATCAGGGCGCAACTTGGCTAACTTTATTTCGGGTCCCTTTATTAATCATAGGTCGACATAGCCGAGTTGATCGCATCGACTATTTGCATGCTCTCGAGCCTACAACATTGATGATCTAAGGCCTACAGAATTGCTACGGCAATGCGAGGAGTTGGCTTTCGATCAGCTGCTGCCGCGGAAAAGTCACGTAACTAGCCCCCAAAAGAGCTGTGATTACCTATCATCGCTGGTCATTGCTTTTCTGATGTAACTGCAGGATTTGCTTGTTCAATGTGTTCAATGCCTGTGGTGTGCAGCTGGGACTTTGTGCCTACTCAGGCCCCATACCACGGCCCAATACCGTTGGTTCGGGAGGCTTTTTGTAATACAGAGCCACTTGGCTAAAGCATGCTAAAGCTTTTAGTGCCAAGGACCGTGCCAAGAAAGTGTGTATGGTACATCATGATTTTCTTCAAACGCACATGTTCAGCAGATCTTCCAGCCATGAATCATGAGCCTTGACCTTTTGCGGCCCAGAACGGAAGGTTTCCCCTTCAACGAAGATGATGCGGGTGTGTGGTGTTGCTGTCGCTGGTTGCAGGTTCAACGCATTGATGAAAGCCTCAGTAAGAATCAATAAGAACCTGGCATATCCTGGCATGATTACCCCTGATACTCATTTGGAAAGCGCAAGGGGGAATGCTTCAGTGACACTGCAAGCTGATGTTGGAGTCTATTGGAGTCTGCTTTGAAACTGAGATGCTCAGATTCGTGGCCGACCTGCCCGGTTTGACCCTCTCCCGTCCACATGCATAGCACGTAGCAACAAAAACCGCGATATGCGTCGTTGCTGAGGTGCATGGGCTCCACGACCTTGGTTCTAGTGCCTCAGCAGCAGGTGGCCGTGCATGGTTCTGGTGAGGCTTTGATTCGGCGCATCGAAAGAAACTGAACGATATTGCACGCATTCGCCTCAAGCGAGAGAATGTTTGGCCCCAATCACTTTCAGATCGAGCAACTTTTGGCTTCTGAGGCGTTACTTGACAATTCCACCCGCATCCATGGCAAGCTGCACCCGATGATTGCTGCCGCTTGCCCAAGCTTGCAACAGTGAGCTTCATTTTAAAACTTCATTTTACGGGAGTAGATGCAGAACGGACATTCCAGGGAGAGAGACTCTAGACCCGGCCTGTTGTCAGCCGGGCCAAATCTCCTCTTCGAGAGGGGCTCACATACTGTGTTTGAGCTTAGTCCACCAGCAGTGAGCTCCGGAAGGATCACAAGGCCACCGCCTTCTATTCCGCACAAACACCAATAAAAAAGAGAACGGAAAATCCGGGAGACTTACATTTGGAAAAACACCACAACCAAAAGTAAGGCGCAACCTTAACCTTGGGCACAAAACACAGCACCAGACAATTCCAATCTCAACGCAAACACAAGGATATCGATTAAATCTGAACACGGCAGAAAACACAAGACCTACAGTTTTGGAATCCATTCTAGAAACGAAGTGATGGCAAGGGCCGGACTCGAATGTCACGTACTGGCATCCCAAATGTCCTGCCTGTTTCCAGGTGATCTCAATTGGAGATTGTGAGCTGGTGATTTTGCACCCTGGCTTTTTGAAGTAAAATCTCGATTCGAGCGTATTTTGACATCGGAGCAGATCTATTGAGTCCCTAGATCGAAGTGCAGTGCGTCACCATTGGAGGCGTCGGTTGCAGGGCCGGTCTGGGCCTTTGGAATTGGTTTTCCACACTGAGATGCAGCGGGTGGATGGTCATTGTCAGACACCCTTGCAGCTGCTTGGATCCCATATGATCTCATGAGGGACGATGCTGTTCCGAGTTTGTCTCAGTTTCTTCAAGGATTCAATGAATTTCAATACTCTTTTTAATGCATTTTTGTTGTCCTGCGTAGTTTGAGCATCCTTTTCATAGCCTTTGCTGCCCTCCATGTGAATCTTGTGGACCAGGCTTGCTCGCGTGGATGAACGCATTGACGCGCAGTTCCATGAGCCTTGTCGCACAGCAATGATCAGCTGTGCCAGCTCTGATTCTAACAAGCCTTTTTGGTGGAATGTTTTTTTCATTATTTTTCGAGTTGCCTTGTCAGACAGACCTAAGGACAGCATCACCGTCGAAGTGATTGAGCGTGGTAGCGCTGTTCACTGCATTTCCGCGTATGCAGCGCGGCATAGTGTGGCAGTAAAGTTTGAATCACTTGGTTGAAGTGTTCTTTTCCACACCTTTCCTGATTTGTTCCTTTGGGCTGCATATGGGACATGCTGCAGGCGCTTGATTCCACCAAGACCTGCCAAGGAAGGGGACATTGTGATTGTGGGCTCAGATGGCGTCTTCGACAATCTTTACTTGGTTCCTGGGCAAAAGTCGTTATGCATTCAATAGACAAGCAGTCAACCTGATCAGAGACCACACGTGTCCCAATTCGTGAGTTCTGACACTTGAAGGGCATCCATGTGACGTAGTAACAAGGAAGCTACTAGGAACAAGTGCCACGCTAGTAGTAACAGGTGCCTTACTAGTAGTAACAATGTTTGCTATTAGAATCGAAGTTTGACATGGGGAGCTCTTGCATCCCCTGATGGGCATAAGACTTTCCAATACTTGCCTGGGTGCCACACTGGCTCATGCTAAATTGTTACTAAATTGTTATATGGTTTGCTGCACTGAGGATGAAGTCGCAGCCATCGCAAACACGGTGTTGCCTCCGTCGTCTACACAGATGCTTGCCAAGGATAGGACATGTACAAAGACATGCCACTAGAGTCACTAAAGGCTGTCACACATTTCAATCATGTCCTTCCTTCTTTTGGTTTAGTCAGACCATCGCACTGCCTTTAATACAAGACACACGGCGGATGACGCATGCATATAATTGCATATATATACACTGGGTGGACGTTTGAGGGATTTTTTATTTTTTTGTATTTCTGCAATCTTTTTACCTATCAACAGCTCGCCCTTTACTGTAGAATTTCGGCTCAAATTAAAATCACGTGATAGGTGGAACCTGACAGACAAACTCCTGAAATCAGGAGTTTGTCTGTCAGGATTTGGTGCGGTCCACAGTGAGAGGGGGGGGGTAGGACATAATTTTTAATCAGAATTAGAGTCATTCATTTGCCATTGCATGAATTGTCAGTGTCATGTGTCATGTGAAGTCATGTTTCCTGTTGAAATCGTGGGCTCCGTTTGACTTGAGGCTGTCTTCATGTCTTGGTCAGCTGCCCAGGATCACATGCCATGTGCCATATGCCTCAGTTTCACGCATTCTGATTCGAGTCTAGAGCCACTTGTCACTTGACAATGAAAGAGTCAGTCAGAAGATTGCATTAGTGGTAGATTCGGGAGTGCTTCATTCAATTGACATTGTCACATGCCACATGTCACACTGTTGAGGTCCGACCGGGTGCTTTCTTCAAGGACTATGTCAGAGAAGGCGAGATTGAGATCGAGTCATTTTGTGCAACCACTTGTCAAGCATTTTAAACTTGCAAACATGTGACAAGTGAGAAACATGTGTCATGGTGACAGTTGACAGTTGAGCTGCCTTTCAATGATATTCTTGGATCAAGTTGACACATGAGGCGTCACAGTCACATGTCACATGATTCCAACACATGACACATGCCATGTCACATGCCGAGTCACATGTCACATATCATACAATTGCCATCGTGAATGGACGAGTACGATCAGCCATCGCGTGCTGAAGAGATCCTGGAGGACGAGGGGATTGACACCTCCGTGTGCACGGAGAAGATGCTCGATTGCACTGGGTGCTTTTGTGACTGTGTTCGGGTTGTGTTTGCGAGCATGAACTTGATTGAACTCAGGAAGTGCGTGTGGGTGCCTTTGCCGAAGTTTAACCCCCTTGATCATTTGTCATGTGTCATGTGTCATGTTTGAATCATGTGTCATGTGTCACTTGCTCAACCCTCTTGATCTCAGGCACTTTATTTGCTTCATTTGGCAGATAAAAAGGCTGCTGTGAATTTGGTGTGTCTTGGCAGCGCTGTGGACATCTGAACCGGCTCATGCTCACAACTCATTGAATGTTTTTGAATTTTCGCCTTGCCAAGGGCTGCCTTCAAGAGAGCTGAGCCAACTGACAAGTCTGGCTACATTTTGAAGGGTGTTGAGAATGCACTCAGACAGACTCCTGGAATAAATCATGTGCTGTGTGTGTGTGTGTCGCTGTGTCAAACTACTTATTATTGTAAAATGACATGTGGCTCCTTGCTTGTCGTGTCTTTTTAGCAGCTGAGGTGTGACACCGTCGCAGCCTCCCTCCGACAAGCCGGCCCATCCAAGTAGCATATGGGATGAGGACTATTGGAATGATGTACCACCTCAGGTTGACGATAGTCACATTCCTGCTGCATTTGCCAATCGCCATGTGCCAGTGCCAAACAGCCCATGGCAAGATCCCAGCACTGCGTCTCGACTGATGTTTCAAATTGGCTTGCGCGTCAACTGATTTGTCATGTGTCATTTGTCACACCATTGTCATACTTTGCTGCTGAGGTGGACTGGGGCAAGGCGTGGGAGACCAAGACCGTCGTCACGCCAAAAGGTACGTCAGTGGCCTGGTCCTCGCAACCCATCCTGGTTGTGGCATATGGCGCAAGTGACAAGTGCCTGAACCAGGCTCATGCTGGGGATGTTGCTAAGTCTGAGTGTTTCATCTTTGAGTCTTTGAATGTGCGTTTTCATATACAGAACTCTTAGCTCATTTTGCCATGTGCCAGATTGGCTGCACGATCAACCCTTGCCATATCCACACGGTGGCTGATCTGGATTTGGCCCTCGGCTTCAAGGAGTCCGAACGTTGGGAACACCGCCTTGCGCACTTGTTGCACACGTCCAAAATGCCACCCGCTTGCATTTGAGTTTGCGCACGTAAGATGTCACATATTTCAAATTTCAATGTTTTATGTCACATGATCATTTGCATTGACTGAGGTCACAGGAGTTTTGCTCACGTGAAAGCGGTGTCACCACTGCAACCATGAGGGAGGTGATGTCACATCCTGACTTCCTCAATGTCATCGAGGACATTTTGTGCTTCCCGACCCGGGTTGTGCGGAGTCTTGACTGCAGCGATTGACACGTGACAGGTGGCCAGGTGTTGCTAATCTGTGTTAAAATGTGCTGTCAAGAGACACGTGACAGGTGGCCAGGTGTTGCTAAACTGTGCTAACATGTGCTGTCAAGGTGCTGCTGTTCGTCTGGCTGGCATCGTGCTCCATGCACCGCCACTGTGGTATATGCCATTTTGAAAGTGCCTGGACTCTATTCGAGGGGTGAGGCATGATGACACATGATTGAGCCATCTGAGATTCAATATTAAAATTGTTTACAATGTGCTTCAACTAAGGCTTTTGGCTGCCATGTTCTCATTGGGTACCAGCAGTTGGTTTCCGAGCGTCAATTTTCACAGATGTGCGTTGGCATGCACGCTTTCTACAATGAACAGGAGACACTGAAGCATAGCTCAATTAAACTGATTCTGCTTTGGTCCTGTTGCGTGAGGATTCCTTGGGTAAATTGTGACTCGATTTCGATTTGTCATTCGGCTAAGGGAGAAGGCTCAGCTGTGGTGTTTGCCACCTGCCATGTGGGCCAATGCCGCTGGAAGTTTGGAGAATGTCAGCATCAAGGCGTTGGAGATCTTTGTAGACTCATGGAACCTGCACCGGTGCCTCGCCAGCTATGATGTGACGCATCGCACGCATTGCTGCCATTGTTGTTCATCGCTGTTGATGTCCCATCTTCCAAGGAAATATCAGCATGTGATTCCGCTGATCGAGATGCAGGATTCTGTGCCACCTGCGCAAATGGCATCTTGTCTCAACCGATTATACGGTTCGGTTGGTTCAATATTGTCACATGTCACATGTCACCATTGATGACTTAAATGCGTGCTGTGCAAGGCATCTGTTGCAACTCCGGCGCAGGCAGCTCCAGCACAGCCACCAGCACCGCCAGCTCCAGCACAGCCACCTCGTCCATCACAGGCAGCTCCAGCACGGGCAGCTCCCTCACAGGCAGCTCCAGCACAGCCACCTCCAGCACAGGCAGCTCCAACACAGGCAGCTCCAGCACAGGCATCGGCGCCATGCAGTGAGGTGACAGGTGGCCAACCCAGCCCAGTGGACCAGGCATCCAGCCAGCAGGCATCCAGTCACCAGGAATCCAGTTACGTGCCGGGTGACTACGTGCCAGGTGACCAGGCTGACATTGCCAACGCCCCTTGGAGGAAAAGGTTCAGGGTTCCAGGGCCACCACCAGGACCACCTCCTCCTGAGAACATGCCACATGCGTGGCCTTGGCGTGGTGATGATTGGTGGCACAGCTGGTCCGGCGGCTGGTGGTCTGGCGACTGGTCAAGTGGCTGGGAGTCACATGCGTCACATGCCAATTGGCATGATGACACACGGCAGGATGATGTCAATGTGGAGCAGCAGGACCAGAACCAGGACCAGGTGGCACCTGACAATCCTGCCGATGTGACACATGATGGTGACGAGCCAGATGCGCCAGAGTCGCCAGAGTCGCCAGAGGAACCACGGCCACCTTCGCCACGTGGCCCGATGAACTGGCTCCAGGATGATGAGGTGTTGCATCTCGATGGCAAGTTAGATTATGTCAGTCAGTCATTTGTCATTTGTCATTTGTGATTTGTCAGTGGCATGCATTTTTAACTTAGGGAAGAGATCTACGCCTACTACAATGTGTCACCATCCGTCGCTTCCAACTTGACACCATTGCCATTTGTCACCAAGCTCAAAATATTGCTACTTGGCTCCACTAGTGACGCGAGACATTTGACAAGTGACGCGTGACATTTGACAAGTGACAAGTGACGCATTGCCTTTGCTGATCGGCAGGAGTCGGCTGCTGTACAAGATTCCCAAAGATGACACCGACTCATTTGACGCTTGGTTGATGAACGCTATCAGCAACTCGGCTATCAATGGGGCTGATGTTTTAAACAGACAGACAGACAGACAGACAATGAACCAAGTGACAGTCGAGAGACAGGTTTTCTTTGACGGAGGCAACGAGAAAGCATGGCTTTGGGACCAGGGCATACTGCGATGATAGCCAAAGTTGCAGCAGACGGAGCCAATTAGAGCTGTGGTGGCAGTGGCCATTTGCCACGTGTCAACTTGCCACGTGCCACCACCAGCAGCCGCACTTGAGTAGTGTCTAAAACTAATTTAATGTAAGATTGTCTTTTTGGTACATGCGGCTGTGAAATCGAATCAGCGCACGTTTTGGCAAATGGGATTGCGAGGCATGCATTCACTTGAGATTCAAATTTCACATGTTCAACATGTTTCAGTGAAATTGTGTACAGTCAGTGTCATGTGTTTGCATCTTGCAGCCCAAAGCCCGTTCATTGCCGCTGATTGCCTCAAAAAGAGTCTGAGTGGAGTGGCGGACTGACTGAGTCAAATGTTTGTGTGACATCATTGACAACTGATTGCATGACAATTTAAGCTGTGACTTCCATTGAACCAAACGGACAGGCCTGGTGGCAGTCAGATGCAAAGCAGGGAACTCAGGGTAGCAAGGGGGCTGACATGCAATCAGTGAATGTTTTTGTTTTTATCACAATGACAAGTCTTTGGTGTTTCTTTGCGTTTCTTTGCATCGATGTTCAATGTCCAGATGAGTTTGAGTCAGTCAAATTGGGCACGAGGCTTGAACTTCCATCATTGACGACCACATCTTGACTGGTTTGCGCCCCAAACCCGCGGTTGTTTGTTGGCTTGAGTGAGATGAGTGAAAATGAAGCACTTGTCATTTGTCAAACACAATTGATGTCATTTGTCATTTGGCAGACTTGACTTGCTGTGCACGCCTTGACAGTTGCCAAGTGCCACTTGCCAGTATGGCAAGTCGGAGGGCTGAGCGGGCTGAGCCATGGTCTGAAGACTTTCTGTCGGCATGTGCTCGGGTTGCCCCGCTGGTCAGAATGGCACGTGTCCCGTTGACACAAGGCTGGCGTCTAAATCCGTGTCGGTGAACTGCATGTCGGTGAACACATGACATATGACTAATGTCACTTGTCACTTGCCACTTGTCGATCTTGTACCATTGTCAGGTGACATTGACCACCTCATCGAACGCTGCATGTGCCGTTTTACATACTTGGCATTGGCTGCAGGAGACACATCTCATTCCTCATCTTGAGGCGCTCCTGCCTGATATGGCATGTGTCCCCAGACAGGAGCTTGGTTGACACTGTTGTTTTGTGCCTTTGTCATGTGCCATTTGTCATGTGCCGTTTACATGTCGCATCGACCGACAAACCATGAAGGAGACACATGACTCTGCTGCTCGAGCTCAAGCTACTGAAGAGTTGGCAGAGCAGATGGGGGACGTGACATCTGAGACACCGCTGTCACTTGCCATCATGACAGATGAGGAGGTTGCCATGGTTACCTTCGAGCTGCAAGAGGGCAAGTGCCATGTGTTCAAGGATCCACCTGCCATGTGCGAGTATGAGTGCCCGATTCAGGGCCGCGTGGTAGGTAGGAGAGATGTGGTCATTGAGCTCGTTGTTCACAGCCGAGCCCCAGGTATTTACCGAGCTTGGGTTGACCGTTTGATGCATGGCTTAATGCACATGCCAGATGTACAGGGCCCTTTTCGTGTGGTTGATGATTGATGTTTGACATGTGTCAGATGTCAATGACATGTGTCTGACATGTGTCAGATGTCAAAATGACGTGTCTGACATGTGTCAGATGTCATGTTTTAAAAGGGCGTGGCAAGTCGGCAGGGAGGTGCAAAAATTGGCGCGTTTCAGTTGCATGATGTCACATGTCACATGTAATTTGTGAACTGTTGTTTCTCTTCTCCAGTCACTTGTGTTTCTTCATTTATGTTAACTTGCTCCAAGGCTTCAACTACCAACATTGGACATGCCCGGATCTCAATTAAGCTTGCGAGTCCAGTGCTTGTCGTGGATCAAGTTAGGTTTTGACAAACAAGTTGCAGAAATTTGCAGAATCATTTCATGCGATACCATTTCAGCTGACTTGCGCGTCACGTGTCAATTGTTGAATGATCGTCTGTCAAGGTGTGGAGCATGTTTCATCATCGAGGACATCCTTCACATGGCCTGTGCCTCATGTGCATTTCTTGGTTTAACTGCCAGTGGAGAGTGTGTGATTGAAACTTGGTACTTGGCAATGCTCAGGCTCCATCAGGGAAATTCCAGATTGGCGACGCTGGCTTGTTTCACTGCGCTGGCAACACATGTCACTTGTCATGTGACTTTTTCCTGCGCTGCCGCTTAAGCCGAAGTGTGACAGTTCACGAGCTTTGCCAAGTGTTTTATGTCAAGTGAGACTTGCCATGTGTCACTTGTCACGTTTTGTCATGTGTTAAACTTAAACATGTCACGTCCTACTGTTCCGCATGGCCCCAATTTCCGGAAGATTGAGTCCAAGAACATCCTGGAAGCCATTCAGTGGCAGAAAGGACTATATGAGGTCCGCGTCACTGTCGCTTGACTTGGACCAGGGTCAGTGGAAATTTATAGTCCTGCTTGTCGAACTTGTGACATTTGCCATGTGCCATTTGCCACACCTTTCAGGATCCATCGGGCGCAGAGTCACTTGACGCTCAGTCAAGTGACACATGTGCCTCTGACAAATGGCACTTCAAGATGGAAATCCGTGGGCCAGGCCGAGAAGTTGCTTTCAAAGGGACCTTGACCCCCTCGACACAGTTCAAAGACATGTGCCATCAGGGCCATCAGACACATGTCACGTGTCAGCAGCCAGATGTGGTCACGTGCCAGCAGCCAGATGTGCAACCTGACCAACCTGAGAAGCGCCGCAGGATCGAGGTTTCACAGTGCCAAGTGACGGCGCCTGACACGTGTCAAGTGACCGCGCCTGACACCGAGTCAGTGGAGGAAGCTCCACAAACGCAGCCAACAGTCGAGGACCTCAATGAAATCAATGATTTCATAGATGTTGCCCTTGACTCTTTGAATTGGCGGCTTGACTGATGTGACATGTGTCAATGTGACATGTGTCAATGTGACATGTGTCACATGACGTTTGTATATACTAAAATTCAGCTCGGCGGGAAAAAGAGCCTAGAACTTGTATAAAATTCAGCTCGGCGGGAAAAAGAGCCTAGAACTTGTGCATTTGTCATGTGCCATTTGCTGTGTTCAATCATAGTTTGGATCATTTGACACGTCTATTTTATGGCTTGCAGATGTTTGACATTTGATATTTTAGCATGAGTCGCTTAGCATTGTGCCCCATGGATTTGGAGCAGATGCACCCTGCCATGTGGGCCACAGTCTTGGCCATTCCTATCCATGTGCCTTTCTTTGAAGAGGAGGGGTGTGTTGCTGCAATGGTGGTTGCTGTGTTTGCGCATGCTTAAATCCTGGCAGGAGACCTACCAACCTTGGCCAAGATATCAGGAGTAGCTTGGGCCACTGCCAAGTTGCCATGTGCTTGTGCTTGTACTTTTACTTGTTGGTTTGCAACCTTTGAGTCAGTTAACGTTGTTCACCTCAGGATGGATGGTGGGCGCAAGATTCTGCCTGACGATATCAATGAACACAGTGCTGTGGGGCAGCTCGACTTAATGGCAGCTGTCATTCGTACAATCCCGTGTGTGTGTGGGAGAGGTTGCAGCTTCTGAAACCAGGAACGCGTTTTCCCACCTCAGGGAGCAGGAGGACAGCCGTTTACGTGAGAAACTGTGCCACCATCCAGAGCTTCACCATGACATATGCACGCTTGTTCGTGATCTCAATTTAGAGGTGCGATCTTGGGTGAGGGCTGATGTGGTGAGAGTTGTGAGAGCTGACACGTTTCATTTGACTGAACTTGCGTGATGTTGCGCAGGGAACGAAGTGGCAATGCCTCATCCAGATCGAAGGTGAGCTGTGGCACGCTGTGCCGAGCATGTTTGCCCATGAACCTGAAGCGTTCGTTTTCTTGCCGACCAGTGCCACAGGAAGCATCTAGACAGCACAGCAGTTATTTATTAAGTCAACTTGACATTTGACTGACATTTGACTGGCCAGCCGCTTAGGTGACGGGGAGTTGAAATGGCGTAGTGGTGGTCTTTTCCTCCGGCGGTACGGCTGACTCACATGACAGCTGAGCAGGCACTATGTGCCAGCGTTTTGACATGTGTCACATGATTTTGGATCCGGATATCAGGACTCCGGACTGACCGATGAAGGGGGAGCAAAATGGAGTCACGCTGTTTGAGCCACAAAGTTTGCTGTTTTGTTGAACAATATGGAAACCATGTGGCTTTTTTGAATCATGTCAGGTCACCCGTATGTGCTGATGATTGGCTATCTTCTCAGTATAGTTTCTCAGTGACGACCAGACTATTTCAGTGATTCCAAAGAACCCAAACGACCAAAACTTTGTTGGGGCAAGGCTAGAACTACTTCTGGAGCTCCTGCTTGCAGTTCTATGCCAGGCCAGGTCAGTCAACTTCACAGTGTTAATCTGCGTTGATACATTTTTGACCATTTTTGATCCAAATGGGAGTTGGCCCAAATGACATGTGTAATTACAGTGACGCATATCATTTGGACTCACAGTAGTTCATGTTCAATCACAGTTTTTAGTAACAATTCATCGGTCTATTGTCATTTAACTCGCGACGGAGCTGCTATGTCGTACACGTCCAACAAAAAGCTTGGCATCAGACGGCCGCCTTCGTCATATGCAATTTTCTTGCAGACACTTGCCAAGAACTCCAAGGGAAAAGGTAAACCAACGCATCGGCTGTACAAGAAGACATTGTGGTTCAGTGAGCCAGCTTACAAGTGGCAGTTGCTCAGTGAGGACGAGAAGAACCACTACAGGGAATTGGCAATGTCACATGGCCGTCAAAAGAAGCGAGAACGGGAATCAGTTCTTGGTATGACATCTGACGACCTGACTCTGACACATGACGTGCTGACAGATGAAAATGTGCCAGTTGCCGAGCATGAATTTGTGTGCCATTTAGGATCCTTCTCCAAACAGTCAGTGCTTGGCCAAGGAACATATGGAGTCGTTTTTGCTTTCAAGGAAAAATTTACAGGCTTGACCGTTGCAGCAAAACTTCCAAAGGCAGCTGACAGCCAGACATGCCCACCTGTTGACGAGCCAACCGTTGAAGATATTGAGCGCGAGAAGAACATTTTGAAGACATTCGACAGTTGTTGGATTGTCAAGTGTTTTGGGTTTGCGATTTCTTCAGGTGGTGCTGTGGCTTTGCTCCTCGAGATGGCAGAGATGTGCTTGAGAAGTTGGTTGCAGAAGAACCCGCTTTGGCCACGTGGAGTCAGCAGACACTCTGCCAGATGTGAGCGTTCCATCCAACTTCATCGATGGCAAATTCTTTGCCAAATGACACATGCCTTGATGTATTTGCATGCCAAGCAGGTGGTCCACTGTGACATCAAACCGGCCAATTGCCTTGTGTTTAATAAGGGTGCAGTGGTGAAGCTTGCAGACTTGGGATGTGCCAAATGTTTGCCAGACGAGAGGCAGAAGATACAAGGGCTTGGGCGTCACTATTACACAGAACCGTATCGGGCGCCTGAATTGCTTCTGCATCCTGATAGCCAAGTTACTTTCAGGTTCGAAGCTGACATATATGCCGCTTGCTGCTCAGCCTTTGATGTGCTGGCATCTGAAGCTGTTTTGTTCAGAGAGCCACATGTCATACGCGAAGTTGTCATGTCCAAGGGGTCAATGGCAGGAGAAGAGTTCCACATTTGGCGCAGTGCCAGAGATACCCGCATAGCACGTGCTGTCATGTTACGACATGGGCAGGAGTTTGTGCTACTTGGAGTCGAGTTAAAACCCAAAAGGCAAGACCTGAAGGCAATGGATTTGTTTCTCAAGGCTCGTGTTTCAGAATTGTTGCCTTGATGGTCCTGCCACCTTTGTCACTGATTGTTGGAGCAGCCTCAGTGTTGCCGCCTGGATAAAAAGTCCATATCACGGCTTAAATTCTACCATGTGACTGATGAGCTTGATGTTTGATGGGCATCAGTCATGTGAAAAGAGTCTGGCAACTTGTCGGCCTGCCAGGTCGACTTCAACTTGGACCGTATGGCCCTTGAAGTGACGCTTCACATTGTTCACATTGCAGCCTGCATGCAGTTACAGTTTAGTTGGTTTGTGGAAGTCTTTTGCAGCGTGCAAGTGGCTCAAGCAGCTTCGCTAGTCATCACTCCTGCTGTCACGTGATAGTTGACCGCATGCCAAAGTCTGATCCCCATCCTGCCACCTTTTTGAGACATGAGTTCTTGTCAGCGCGTTGTCCCATCGAAAGAAACTACTGTAAGGCCCATGAAGGTCATGAAGAAGAATAAGGCTGTGAAGAAGTATCATTTGAAGAAAGAGAGCCTTGCTTGACATGACAAGTGTTAAACCATGACTATTTTTTGATGCTTACAATCAAAGTTGTTCCTGCTGAGGAAGTGCTTCCGGAAGACCAATGTGCCGATCCCCATTGATGGCCCAGATGGCCCGGCTGATGTCAAGTGTTCCTTCACCTGGGCCAAGGTGTTCATGAAGAGAATGGAGCGGGCACTGGGCAAGGACTTCCTCGCCAGACGTTTACGGTCATGGTCGTGGTGTATGGGCACTGCTTTCTCCGGCGTGGGCTGTGCAGAGTCGGTCATTAGCCTTTTAACACATGTTTCAATTTCAGGTGCATGTGCGTGTGTGCCATTTGTCCACGATTCTTTAGAGTGAAAGATGGACAGCTTGCACCAAGGCAGCTTTGAGTTTGTCGAATGCTGCTAAGCCATATTTGTCGCTGTCATCCAGCCATCCAGTGATCTTCGACTGGGCTGTGGAATGCAATACCAGTTGTCAGAAGGCAGGGCACAACTCACCGAAACTGTTCGTGCATCCTTGAGTCTGTGTTGAGTAGTGCGATCTTTTTTTGGATGATTGAGGCACTCAAGAATACATATGGCATGTGCGTTGCTCCCGATATCATGGGCTTCTTTCCGGAGAAGGGGAGCTGCCACTGCATGACACATGACAAGGTTTGCCCAGTGAAGTCGACTACTCGCAGCTTGCAAGCGCATTGAAAGTTGGTCATGTCAAGCACATAAATTAATGTAACGGGATTGCCTGCCGAGGTATGCGTGTCAACGTGGCAGGACGGACTGACTGAATTGAAAGACATGTGATTGTCAGTCTTTGCCACACGCACGATGGTTAAAGTGAACCTTGTTTCAGCCAGGAGGTCCATGTGTCTCATATTCCATGATGGGCAAGCGGCGCAAGGCCCTTGATCCTGTGGTCAAGACACATCGGCGATACTTCAAGCTTCACAAAAATGGTGACAACAGCGACATTCTGCTGTGGGAGAATGTCACAGAGTATGACCTGACTCTGTTGACACGTGCCCTGGGGACAAAGTGGCAGGTCATGCACGCGTGCATTGATCCACAATTGTTTGGTCTTCCAGCCAGCAGGACACGCCTTTATGTGTTGGCATTCAGGAAGGACCGTCTTGCCTGGCACCCTGACGTTCCGGACCTGCGGCAGTTGTTGAGGACATTGACTTCACGTGTTCACCGTGATTTCACATGTGACAAGTTCTGGTGGTCACCCAAGCAGACGCACCGTTTGTCACATGCTGATGCACCACCCTCAGACCCATGTTTTTTGCTCAGTCGATTCATTTGTAATATAGCTTTTCATGTGCTATTAGCCCGTGACCGGCGTGAGGCAGCCAACCTCGAACAATACAGCAAGCATATGCCGAAGAAGGTCATCGTTGACTTGTCACAGATGGCAAAGAATGGTCGCGGACGTGGAGCTACCCCTCCAGATCCTTTGCCAACATTGTTGACAAGTTCGGGGCGGATGTTCCACAAGGCTAGCTGCAGACAATGCGTTTTAGATAGGCAGTTTGCTTAATTATTAACATCTTTGGTTGCCACAGGTGAGACAGCAGTTCCTGAGCGTGGAAGAGGCCTTGTCCACGCACTGCATCCCTGTGACACCTGAGGCCGCCAAGGTCAGCGGTAGCCCACAGTTGGACATTAGCCATGTTTCACATGGGGAAGGTGTCAAGATGGCAGGGAATGCCATGAGCCTGCCCTGCGTTGGCGCAATGCTTTTGTGTGCTGTAATTGGCTTGACCAAGTGACACTTGCCACTTGCCAATGATTGAAGCTCAGACCCAGCTATTTGTGTCTGGGCAGGGGTTAGACAGTGGACCAACTGTCTTTTCAATATTCGATGCGGAGTGCAGGGGTTTTGAAAAGTGCATGACAGATTGATTGATTTGCTTGGATTTGGGGAGATGAGATTACCTAGGCGTTTTCCGGAAAACGCCTAGGTAATCTCATCATTCATGCATCATGATTTACATTGGCTTTACTTAGCCAAGTAAAGAGCATGTAATCCATTGGAATGTGCACATAAAATTACCTAGGCGTTTTCCGGAAAACGCCTAGGTAATCTATGAAGAAAAAGTTAGAACATTACCTCATATGACAAATGTTGTCATTTTCTGCTGCAGTGCCAGTTGCCACCTGACAGTTGACCGAGCCGCCATCAGACCGGACTACCATCAGCCATGGCTCCTCAGACTTTGACATCGCTTCTGGAACACGCTGGAAACAATCCTGATATGGTCTCTGCACTGGATGTCATGAAGGTCATGATTCCAGATGCGACATGTCTTGTTACTACACATGGCCGTTGCAAATCTGAAATTTGTTTTACCTGTTACCTGTCTTGTGCAATTAAGCTATTATAGCATGTCAATGAGTTTTTGCTTTGAGTCTGTGTATGTACTTAGCCAGGGGTGTCCCACAGTTGGACATTTAGTCATGTGACAGTGTCAAAATGGCAGTTTGCACTTCAGATATTAATGCTCACTCTCTCATGGATGTTTGGTTACAGTTGTGATGCCTTTGCGTCTCCCGAACCGAGGTGAAAGACAAGTTGACCCCTATGCTCAAGAAGCTGAAGCTGATTCCGAATGAGCTGAAGGATTTGGACTCGGTGGCACCGTTGGCGTTGCCAGAACAGTCAAGTGCAACTGCGACAAATGGCAACAAGAGTAGAAAGGTGTGCTCATACAAGGAGATGTGGAAAAAGGACAATGCTGTCCAAAGCCTTCGCACAAGTGCGTTGTATGAAGCAGGTGGGAGTGGTTTCTGGATGTCCTGCAGCCCGGTTGACAACTTGCCACTTACTGCTGAAGGCGGTGTGCCGTGTGAAACTGATGCCAGTGCCTCGTGGCCGATCCACCTTGGCAGCTGGAACCAGTTGACACATGCCAAGGCTCTCTTTGATCCAAGCCCGCATCATCATGGCCGGATTCTTTTCCCTGTGACACTTGAGACAGCTGTCAAGTGCCCAACTGACGTCGTGTCTCCCAGCGGTGGCGAGCATCCGGCCAGTTTGAAGCTGCTGTGCGGACATTTGATACTTGCCGCATGGTGGCTGGCAATGCACGAGGCGATTGTGGCAAGTGACAATGACCGGATTGGGGCATTGTTTGAGGCCATGTTGACAGTCACCATTCGTGTCACCCTTTGGGTGTCAGATGCTCACGTGATGAAGGTGGCTATGGCGTCAGCAGAGCGCACACGTGCTCTCGAGGTGTCATGTGACAACGTGATCACATTCGCTGACAGGTTGAGGATCGTCGTCAATGACATTACGTCATGTGACAGCGTGAGCATGACACATGCCAAATGCCTCGACAAATTGCGGCAAGATGGCGTGCTTTGGCAGGGCAAACCGGTGACGAGGAACATGCTGGTTTCATGTGACTCAATGTCAAAGAATCTGTCACAGCGTTGCCGAGCCTTGCTGTCGTTCCTGGAGTCAAAATATGGCAGGTGCCCAGTGACAGATGGACCCACGCGGCTTTATCGGTTGATAGTGTCTGTGGTGAAGTTCATTGACAAGCTCCGCTTGAGTCCCAAGCCAAGTGTCACTGATGCATTGGAGATGCTGTTCAGTTCTCTTTGCCTGTCACTTGAGGCTGAGGCAGTGACATCTGACAGTGTGACCACGGAATTCTTGACAGGAAAGGAGAAGTCTTCTGCAAATGACAAGCCATGCTGGGCAGCTATGTCTCTCATGTCAATTGCTGTCATGCAGCAGGCTCGCAATGTGCTTGCATTGATGGAAGAAGCGACACCTGACTTGAAACTCGTGATGGAGACACTGTTGAACCCGGTCTTGTGGCGCCAAGAGATTCTGAAGCAATCCAAGCTGATTCAGGACTGGCTTTGTTTTTTGTTGCGGACTGTCATAGGGGTTCATTTTGCTGTGTACTTGACAACAATTGTGCTAGCTGACACGTGTGGGTGTGTTCACAACTGACAAGAGACATCTAATAAATACACCGCCTTGTGATGTGATTCTAAATTCCATGGAGTTAATAAGCGGCGTGCCGTGAAGGCCAGCAACGCACAGCATGTGGCGTTTGACGAGATCAGCCGTGTCACCATTGAGAGTTTGAAGAAAGGCTTGTGTGAGACCACAGATTACAAGCGCTTCGAGCCTTTGTTGGACTGGGGGTATTCAATTGCGGATGGTCAGATGGCATGTCACATCCGTGACCTGGTGACGTGTGAAGATCTTGTTGCAGCATTGGAAAGCAATGACAACCCGTGCCTCAGTGAGCTGAGAGACGCGCTTGCTGCCCTGACGGAGCAGACACGTACCACTTTGACGCATCAAGATTGTGCCCCAAAGATGTCATGGAGACAATTGGCACGCGTCAATAGTGATTCCATATGTGAGAATGCCGACCTTGCCAAATCCGCCCTGACACAAGAGCACGAGGCACAGGTTCACGGGTTAATGTAATAGTAAATTGATGCCATGTGGAGTCATTCGTTCAGTTTTCCCAAATTACAGCCACATTTGTCATGTGCCTTGAGCTCGTTTCATTTCAGTTTTTAAGTTTTGCTTGATTGCAGGAAGTGTGGGCGAAAGCGGTGGCTGTACGAAAAGGCCTCATTCACATCGATCATGTCAAGAAGGTCGCCCGAGATACATTGAAGCAGTGCTTTGACGCGTCACCTGCCAAGAGCTTCAGTGGAACCTTGAACGAGAAACACATGATGGTGGTAGTTTCCGCTGACCTGTGCTTGGAAGAGAAATCTGGTTGGTTGGCCCCTCCAACTGGCAAACTGTCTGGACAAGCGGAAGGATTCAGGGAGAGGTGCAGGTATGCCCTGCAACTGGCGTCCCAGAGTCAATCGACACTTGCGTTCCTTTTCGACGGACGATCACGTGAAGTGCATCGCATGCCAGAGCCTCAATTGTCAAACTGACTCGGTTTTTCAATGTTTTTCATGTCATGTGTGATTTGCCATTTGCCAATCCAGGATCGATGAGATTTGCAATGCAACGAAGATTGACACGTGCCAGCTCTATCTGACATACCGTGGGAAAATCAATAAAACCACGACAAGGAAGGTCTTTGGTAGCCAGATGAATTGTGAGAGCTGCTTCGTTGCCCTCTCGGTACCACGCGTCCGCCTGAGCACAGTCGATCGGAAGGACCTCAGCTTTTTCAATTTCAGTGTGCCTGATTGTTGAGGTTGAGTGTTGTGGTTTCCAAGCTGACATGTGTTTCACACTTCAGTGTTGTAGATGAAGTTTGTGCCCTTTGCCTCCAGGACGAATTTGCCACTGAGGAGGAGCCGACCACTGCATTTGTGACATATAGCAACATACCCTATCCTCAAAATTTGCCACTCATAGACTACGACATCAAGGCCAAAATGCTTGGATTGGAGAAGACACCGGCTGATGAGGTCAAGCCACTCAACGCAGTCCATTAAGGTTTGATTGCTTTGCATTGATCATCAATGCAATCATCACACATCTTCACCCTGTTTGTTTTGCCCAGGAAGCCACGTGACTGGTCCCATGGCAACAATGTCCCCCTCTTTTGGAGTGAGACCAAGCCGGTCACTTTGTGGCAGGGCCTGATTGAGAACTACCTTGCAGCTCAGGTGGTAGATCTCAGTTGCTCACTTGCCCTTGCACGTGCTTGCCTCAAAACTGGCACAAAGTACGTGGGTGTAGCCATGTCACCGGAGCATAGCCAGTGGGCACAGAATGCTGTCAACCAGGATGCCATTCGTGTCATTTGTGAATCTGGCCATTGCCTCCATCAGTCATCCTTGTCAGAGCTTTTGCAAAAGCATTTTGCTGACCTTTGTCAGGAAGGCAAGGAGGAAGATGGTGACCCTCTTCCTCCAACACCTCCTTCTTGACTGACACCTGATTTAATCATGTGACAATTTTGATTCACTATTGACCAGAAGCGCATCAGTCAAAGTCAAAGTCATCATTGGACCATCCATGAGTTTTCCTTCTATGTTCTATTGAAAAACGATGTCAGTTCACCTGTTCCATATTCTGAACGACTGTTTTTTCATTGCGCTTCGGTTGCGGGAGACACTCAAAAACT
Source organism: Durusdinium trenchii (assembly GCA_963970005.1). Classification (NCBI taxonomy): domain Eukaryota; class Dinophyceae; order Suessiales; family Symbiodiniaceae; genus Durusdinium; species Durusdinium trenchii. Next base: position 234,861 of record CAXAMN010009791.1, read on the forward strand.
CTAAGAGCAATCCGAAGAAGAGTGGCGCTGTGACGCATTTCTTTCTGTTTATTTCACATTTGCGTTGCTCATTGCATTGAACTTAGAATGTTGTTTTGGTCGCGTCTGAATTGTCCGTTCGAGGCTTGATGATTCAAGACACGTGATAGGCCTCAGCTGTTGAACACATAAACTTTGAAAGGCTAATAAAGAATCTTCCATTGGGCTATATATACCTTGGACAGTGACATGACTGATTGACAATGACATTTGACACGTGACCATTTTTGGAGTGGAGTTGAATATCAATACATGGATAGTTCAATGGTTTTCAATCTCAACCTGTTCATTTGTAGATATGACACTTGCGTACGTCAGACAACATTGTGACAGTGATGACTTCGGCTACCCTGGCCACTCATTTTTGCTTGAGGTTAACTTACCTCTCCGATGTCTTCACCAATGACACATGCAGGGCCGAGGTGGGGAGTGTGTATGCTGAGACTGACAATGCATGGAATCAAAGAGTCACTGAACTTTGGCGTAGAAGGCTCCAGGTTTACAGGCCTGACATTCTCTGAGTGACACGTCAGACTTGAATTGCCCTTGCCGCTGCTTTGACAGTTTCCACGTGACACATATGATTTTTTTGAAATTGTTCGGCAAGACCAGTTCAGAATGTATATGTACCGTCAGATACTTGTTCTTTGACATTGAGTTTGTGTCAGTCCACTCTCTTGACAAACCCCAATGGGTTTAGACAAGTGTAAAATTTGTCAGTGGAGTTGGGGACTAGTGTCAATAGACTTGCTGCTGAGCTATGCCACGGCGTCCACTCGCAGAGATTTTGAGTGACGATGTGCCACTTAGAGAACTTGCCTCGGCAACTGAAGCAGAACTCCAGGAGGTATGTGTGAGTGCCAAGGATATCTTCAAGGCTCGATTTCGCTCCTGGTCACTTGGTGTCGGCTCGCACCTGCTGCCCAATGGTACCCGTGTCACATGGCTGGGGGAAAAGCTAACAGATGACAAATGGGGGATGGGTTGCGGCATTTGTGCTTCTTTTGCATTGAGAATGGCGGGCCTGCAACCATCAGGGTCAAAGCGACGTCGACGTACGTACAGCACCAAGTGGTCACGATACCAAGTGACAAGTGCCAAGAGCGCACAAGCCTGCACCCTCAGAAAGCATTCACTGTCGGAACTCCATATGGCAGCTGTGAAAGCATGGCAGTTGCCATTGTCATGTGTCACTTTGACATATGACACGTGCAACGATGCCAAGTTGCTGGCAGGAGCAGTGCCACAGCCGACGGACTGGTTGCATGCCTGGTCTGTGACATGTAACAGCCTGTCGAACCGTTGTGCATCCAGGTTGGATTTCACAGACCAGTTCATTTGCAGCATGCGGATCGATGTGCAGGCTGTGGAGCGCAGGGCATTTGCTCAAATGCAGATAGTGATGCAGGAGAGCATCAGGAGGAAGAAACGATGTCACTTGTCACGTGCCA
>CAXAMN010009802.1:52372-72425 GCA_963970005.1 Durusdinium trenchii
GTGATGCCAAATCTTCTCCATGTCATCCCAATTGGTGACAATGCCTGTAGCACGTCATCCGGATAGCTACCAAACTTTTGGTGGTTTCCGAGATCCAGGTGACACGTGCCATATCGTGCCGCATGGCTGTCATGCCACGTTCTGTTTCACTAAACAGGAATAGTGCAGTGCTACAAAACTCAATGCTGAATGACAATGAGATGCATGCATGGATTGAAAAACAATCGAATGAGTCTACAGCTCAGTCGAGGCTTTCACATATCCAACCCCATCCTGCCCCTTTATTAAGAAAACTTGCTGCTTCCTATTAGGTTGGAGGCCATTGCTTGTAGGTAATCTCTTTCCAACTCAACAAATGCCCCTCAACGCCCAGATGCCGTGCTCAATGGGATATTTCAAGGTCAACACACCTCGCTTGCTCTGTGCTTCATCGCCCACATAGCTATCCTCAGATTTGCTGAAACACGTGAAGTCGGGCTATCTATGTTGTCCCCTTCAGCTCTCGAAAGAAGGGGTTAACAATGGTTAACATGATCTTGACCTTTGCGCATTTCTTGGAGACAAGCTAAAGGACAACCCTGACTGGGCCGGCTTGAAAGTGAAACACAAGAGTTGAAAACAAGACAAGGAAGAACTGGAAACCAAATCCAAGTCTCCTTCTGGTCCATGCCAACCATGATTCCTGGCATCTTCGGTCGACCAACGATGGATGGGAAAACTGCTCGGGGAGCATCGTCACCAGCAAAACCCGCTTTGCACATGCCACTGCCGTTGTCAACGACCAATGCGGCGACCTCCTCAGGGAGATGGTATTGGACTGCCTTTCTTCTTTGGGCCGATGCCCCTCTTCTGTTACATCATGTTACATCATTTGGCTCATGTCACAGGCAATCAATCACAAGCACAAAAGCTCCTCGTCACCCATGGCAGCAGTCTATCAAAGAACGAAGAGGGCGGGAGTTGCAAAGCCGACTGGGGCACAATATGGGCTTGGGCCATAGGCAAAGCGGCCGTTGATGCTCAAGGAGACCGAAGTGTTTCTACGTTCGCTTCTTGTTACTACTAGTAAGGCACTTGTTACTAGTAGCGTGGCACTTGTTTCTACTAGCTTCTTGTTACTACTAGTAATTACATACTTTTGTGTGTTGAAACGTAACTTGAAATTTGGCTTGACTTTGGATTGGATCTCCTGCTGCTTTCCCAAGCTCAACTTGCTTGCCAAAAAACGCACATGTTCAACTGGAATAGATGAGCAACCACAAAAGTCGAACAACTTTATCCACATGAAATGAACACCCAAATGTTCGCCTAGGAGCATGATTTACCTCCCTGAATCAACAAACTGCTCTCAAAGCAAAGGCAGTTTCTGCTCTTGGAAGGGGATGTTTTGGTTTGTCTCCGTCCATGTGCCCAACATGGGTTGCCGGGCCGGCACTCGTCAGTGGTTCGGGCCATAGGATCCGCTCCACGCAGCATCAAGAGCTTTACCTCAAGTCACATGAAGCCGAACCGTTCTTTTCAAAAGGTAAGGGCCCCTCAACACGGCCCCCTTTTAAAGGAACCTAATTCTCTCTACCCGCGTGTCTGTTATCTTTTTGCTTTAATATATTTTATTCAAACTCAAACATCATGGTTCCACCAGGGTTCTGTGAAACGCTAAATGGAAGGCCTTAGGTTCTTTACCTTGAACTGCTATGTTTTGACCATGTCTCCCCCCACCGCCCCAAAGTGTTTCGGCCTCTTTGACGTGGGAATCCTTGTGGATTGTGATCGTTTAGAGCTAAGGACTGTGTCCCACTGAATAAGGTCTCCATCCAAAATTGCGTGTATGCCTTCAGTGATCCGGGACCTCTGCGTCATGTCTTGGGTATCACTTGGTATCCATCAACTCTGAGGCTCTGACAACTTCCAACTGCTCATGAACCACAGCCTCGGACTGATTGAAGCTCTTTTGAGACTTTGAGAAGGCTAATCACTGCCAGTGTGACCTGCGCTTAAGGCTTCGGCGAGATGCAACCTGAGGCAAAGGAAGGGGAAGTGTAGACTTCTAGACTCCGAGGTCAGGTTATAGAAAGGTATTTCATTCTCGACAATCATGTCCAATCAAAGAAATTGCTGAGGCGGGCTGAGGCAGTTTCTAAGGTTTTTCCATGTCTGTCCTGAGTAGATAGCTATAACACTAAGAACCTACTTAGATATGCACAGGGAACCATGACCGACCTTGATTTTGATGCAAAGGACTGTGGGCTTGTTCCCTAACTTGGTCATCCACCTCATCCGATGTTGACAGCGGTTTGCATGCGACATTTGAGTGGCTGGGGACTGATATGCACCAGAATCTGTGGGAACTTGGACACTTTGTTGACAGCTTACATAGAAATACACCCACAAGTCACTACTTAAGGTTTGCCATTGTTGATGTGACCTGACACTACCTCTTATAAAAAGAAGTGGTCGAGAAGGCTGTCCAAGACCAGGTTCAGCTTGCCTGAGACTGTGGTTTGGGATCTTTGGGCATGGCTTTTGGGAGTTTTGGCACTAGAACGACTATGGTTTAAGTGAACCCGTTCTTGTTTTTGGCTTGTGTTGCTTCGTGGAGCTTTAGAGAAATCACCATAAACCACCTCGTAACCCCTCACTTCTTTCAGAGCCACGGAGTGATTCCGTTGGCGTAGCAATGTTGAAGATCTGCCTTGGAATCCAAGAGATCTGCCACTGTCCTAGGAGAAAGGCCGATCGAACCTTCGGAATCTTTGTGTCAGACACGGTCTGACGGCGGACTGCATGTAGCTTCCAAAAGGGAATCGTTTCACCTATAGTAAGAAGCCTTGTAGTATGTCTTTGATCGCTACTAGTAACAAGAAGCTACTCGGGGCTCCTGGCCTTACTACTAGGAGCAAGGACGCTACTAGGGGCTCCTGGCATCGCTACTAGGAGCATTCTTACTAGTAACAAGTTATTAGGGTGGAGGCCATCGCTACTAGTAGGATTGCTCTCAAAGGTCTGACGGCGGCGTTGGACGATATTCTGTATTGGTCATGTTTACACCCAAAAAGCGAAGCAACGCTACTAGCGATGCCAAAAACACAAGTTCCTTACACTGAATTCAACCTCTTGTAGCAAACAGCCACAGCCCAAGCACAAGAGATGTAGAACAATACCTCTCATCTACCTTCTTGAGTCCCCCTGAAAGCAAGTGACTACACTCAAGCAAACTCAAGCATCTCATTGAGCCCTTCAGGAGAAGGAGCCACCATGCAAATCACGCAAATCCAAAGAAAACCATTTTGAAAAACAGCTGAGACATGCTGAGACACTCTTTGTCACCGCTCTTGATGGCTTCTTTCAGCTCCTGACAATTGAAGGTTATAGATTGATTTCAACTTACGAAAAAGAGTGCCCCTGGTCACTTTTGTGCCCTCATTTTGGCAGTGCAAATATGCATACCACAACCATCTACAAGTTGTGACTCTTTCAGCAATGCACGCTGCTTGTTCGGCCATCCTCCGTATCGTTGTTGTCGCTCTCACTGAACTCGGCACATGGCATCTGGATCATGGCACTACTAAATGAGGCCTGAAGCGGCCTTGTTGGGTGGAAGCATTCTGGTTCAAAGGAGGCCGTATGGGACTATAGGAAGCCTTCTTGCTTCTCAAACGTCCTTGTGAGTTGTGAGGGGTAGTGAGGTCCGGTCCATATCCCTACCAAGAGCTTACTAACTTGTTGACTTCACCATATTTGATCTTATTTTGTTCCTAGTAGTACGGCCAGGAGCCCCTAGTAGCGTCCTTGCTCCTAGTAGTAAGGCCAGGAGCCTCTAGTAGCTTCTTGTTACTAGTAGCGTTCTCATTTTGTTCTGGATCTCTCATGCATGTTTTGCTTGACTGTACTGGTCCTTAGGACTGTACTGGACCAAGCGAGATGAATGTATAGAACGTGCGGTGCGGCACAATCAAGTGAACGCTCGAGTTAAACAAGTAGCGTCCTCTGTTCCTAGTAGTAGGAATGCTCCTAGTAGTACGGCCAGGAGCCCCTAGTAGCGTTCTTGTTTCGCTTCGAACTCCGCGATCCAAAGCGGTGGCACCTTTTCGAGTTCGCTCGGAGAGTCCTCAAACCCAATCGGTCATTGAGGAATCCAGCTTCTCAGATGAGCGTGGGAACTAACGTAGCAAAATACTGAAGATCTGTTACTGATGTCTTCTTTTTCTCCAGCATGATTCAACATTCATGCTTTTTCGAGCAGGACTCCCAACCATTTAGAAAATCAGAGTGCTTTTCCAGTTGCTAATCAATTGATAGCCCACTTGAGTTTTGTTGCTTACCGCTTGCCTTCATCTGAGCTCCGGCACTCTCGAGCCAACCATAACTAGTCGTGCTAGCCCTGGCCAGAATTTCGGCAGCGAAGGGTCATGGAAATCAATGGAGTCTTTGTGCTCCTCCAGCTATCAACACGCCGACACCAGTTGCCACCTTCCATGCCAAACAGATTGTATATAGCTGCTCTCTGCTATTCACACAGGATCCAACCAGCCACTGACGAGTCCAAACACAGGCTGAGAACATGTTGGGTTGTCAATGGTCTCTGACTTCAATGCATTCATGCATTGGAGTCATTGGAGAACTTTGTAGTAGTACAAAGCCAACTCTGTAATTAGTGTGCATGCCAATCCTTGTGTCTACAGTGCCAGCTAAAAAGCACCCTCAGGCAGAGGAGACAACATGGATGCCGACTGCGACGGTCTACTCTGCACTCTGCGTAAACTGGGCAAACTTTGCACGGTTCAACACGTGGGATAGACATGGAGAGACCATGTCCAAATGCTTCAAGTCGGGGGAAACCGTTCGTAGGAACACTGAGATAGAGGTGCCTGGTCTTCTGCTCTTACAATTTCCAACAAGTCTGGGTTCAAGAGACAGGTAAGACGTTCTATCTTCCCTTCTCTCAACCACCCGGTTGTTGAAGATTTGTTCAGAACTTGCCGTACAAAGACTCCCAGTGATGGAAGCTTCGCAGAGAATTGGAAGATCAATGGGCGTAAACCCAATACCTAAACGTTGCAGCATCCGCGATCCAAGTGAACAAACAAATCCCCTCGATTCTGAAATTCAACAAAGCAAAGCTAAACACCTGAGGTAACTGTCTTAAATCCCCATACCCTGTTGGACACCAAAAAAACTGCCCAACTTCATGACGTGCATCTGATGCAGTCACAATTGCTCTTTTGAAGTTTATATGCAATGGTAATCATGTCATTGTGCTCTTAAATGACATCTGCCAGATTCAACATGAATGCAAACTTGATGTTGTACTTTTTGCATGCCTTTCTCTAACATGTCAAGCAAAGGAATCAAAAAGGACAGCTTCATAGCTACCAAGTCCAGGTTCACGAACACATTTGAGCACATCAAAATGGCACTCAAATGTTCAGCTGTCGTATCTGTTCAGACTCCTCGCGTCAATGGAGACTTTCGGCAAAAAACACATACCTTACAGAAGGAACCCAGGCTTGGTTGTGGGAGGTCAGCAGCGAAGTGCTGCAAAATACTCGTGTTCTGAACACTTATGGTGTCTACATCCCATGAAACTGTTCTGGAAGGGATCCCAATCCCAACTGAGGCTATGGTCATGCTTAAAATTATTCTCGACACATGCGACATCATGCCTTGAAAGTTGCATAACCTAGTTGCATAAAAACCTTAGACTCTGAACCTTCTAAAAAGGACTTTGACAAAGGTCACTTGGGCGGCCCATGCCTTGATGCCTTGATGTCCCGGTTCACCTTCTTGCTCTTCAACATTATCGTTATCTCTTCTAATAAATCCGCTCGCACATGCATGTGTCGTGAATGGTATGCTTTAGGGCCCTCTCCTTCTCGATGGCGTCACCTTTGAGCCCCCTCTCTTCCGCGTACTCAGCACGATGGAGAGCCACCCTTGCTGGTTGGCCAAGCAAAGCAAAGGTCAGAGGCAAACGATTTAAAGGATTCTTTGAGTATAAGTATACTGTAAAGGATAGTAAAGGTGTGGAGGGGTTTCGCCTGTCGGGATGCTTCTGTTGGGCTTGGAAAGCAGAGGTCGCATTCGAACCTTTTGAGCTTGCATTAAAGAACCACCATCAGGCCTTCCGTCTTGAACCTAAAGGTGTTATGCTTTAGATTCTCTTGTGTGTGCTCTACAAACTTGGGCGAATGGGCAGCATGCATGGCTGACCTGAAACCAAGGGAATGTCAAACGAATTGTTCGATTGGGGAGATGACAAAGTCGAAAGACATACAATGACATCAAGCATCTCTGCTACAGAGGTCCTTGCGACGAATGGAAACATGTTGCAGAAATTCCGTGTCTCAGTCGGCGAAGTGACAAAACTTGTTACTACTAGCGATGCACTTGTTCCTAGTAGCTTCTTGTTACTACTAGTAAGGCACTTGTTACTACTAGCGTGGCACTTGTTTCTAATAGCTTCTTGTTACTAGGAAGCAAGGTCTCACATAAAAAAGCAAGCTATCCGCCAACTTGTTCGGACTTTCAGGAGCTCTCCCTGTCACACGGTCGTCACCGGTGTGATTTTCTGCCGCCTGGTGCCCAGGTAGTCTTCCGCTTTCACGGGAGGATATGTCGCCAGCTGTTGGAAGCCCGCAAATGCCGGCCCATCAATCTGCAGTTCCAACGGGATGGGCCGTGGGCGAGCCAGGAACGTCGTCAACAGGAGGCCCACTCTAAAATAGGTAGACCGGTAGACCAGCAAGGAAGCAAGTTCAACATGACAGCTCCCTATGTTCAACAAGTCGACACAAAAAAGAAGAAACACCTTTCAGAGAGTTCCCAGGAATCGCAGTGTTAGGCTCATTTGATCCAGACCTTTTGGATCCTTTTGGGTCATTCCGATGTGCAAACATGAGAGTTCTGGCGTGCCTTGGGCGACAAGGCCCCGGTGATGATGGAGAGACGCTCGTGACTCTTCTCGTTGAATAAAACGCCTTGCGCAAATAAGTGCAACTTCATGCACAGCGCAACTTCTTTTCTGTCGCTTGGATGATTGGATGTTTGGAAAGATGCCCTTGCAAAAACCATCGCGCATATGAAGAATAATGAAGAATCTGGAGTTGGCCATCATTCACCTCTGTTCCGGTGGTCGTTTGGCTTTAGACTCTCAACACAAGCCACAATGTATTCTTTTTGGGACGTGCTAAGCTGTCTGACCAGGAAACATGTCAGTGCATGGCGGATTTCCGATAAAAGAACAAAGACTTGTGCGGAATTTGAAGCAGGTGACCTGCCGCAAGTCATTACGAATCACTTTCTCTCGCGTTGACCTTTTTGCGCCGAGGTGCGATGCACTGAGGCCTTCCACTTGTTCCCGGTCCAACGGGAGAGCAGCGCACCCACATTGAGCACGAAGGAGTCCGGGATGAAGGGCACATCCGCCCAAAGGCGCTCCTAGGCGACCAGATTTGGGCTATTGAAGAGGATGACACTGAAATTATTTCCTTTTTTTCTAATAGCAATGACCTCCACCCCAATAGCGATGGCCTCCAACCAAATAGCAATGGCCTCCAACCCACTTGCGATGGTCTCCAACCTAGTAGCGATGCCCTCCAACATTTGCGCTATTGAAGCGGTGGATGCCGCAAAAAGGATGAAAAAGGTGTGAGCGCAGGGACGATAGTGACTCCTACTGGATGCTTGTGGCAAGCTATTCGGGGATCTCAGTGCTGGAGAGAACATGCGTCTGTGGGTTGTCAAGGTTTGGTAAAACAACAGTTGTAACACCCTTTCTCGAATGATGCACTTCAACCTTCGTAGTAACGAGGACAAACAGTTTGGTAAGTGCAATGCACACCATGTGTTGTGACAGGCGATTCCAGTGTCAAGCACTCCTCGCGATGTGGTATTCCTTAGAGTGCTACCAACATCCATGTACACAGTATACAGTATATTGATATACCACCAGCCTGCGATCCTGTGGATCCTGGACATCGTAATGATGGCCAGTCACTGGTGGTGAAATTATAGAGAAGTGATTTCTGTCCTATCTCCTAATGAACGCTACTAGGGGCTCCTGGCACTACTACTAGGAACAAGCAGCTACTAGGGGCTCCTGGCACTGCTACTAGGAGCAAGAACGCTACTAGGGGCTCTTGGCACTACTAAGCTAGTGGCGGCCATGATTCCCGAGTTCAGCTGTCGCCCAATGGCCAAACTACTGCTGGGTGGTTTGGTGGCTGCGGATGCTTTTGTTGGACTGCCACACTGTTATGCTGTCATTGTATTTCTATGCGCGTCTCCAGAATGTAGAAGGGATTGTAGGTCAGACTCAGCATGAAAGGTGCAGACAATTTTCCAAAGTAAGGTACATACCAAACCCAAACATAGTGACTAGATCGTGACGGCTTTGTCTGTGACGTGTAGTAACTATGTTTCACTACGATGGGGTGTGGAGTCGACGACACCGCTTGCCTGGTCCTTTCCGTTGGTCCCAACACCGCTGATGTCCACCTGGCAATGTTCGAAACTGCGACAAGCGAAAGGCTCGTAGCGCATTTTCCACAAGCGCATTGCAGGCGAGCTCTTGACAAGAGGCCGTCGTCATACATCCGAAACGCACAAAAGAACCATTTTAGCCGAAACGGCCTGTTGGAACATGCTTTCGAGCCTGCAAACCATGTGGATTGGCTGGGTCCAAGCTGATCATGGTGACCTCCGGATGGCCGTGGCGTATGGTCTTCACAAATAAGACACACTGTTCGAAAGCGTCCTGCCCCATGTATCTCATTTCCTGTCAAGGCTGCATTTTAGGGAACGTTCATTTCCTGCGTCATGACCCGGACGCACCTTTACCGCCAAGCGACACCTCCAGAATCCACATGTTGGCCGTAGCCCATCTGGCCATCTTTTGGCCCCTCCTGGTGAAAAGTGTTTGGCTTTGCCTCTGTGATTGGCTTTGCAGTATCTAATTCATTCTATTTCTTTACACTTCAGAAAGACTGCTATGGGACTTCGTTAAGTTGCAGTATACTGTTGAACACTCTGCTACCCTGCGGGGTAGCGACCGTAGGGAATCTCGAGAAAAACATTCTGGGGATGAGCATTAGCAGTCGATACTTCACACACTTTCAAAGAAAGGCAGTCTTTTCTTGTGTGTTGACACCAAAGCCATGAACATTTGATGCCGCTTAAACCAACCTGCCGAAACGTTTAAAGCTTTCTGCTCCTTCTTGGAGGGATAATAGGCCAGTCGGAGGCCGGCATTCACGGGATCGATGACCAAGTCCAACTCCTTGGCACGGTGGAGTGGTCCGAAGTCATGTCGGTGGAGATTCGTTTAACACTGGTGTGATGGCAAGGTACATATGTATATACATAATACAAATAGTTGTAAATCGACAAATATAGAATATTGAAATCAGATCAGATTAGTGTTAATTCTACGTTCGCATTTCCCAATCTTTCCACGACGTCGGACACCAAACAGCGGCAATGTTTGACGCACGGCGCTACGGTATGCTTCGGCATGCTTTGCCTCGTTGGTGACGTTGAGCGAGAGCTGCAGAGCCTTGGCCACGAGCTTCGCAAGGCCCTCGATGGCATGGAGGAATGAGGCTGCCGACCTGTAGGGGACAACTAGGGCCTCCAACCTACTAGTGATGGTCTCCAACCTGGGGCGATGTGAGAGATACTGAAGATTTTAAGATTTTCGCGTGGTGAGACTCCCACGTGTAGATGTATTCACAAGCCAGCGCAGTGCTGCTTCAAACTGCATGGACGTTTTGGTTGGAGATTCAAAGAGCCAACAACCCTGGCTTAACTCCTACCAAGCCACTCCAACACTGCACTTGGGAAGGAACCTGGGTCGCTCCGCAGTCTGGAGAGGAACCAGGCTTGGAGGTGAGCCAGGGTGTGGTCCGGGGGTAGCCCGAAGAGAATCTGAAGCCACACACCCAACACAGTATCTACTCCAAATAATTGCTCACTCCTTCACCCATCTTCACCTTATTCGTCATCGCCTGTCAGCACTTGGTTCGGAATCAGTTCCGCCTGGACAGCACCGGTGGAGTACTTTCTTCCATCTCGCACCCACTGATGTCCTCGGGACAAATTTCTAGGTTGGTCAGCAGGCGCATGTAGCTCGGTGACAGGAAATACTTGAGATAATGACCTTTGATTCACGGGCACGTTTGTTTGCTTCAATCGCTTAAACCAAAACACAACAAAGCTGTGGCGCAAGTCATTGTCTCACAGTCCATGACCGCTGGACAGAATCGAACTTGTCAAACCCATGTCGCTTCACAAGATTCTAACATGCCGCAAGAAAGAATGCACGTTTGCACATGTTTGCACATGAAACACCAATAAACCTACCTGACTCTACCGCTCGTCCTTGATGCTGCAATGCCCATCCTTGGCGCCTTCATCCGTTCCCCGGAGCTGGATGCCCTCCACACCCGCACGCAGCCCGGCGAGACCCGCATGCAGCGACTCGACCATGTCCACTGGCCTGTGGAAGATGTTTGGATGCTCTTAGCTTGGGCATGTCGCTTTTCAGATGCTATGTTGTTCACATCATGGCGGGCCTATAGGGTGGCTTAACTGAAACTGGCCAAAGCGCCTGGAAAAGTCTCCCAAGAGCTGAGCACCGCTCTCGCGCTGATTGTTGTACCCCCCGAAGCCGTAGCCTGGTGAGGGCGTGGGTCCCAAATGGAACGAGAGAGGAGACGACGATCAATGACGATCGACGACGATGTATATCAGAGATCTGGCGCTTGAAGCAACTCAGTCGGCCAACGAACACGGGCTTAGCCTGGCTGAGGAGCAAAACATGACACAAACTCAAATTGGGTTGGGGACCAATGTTCCACCAAATGATTTGGCAATCTAAATCACAAAGGAGCTTAGCTCCGATGCTCATCATGACTCATGATGCTGCTGATGCCTTTGCCCTTGTCGAACTTCTTCTTCTCTTCAAGTGGCGACCGGAAAAACTGGTACCTCGGATGAACGCTCGATGGTGGCAGGTCGAATACAGTAGCTGCAAGCGGCTGCAAGTGTGAGTCCAGGGACTAGTTGAACATAGAAGCCGACCATGACCGACACTTTCTCCCGAGCTTTTTTTAATTTTGATTGCTGGTAAAGGTCGTCACATATCTTTTTACAGGTCGCCTACTTCAGAAGTAAAAAAGCACTTTGGATAGCCATTCCATCCCAGCAACATGTGGAGGAACATCCAACCTAGTAGCGATGGCCTCCAAACCTACTAGCGATGGCTTCCCAACCTAGGCGCGATGGCCTCCCAACATCTCCCAACCTAGTAGCCTCCAGAAATCCAGTGAATTTTGCATCAAGCCGCGCTTTGATGCGGAGGTTCCGCATGTGCTCTGGCGGCACCGGGTGCCCGGTGACCACCGCGAAGCCCGTGCGCTCGAAGGCCTCGGAGAGCCTCCCGAGGTGACGCGGTGACATGCCGTGACTCCCAGTGTTTGGATGCCTTGACACTAATAGCTTCAGTTACTAGTAAGAATGCTCCTAGTAGCGTTCTTGATGCCACACTTGTCGAAGCCCACTTCATGCACCTCACCTCAACCTCACCTGCCCCTTGCACCTCCGTGCTGCGACTTTTTGCTCCTCCTGGGTGCCGTTCTGCAACGCTGCGATGTCCAACACTGGGATGGCCTTCGCATGGGTGCTGATGGTGGCGGGTTCGGTGGAGCAGTTCCTCGAAAGCGGAATCATACCGAGATTGAGACTCAATGACCACTGCTTTGTGGTTTAAGTTTACACCAAGCGTAGGCTCAATATGGCTTCATCACAGTGGTCTCTGCAAAGGCTTGGTGGGTCGTGGTATTGTTGTAACTTGTTGTGGTCTAAGTCTATCTGAATCTAACCCTACCATCACCAGTCACGTGACAACCAAACAGAATGAGAATATCAGCGTATCATCATGTATCCCTTAAAGAAACACACACACACACACACAAACAGCATCAAACAGCTAAAGACATAATGTTCACCTCATCCCTTTGCCTTCTTGGTGAGCTGCTTCTCGAGGCTCTTCACGTCGGTGGGATCTCCCAACTTCACCTGATCGCCCTTGGTGGAGTAGAGACCTCGCGCTTTGTCGACGGAGTGTGTAACAGAAACCACATCCAGTTCGTTGGGATCCGGTTCTGCCCACACAGTAACTCCATCCATATAACACTTCGTTTTTCTTCGTGCTTCTTCCTGCCTTGGGCCATACGCATCATCTCCATCTTCCTTGGTGGATGGTGCACTCACCAAATCTTTGAATGTCGATCTCATCCGCCGATCCGCCAGTTGGGTACAATACCACTACGCAAATCGTAAATGCAACTACCAAGAACTTCATGAAAGGATTGAAATGAAATGAAATGAATGGGTTGATCTCACGTGCTTTCACATATCAACTCACTCGTTGGCTAATGGCCCCATAAGTTCATCTGTGACCTTGAAGGTCCATCTCAACTGAAATCCCACAGCGCAGCAAAACGTAACGTCTGCGTACATCCAAACTGACTAGATCTTTCTGCGGCTGATACTCCAGTGATGCAGCTCTTTGCTGGCAACAACCACAAGCATGGTTCTGCAAATCGACCGCAGGAAGCGATCACCAAAAAACAGCTTCCAGGCGGCGTTTGATTGTAGATGGGCAGCCTGCTCCCCCAGTTCATCATCTCTCCCACCCAGGTCTTCTCATAGATTGGTGTTGACCTCGGACAGGCGACACGTCTGCGTAAAAAGACGACCATGCCTTGCTCTGAAGTGAAAACACATGGTATGTCCGACATGTCACAAGTTCGACTGTTGGGCGCTCGACGGAATTTCCTCGACGAGATGCCCATCCTCTTTGCAATGGATGCACTCCACGACCGCATCGTAGTCTGGCACCACAAAAGCCTCTGAACTTCCAGCTGTTCACCAGGTGAAAAGGATCTGAACTCGACATCGATGTCCTGCAACCTACTAGCGATGGCCTCCACCCTAGAAGCGATGTCCTCTTCAATGACGCTTTCTCTATGAAATTGCAGCAGTGTTGACCTTCCAGTTTGAGAGGTTTCGGGATGGCTGTAACTGGTGCTACCAGCTACCCGGTAGCGACCCTCAAAACGAGCTTCTACCGCACTTGGCCAACGGGAACGTTTTGGACCATTTTGTGTGAAGAGTCGGCCGTGGCGAACTTGGGCCCCGATGTTGTCGCACCAACAGTCTACGAGCCAGTCAAATCCTCTGCACATGACATGTTGTGTAGATCAAAAGGGATTGAGAATGATTGAGATATTGATTGATGGTTGTTTAGCGCTGAGCCTATCCCTGGTCCTGTAGATGGGAGGTGGTGTGCGGCCGTACAAGCATGTGTCCCGGTTTCAAAAACCCCAAACAAGGACTTCCTAGCACAGGAAAAGAAGCGCCTTGGTTCAGATTGCTTAACTTCCCACCTTCCGAACCAAAGCAACCAAAACAACAAAAAGGGCTTCAAAAAGTTCTTCAAAGAAGCTCCTGCTACGTGGTGGGAAGTCCTTGTCGCAAACGAACGTTGCTCTACTGCACTCGCCTTCCCGCACTAGCTTCCTCATCCTTCCTACCTCTCAATGGCCTACCTCTCAGCCCCGAGTCTACCCCGCAGGTCTACCCTTTCTAAAAAAGGCCTAAAGTTCCAAAAGGAAAGTCCTAATTGCATATCGATTCTATAAACACTAAATAAAGCATATATATATATTATATATGATTATATATGCAGTTAATTATATGCATATATAATGTTTGTTGTTTGACAACTTGAAGAGTTGTTTGCTTCGAAAACGCTGGGACCTACCGCCTGTCGTGCTCCGAGCGGCCATGAGCGAGATGCGTCCCAGGTCTGGATGCCCAGGCTTGGGATTCGGCACCCGATGCACCACATGCTTCAGGCCTTGAGTGACGACATCAGAGGCTTCACAACTTCAAGGTCTTCATGAAGACAAGATCTTTGCGCATTCTCTTCTTCATATTAAACATTTACACGCCTAAGTCTTGCCTACAATGCTAAAAGTGAAGTTCCGTCGACTTCGAGTCGACAGGGGATAGAACACGTACAAGCGGACACAAGTCGAACAATTCGGGACTTATTGATCGAACAATTTCGCCCTGTGACGGGAGGAGAAGGACGTGCAAAGGATCCAGGACCCCGCCAGTGTCGAAAAGCCAGTGCCAATTTCAGAAAGAGTTCAAGAGTTTTCAACGCCAAACACAAGTGCCACGCTAGTAGTAACAAGTGCCTCACTAGTAGTAACAAAAAGCTATTAGAAACAAGTGCCTTACTACGCTTACTAGTAGTAACAGGTGCGTTACATGGAAACTCATGGTACCTCAAGACCCTGAGATTGAATCCCCAGGGAGCAGTCTAGACCAGTGGCGTCCATTGGACCAGCGGCTCATGATCCTGAGCAACGATGTGTTTGATCAAAAACAATTCCTACTTGGACCAATTATGGCGTGCGCTGTCCCTACACAATTGTAGAGATGCTGTGGTTGAGAAAGCTCTGAACGTGAAAAGAAGGAAACACACGATTCCTCGGTACCAGCAGTAGCACTGTAGCAAATGCCTTTGGTTGTCTGAGCATATACGCCTCAATCTGAAGATTAGAGACATCGTCTGCTTCCGACCGGGAAGCTCAGAAAGTCACGACCAAGATTGTATACTTGGTGAATAGGATTGACACATGTGAAATGGCCCGGAAAGCCCTTGGCTTCGTAGTTCCGTGAAAGAACCTCCTTCGATCGGCCAAGCACTCGTGACGTGAGAACAGTTCCAAAACCCGTGAACGCGCAACTCATGGAGCCAAACACACGGGTCACCCTCTGGGGAGGCCAAAGAATCAGACGAACAAGTACAGTCTACAATAGAAAGGTGTACGAGCCGTTGAGGTATTGAAGTATCATCCAAAGGGCGGAAGTTTTTTCTTGTACAATATCACAAACCAAACCGCTTTAAATGCCGCTATATGCCACTGCTACAGGATGACTCTGTAGCATGCCCAGGCAATCTTTCAGCAAAACCGAAAAAAGATTTCAATCGATGAACCATAGCTGTGATTGTGTGATGAATAGTGATCCAAAAGCAACACATGCCGATGTGGTGCATGGTGATTTAATGTGGTGTCTGATCTGGTGGATCTAGAGACCTCAACTTTCTACACTTGGAAATCTCTACTCTGCAACCCTTCCAGAAACGCCCGACAGTGTTGGACTAAAAAATTCGGCCTGTTTTGATCATCACCCGTCCCGGGTTCCAAGGATCTCTCCAACGTTGATGATGAATCCACCAGGAGGGCGTCGAACTTTTTGCCACTCAGTTGAGCGTCCCTGGGAGTGAGCTGAAGGGCCGATCAGGGCGATCGCAACACACCAACTCTCTGGCAAGGACTTGGAATCGGTGAGGAGTAAGTTTTTATAGCCTCCACTGGATGAACGCCCACTTGCGCACTCACAGGTTTGCTCCTCCATCTCAGCTCGTCCATCAACGCCATCGCCTGTCTCTTTGTCCACCAGGATCTGCAACCCACCCTGTGCCCAGTCAGGAGATTGAGCAGGGGTCAAAATTGAGGCAGGCGACGTGATCGTGAAGTATATATATATATATCTATATATTCGTGATCGAGTCAAAAAGGATCCTGGACCAGTTTGGTTGTACAAATGGCTACACAAACAACATTGAGGAATCCCTGTAACACATAAAAACAAACCAAACCCTACACCTGACTCAGAGAAAATCCTCTTTGTCTGACCTGCGCATGTGTGGTTCAATGACTGTTTCGCTTTCTGGGGTCAGCGACCGCAAGCTGTTCAACAAATTGTTCGATTGATAACTAGAAAGCAAATTGTCAACAGCGTGAAATGCAGCCTAAGCAACATCAAGGTCCGGTATGAACTTACACGTTCACACATTGATGTTTCGCCGTACCTTCTGTAGGTATCAAAGCACTACTCAACACAGAGCATCCACACTGTGTCCAGAAGTGGAGACGCACACACATAGGCCATACCGCCCAGCATGGCTTGGACGCAGTGGACGATCCCGGTCGCCTCCGAATCTTCATCACCAGCGTCACCTGACGTGAAAGTCCCTGCAGAATTCTCATTACTAGCGTGGCACTTGTTACTAGCAGCTTCTTGTTACTACTAGTAAGGCACTTGTTACTAGTAGCGATGCCCTTTGCTCCTAGTAGCGTCCTTGCTCCTAGTAGCGATGCCAGGAGCCCCTAGTAGCGTCCCTGCAGACTGTCCAGGTTTGTCTGCAGGACATTGATCCACTAGTTAGAGCGGTGTGCAATGTGTGGCTTGTCTCAAGCCTAAGACTTGGACTAAGCAGTGCCACCAAGAAACATCAATTACAGTAATTTGCATGGATGGAACTGTTTGCAGGTATGGCCATGCGGTTCCAAGGTGATAAAGACATTTGCATAAAAGCTTTTGGTGACTTAAAGCGTTCAGGCCACAAGCTGGAAATCTGAACTCGCAACAACTCGAAGGCAGGCTCAAGGCAACAGCTAATGAATGGGCATCCTCTACTACATGCCCCACTCTTTAGCTTTGACTCGCCAGCAAGCGACTAGAACGACTAGAACAAAAACTCCCTGCTCATCCAGCAAACAGTGCACGAATTATGGAGATCCCTGAGTGGAATACCTGGGAACGGCGAAAGACCGTTGATTTTTTTCCAAGTTGCTGGTGGTGATTAATGAGAACAAAGTTCGATCCCAATGGGGCTGTATCCTCTCCTGTTCGCAATGACTCTCAGCAACTGAATCCCAAAGTGCAACCTCCCAACAGCTGGGTTCACAACCCGTGACACCATTCTCTTTGGTGCAGCTTGACTAACCTTGATAGCTCACTCAAACACGGAGCAACAAAAATAAGGTAGCCAGCCAGTCAGGGAATTCTACACAAGACCAACCTGCACAAACAGTACACTGAGACCGACAACAATGTTTTCAGGTTCAGTGTTGGTCTCAGGTTTCGCAGCTTGTTCAGAATCTCTCCTTGTCCTCTGCAGGAGCGACCTCTTGGGGTGGGTAGTGCGCAATGGTCACCTGAGTGTCCTATCCTATGCTGAAATGATCTATATAAATAAAAATAGATATTATATATATAATATATATATATGTTATGTTTATATCTGTCCGAAAAACAACAGGTTTAGAGACGGCAAAGTGATGTCCAGTACCTCATGTACACTCATAGAACCACTCGCAAAAGATATTCCTGGGATCACAGTTCAAGTCACGGGCCAAATTGGAGCCCGCTGCGATCGCGAAGAGAAGAAGTCCTCCAGTCATTGATGAGCCAGCAAACTGCCGAAATAAACATTTCTCAAAAACGCATTTGAAAACCCTCAGGGCGCTTCCTCATCCAACATGTCCTGTCTGGCTCATAAGCTCATAATTTGGTTTCAACTAGTCAAGAGTCAAGAGCAAGTTGAATGTAATAATACTTAGTCCATCAAGAGTGAGCCTGCAAACGGTCAAGTGTAGTGAAAAGCCACTTGGAACATGTTTTTACGACTCACCACTTTGTAAGCATTCTACACTATCCGCTTGGAAAGGAGTGGTCATGTAGGCTAAGCCCTTACCCCAATCAACTGCACATCCCAGCACATGAGCATCAAGCATTCTACACCATCTCATCCCATCCCCGCACATCCTTGGAAATCCCCAAGGCCAAAGCGAAAAGCCTCAGGTGTGCCGATTGTGATGTACTGTGATCCTGTATTTTTGTGAAATAAAGTGTGTGACGGTTCTAACATAGATAGATCCAAGGAACTCTTGCATGGTCGTCGCCAGCTTCTCCATCTCTCGGTAAAAGGCCCCGGTCACCTCCTGCAGCCCAGGCACCTTGCGAAAGCTTTGCTGGAGCCCAAATACAGTACTACTAACTGGTGTTCGGCTGTTTTTTGAAGATTCGCATTATCATGTTTTACACTGAATAACAATGGTTGCGTATCTGATTATCTATGATTATCTTGCTTATGAGGGTGGATCCTTAGAGGCAAGGCAAAACAGCCTGAAATGTCGAACGATATCCTCAAGTGGAGAACCAAGTGTCTCTTTGCATATGCACAGGTTCAAGCGACGATGGAGTCACTGACCTACCTCTGGATGAAATCCAGGCGGGATCCAGGGCCCATGAAGGAAACAGGAAACCAATGCACATGTCACTGGGCTGGAGTTGAGGCCTCAGCAGGCCACTGCTGCTGCTCGGGGTGCTTGGAGATGGAGCTGTAGAACTCCTGACCTTCCGCAGCCGGGCCGAGTGCAACACCAAGTTGCTTACCCCACCCGTTCTCAACCTTCTGTGGCAGGAGACTCCTCCTCTGTGTGTGAGTAACCCCCTTGCTTCTCACATGAAAACATATTGTCTCCTCAGTCTTCCGTGGTCTCCAAGCAAGTGCAAATGCGTCCTCCTGCTTTGAAATGGAGGATGAGGAGATCTGTCTGTTAGGTGAGGATCCATGACCTACACGCACATGATTGTGTCCAATCTTCTGCCTCTATTGGCGTCTCCAATCCTGCTTGATCGGTGTCACGCCTTCATCTGAGGAGTAGTAAGGATCCTTCCAGTCGATCGGGACTGTTGTGTTCTTCACCAGCAGCCACTCGTTCAAGATGTTCCCTGGTCAAGCCGAGCTGCCAAACCAGTTCAACATGTGGAAACCAATCATACATACAAAGACGGTAAAAACACACAAAGCAAGTCCTTTTCCATCAGCCATGAAACCAGGGAAACGGAAACATATTCAAGGCTGGGTGAACATGAGTCGGCAATTGTGGATATGACCAAACGGTATAGGATCACTGTTTCATTCGTGAGCGATCCAAAGCATCACTGATTTTGCTAGTGTCTCTTCGAGGGCTTGACAAAAGTTCTAATGGTTTTGGTGCTTTAGGTGCATGGATTTCATCGAGAACTCTCCCATGACTCCCATGACTCTGCGGTACCCCCTGATATGACTGGGGTTGCTTCGCGTAAGATTGAAAAACACATAGTAACACTTAAGAAGAACACTCCCAGGTTTGGGCAAACTCGCATTTGCTACAATTCTTACGATGCTACGAGCCCCAAAGCCCAAAGAGGCCCAAAAGCACTAAGCAAACATGTTACTACTAATTAATGGTGCCCTTGTTACTAGTAGCGATGCACTTGTTACTAGTAGCTTCTTCCTACTACTAGTAATGCCTTTGTTACTAGTAGGTTCTAAACATGTTCCCCTGGGCTATAGCTTGTTCCTCTAAGGTAAGATAGTAAGTTCCTGCCGCTGTCGAGCCTGGGTCGTCCTTCTGCTGGGTCTTGTAGAACTTTCCTCTGGTGTCAAGCCGTGCCAAGCCGTGCTCACAACAACCCAACAAATAAATATATAAACAGAATGGATGTCAATAGAACTCTGATACATCCGCTTCCTTGCTAGAGGGAAAATCATCTTCCCAACAAATAGTGTTTGTTGCCATGCTGGGAAGCGATTGTCAGCCGGAACACACAACCACGTATCCGACATGATTAATTAGATCCTGACCCTGACCCTTTCCGCAAACTAAAGATTAATACTAAGAACATATTGTTTTTCAATGGGTGAGGAAAACCTGTTCAAAAAGTCTCCTGTTCCAGCAAAGCCTGCTCACAATCTGTGGATGCCCCTGAAGGTGAACTATGCCTGGTATGGTTCCTGCACGGCATACTTCTTTTGCCACATCTATCCAAGCCCACACATGTTCTGCTGCCATGTATCCGGTGGGCACTGTGACTGCCCCGTAGGAACGGGGTGGATATCCACTGGGCTCACCATGTTTCTCCTGCGATGATCTTCTCTCAGCGGAAACTCACCCAGCGAGGTAATAAGATAAAGTCGTTCTAAATGAGGGAAGAAAAGAAGGACACAAGAGAAAAGAATGACGCAAGAAATGTCTAAATCTAAGGTCTTCAAACAATAAACAAAAACACACACACACACACTTGAGATATTGTGTACTGAACTGAATGCGGTGCCACACGCCAGCCTAGGTTAAAAAAA
>CAXAMN010009802.1:72435-92045 GCA_963970005.1 Durusdinium trenchii
CCACAAGACAGCAAAGCGGTCAAAGTTGGAGGTCTTCGCTCTTAGGTTGGAGGCCGTCGAAGGCAGGTTGAGGGGCCATCGCTAGTAGGTTGGAAACTCGAAACCACAAGACAGCAAAGCGGTCAAAGTTGGAGGTCTTCGCTCTTAGGTTCAAGGCCGTCGAAGGCAGGTTGGGGGCCCTCGCTAGTAGGTAACAAGAAACACAAGACAAACAAGACAGCAAAACAGCAAAAGTTGGGGGTCCATTCTAGTGGGTGGAGGCCAGAGTTCAGGTTAAAAACCCCCTACAAAGTTTGGAGGCCTACCTGCAACCTATAGGGTAGCCTTAGAGGAAACCAGAAGGAAAGGCACCGACACACAAGTGTGTCGAGTACCATTTCCTCCTGTTTTCCTAAATAGGGAACAGGTACGGAAGTTTGCGTCCAAACTTCCATCCAGTCGATTTCCATAGCTTCATTGGCGTGACTAGGAAATCGACCGTCACGCCCCCTGTTCCAAACCTTAAGGTTCCCTCTGATTCCAAGGGTTACACACACACATACAAAGAAAAGACCAGCAAGCACAGTCATCAGGCCTGTGTTGAATGAATTCCCGCACTTCACCGTGGAATCGATCACTCATCCCCAATATTCCACCACTATTTGCTGTTCCGACAAACCTCCACTCTAATTACATCACCCTCCCTGCTCAACGTTCACTTCGCGCTCCTTTAGATGCAATGGCAGTTCGAAGAACTCACGACTCTTGGACATGGTCTTCTCGATCAAGCCCTGTCACCCAATGATCACAGTAAAAACGGGCCCAGCCAAAATAAGTAAGGAGCTTGGAAGCCATCGCAAAAGTTGCATACGCTATGAAAACATTGACAAAGCCTTAAGACTTTCGATACTCCTGACAGCTTCTAAACAATCTTCAGAAACCCTTTCATCGGAAGGTCCGGAAGATCGTTGGATCCGTCGGCGCCTCAGGAAAGCCAACGTCGACCAGAACAACCTCGGAAGGCGAGCAAAACTGGCGACCAAATGCCAAAACATGAGAACATGGATGAGAACATGTATGAGAACTGCGTTTGACGAAGTCCGACCACATCAAACACTTTACGACATGTGAATCTGTAGAGTTAAACACCTTGTGGTTTTCACAAGATCCCAGCAAGGCTGCGAGGGCAAATACAATCAAAAAGAACCCAACCACACGCAATCAAACACACCATGAACTTAAATACCAATGAACTCTTGACCACAATCTCGCCTGAAACTGCTACCTGAGCTCCCCATCCCTATCCTAGTAACAAGTGCCACGCTAGTAGTAACAAGAAGCTACTAACGCTGAACAGATTCCCAACTGGGCGCCCTGTCCATCCCTTTGGTCTCAAAGGCAGTCCTCGCGGCATTGCGGAGTATACATAGCACGAGACATAGAACCAATGAGAACATATAGTAGCTTCTTGTTACTACTAGTAAGGCACTTGTTACTAGTAGCGTGGCACTTGTTCCTAGTAGCTTCTTGTTCCTAGTAGTAAGGGCAGGAGCCCCTAGTAGCGTCCTTGCTCCTAGTAGCGATGCCAACCATTTCTTTGGCCTTTCTACAGCACAGTGCAATGAGAACAGTACACCGCTGCATCGCAGCATATTGGATCACCCGGGCTTCATAGCCGTGCCAAGGCATCGCCAAGCTAAAGTGGTCCAAGAGAAAATCTTGGGACGGATTTCTCACATTCTGCGTGAGTCCACGGTGACACACTGCCTTCTGTGTGCAACAGAATTCCACAAAGTCATACAAAAGTGGCTCGCTCGTTTCGGTTTCGTCGGTTCCCCAAAGTGAAAATCCCTCGGACCCTGATGCGGACCACGAACCGTGGGACGTGCGTCCTGAGCTTTTGCACTTGCTCTGCTTTCTCCTCCGTGCTGCCACGAGCGAACTTGGCCACGGAGACCTGTGCATGCGTTCACCAATGTTTACGATCTCGTGAGGGCAACTCAGATGGTCCGGGAAACATAGTCGGTTTCTTCCTTGTTCTCATGCCGCAAATGGATCTTGAATCTTGACGGTACAAGAGTAGGGTCATCTTCCACGTTGGTCTACCCACGCCTGCTGGATCTGTGCATATTTGGCGACGCACGCCTGGAAGACAAAGCCTCTGGAGCGGGGTGGGAGTTGGGATGAGACGTGGTCACTTGGATTGAATTTCTACATGCAAAACATGCAATGGATTCTGATGGTATGATCAGTCCATGTCTTGAGCGAATCACACCATCATGTAGCAAGTCAAAGTAAAACGCTTGGAGGATCTGGTTGGGCTGCCTCAAAAAACATGTTTTGATCCTCAATTCCCTAAGAGTGATTTGAGAAATGTCCTCTCAAATCCGCAACTCCATAGCGACTCGTTCAGCAAACTTACTGCAGAGTCACAGATCCAAACCCAGCGCCCCATGGCTCTCGCGCCGGTTGGATTTTGCGGTCCGTGGCTGGAGGTCTGTGAGCCTAAAGCTGAACATGTCAAGTCGATTTACTCGCACTTGATTCGGCGAGTGAAGCATCGCACTGCAAAGGCCTTGAGCATCGGCAGAAAGTGGGGTAAATGCCGTGCCCAAAAACGAGGCTCAGCCACTGTGGACCTGAAGCCACTGACAACATTCCCTTTGCTGGGCACGGCTTTCTCTCAGCAAGTCGTCTCTGGCCGGTGAATCGCCAGGTGATACCCATGCAGTCTGAGACGGGAGTGACATACGCAGCTGGAGGTCTATCGTACCCTACGCTTGCGTCGTGACATGTTTCACCAATCCAACATCGCAAAAAATGACCCGTTTTCAGAACTCCCCATGTTGGCAGGTCGAAATTGCGTGGCGATCGAACCTGTAGGTTTCTAATTGGTAGTTGGATGCAAGTTGGTGTGGTCGACATCAAGAACTGACAGTGGGTGAAGTCTGGCTATGTCTGACTGATAAGAGCAAGGTTACGACAGTCGTAGTCGAAGAACCTCCGCACTTCTGCATCTCGCAATCAGCCGACCAACAGACCATGCGAGCTGCTTGCGGATCCCCGTCGATCCCACTTTGGCTCAGTCCATGTCATCAAAGCCACCAGCCTTGACCTTGGCACTTTTGCCCACTCAAGCCGTGAGTTTTTAATCGTTTCTGTGAGGCACAACTATTATCGACTCTGTTTCGAACATATGTTTCTGCTCTTCTCATTTCTCATTGTTCTCTTGATTCTGGTGATTCGGTGTGATTTGAGTGCGCCCACCTTTCACCGGATCTTAAGACTCCATCTCTAACCCCAGTGAGTCCCTTTCGTGCTTTCCTACATCCCACTTCTCCGACCTGAGGAGCTTCAGCCACCCGCGGTGGGGGATTGAACTCCTCTTTCTTCGGACCTGACGAGCTTTGGCGATTGGTTCACTTGTTCTCAGTTGTCGATCTCAAACTTGTTGGTTGACGTGAGATGGTTCAGCCGTTGAACAGGTGGTGCTGCTGTCAGCTCGCAAATGCAGTGCTCAGTGCTCCTGTGTCTGCACACTTGCCTCTGAACCGTTCAACCTGGAAAGAGACCATCATCTAGCGAACTGGACCAATGGTGGTCTTCCCTGTCTGCCTCTGCGCCCGCCCTGTGGACCCGGCCTGCGGGAGCTTCATCCTCGCTTCCACTGACCTTTAAGATAGATGCAGTGAGGACCCCTCAAGCATTTCCGCACAAAACACAGTCTTGCGGAATCGCAACAACGAAAGAAACGCGTTCATGGCTTCCCTGGTTTTCCTTTTTTTTTTAAAAGGCCATTATAATTATCATATACTGTTGAATTATTTTAAGACCATGTTCTCCGCTTTTTTTCTTTCAGAGTTTCATGTGTTTGTTTCTTTAATTCTGTGCTGTTTCCTGTTAAGTATTTGCATTATGTTTTTCATGATCCTTTTAGAGTTTTCTGGGGAGCGTAAACGCAGCTGCGACCCTGAACGCTGCAGTTGCCCGACCGCAGTAGGGTCTAAGGGCCTCCTCAATGGCGATCTTCATGAAGCCTTTGCCACCTCAGCCGCAGTCAAAGTCAAACTCGAATTCCCGTTTATATCCGTTTATTTTGGTCGTGGAAAAAAAGAGCATTGAACTGTTCTTCAAACTGTTCTTCAAACTTCAACATTGTGTCCCATGGTCCCATCTCAGCGTCCCCGAAAAGGCGTCCACCATCGCAAGCGGGAAGACGCTTGGCAACCCGCTCAAGGATATTTGGACATACTCTCAATCTGATAGTATGTGGGTTTATGTTTGCTTCAAGGAAGCTGAACACGTCAACATCTGGCTGCCAGACTAGGCTTTGCATCAGGCTCCTCCTGGCAAGTGAATGGTTGATGCAAAGCAACGGTTAGTGGCGGCCTGAATGCCAAATCGTCCAGCGTGCTAGGTAGCTTGCAGCTGCGGCTCGAAGCTCCTCGCTATCGCTGTCTTCTTCAATCTGAACACGCCTGGCATGAGGTTGTAACAACATGAGTCAGAAGCTTCATGTCGAGGAAAGCCCCACACATTCATACCCTTCTAAAATGTTAAAATCCTCATTGTAGGCTGCTACTTGGATTTTGCTCAAGCATTTGTCACCGCATCACATGCCATTCAAGTCACTAGGGAAGACAACGTATTCTAGAATTAAGAAGCCACCAATTGTGAAACTGATCCTGTAGACTCATCACATTTCATAAACAAACCAAATTACCTCCTTCTACTTACTTTAGGGCCAAGGATATGTGGAACCATGAAGTCCACTTTGGGTTCGTTGGCGGTTGCTCTGTGGTTGCTATCGTGGAGGACTTTCAAGATTGCTTCTTTCTTCTGAATTCCTCGAAGGGACATGCAAGTACAAGAATCAACTGTGCCGGCTGCACGTGTAGCCAGCTTCGATAGGCACGGAGGCCTGGGAGGAGGGATGGGCCGTTTTGATCCGTTGGAGTTTCTTGCTGGATGAAATCCTCTAGGTAATGCAATGACATCAACCTAATAGCAATGGCTTCCCCTTCAACAGTGCGTAAACCAGATTTCGTCATTGCCACGTCAAGGTCTGAACACCCATCCTGTGACCCGTGAAGGAATGTCCGCACACCACTCAAAACAACGATGACGTGGTTCAAAAAGAGCAGGTCATCTCTTGCGACTTCACGTTCATGTCTTTGAGGAGGACATTGTTCTGTGTAGGAGGTGCTCACACTTTCGGAGTCTCCAAGTTATGCTCTTGGCTTGTTCTTATTCATGTTAGTTGGGCTTTTATTTGGACATGGGGATACTGGAACCACTCATTGTCCATTGAACAAATATTTATCATTTATCGAACATCTCAATTCATGCATGGAAATGATTTGCAGGGCTTCAGGTGTTTCAACCCATCACGCTGAGTCACGTTGACAGGATTGTTCAAACCCGTTCTGTTGGATCATTTCAATGCTATTTTTGGGGATGCTACTAGGAACAAGAAGCTACTAGGGGCTCCCGGCCTTACTAGGGATGCTCAAGGCATTCA
This sequence comes from Durusdinium trenchii, assembly GCA_963970005.1. Classification (NCBI taxonomy): domain Eukaryota; class Dinophyceae; order Suessiales; family Symbiodiniaceae; genus Durusdinium; species Durusdinium trenchii. The sequence continues at coordinate 77,936 of CAXAMN010009802.1, forward strand.
GATGATCTGGGCCCTCGGACCGTGCTGGGCGCATCGGCCAATGGCTTGGGACCTGCAACTTGACGCAGCCGACGAGGGCAATCGATGCTGCGTGCCTTCGGTTTCCAGGTGTTGGAATCTCTATTTAAAGGATAGTGAAGGAATGTTTTTTAATCAGAAGTTCTACAGCTTCGTACGGTCAGCCAACACAGAAGCGGCAGGAGCAGCAGCAGCCAACCAGAAGAACAGATTCATAAATACAAACAAGTGACAACCAGGCACACCATGGGCACAACACAAAACATGTGTTATAGATCAATACAATCTATGCTTAGACATCCCTGTGGAGTGCAGCTCTGCAAGGGCACACGGTTTCGAGTCGACTTAACACAAGCTGAGTCGACTTAACGCTAGGACCTAGTAGAGGACTATGAAATAAGTGGAGGTTGAAGCAAAGAAAAAAACACAGGAATGAACAACTTTTGTATGACGGTCGCTTTATGATACTTCCTTTCTTGTATCTGAGGTCTTGCGCCGGCCAGGGCGAGTCTTTCGTCTTCTTTCCCCATCGGGTCCCATTACCCTCCAGGTTGTCCCTTTCCGAAACGACAAGGCCCACCTTTCGCCTGGTGATTTGACCTCGGATGTGCAACATGTTGTTTTTGTAGTCTTCGGCGCAAGCTGGATGTACAAACAGCAGTTGGCTGTCAAATGGATCACTTGAATCCAGTTCATTGGCATCTTGAATCCTTGTAAAACTCTCTAAATTCCATTCTCTATTCAACCTTGACATCTGTCAGTTCTCTGCATTCGCCTGGGTTGCTCTTCAATCACAAGTTTGCGTGCTTGATTGACCGGCAAGCAGAATTGTGGTAGCACTCAACGGATAGTAACAAGAAGCTATATACTAGTAACAAGTGCCACGCTAGTAGTAACAAGTGCCTTACTAGTAGTAACAAGAAGCTATTATTTTTAGTTGGCTCGCTTGACCGTCACATCTTCACACGCATGGAATCAATGCGGGGTGGTCGTGCGTCGTGCACGTCAAAACTTGAGATTTCGAGGGCGGACTTCTGACGGTACAAGGAACTTGTGAAGACAACAAACAGAACCATACAAAAGACCAAGGCCTCATATATTTTAAAACCCAAAGGAGTCAGAAGTCAAATTGCCTGCATTTGAGTCTGAGGTACTTGGGAGCAACGGCCAACAACATGGAGACATCGGATATATATATATATACATCTTAAGAACTAATAGCAGGCTCTCTTCTCTAGAGTACTACGATCTGCTGAACGCACTGGCCGTATGTACCACCTCTTCCAGAGGTACGTACTTTGTTTGTAGAATATGAACATCTGCACGTGGCTTCCGAGAAATCTTGACTATCCTTGTTTTATCGAACGATTGAATTCTCTCCAGCTTTGAGCTCCTGACGGGCCTTCCACGTCATCCCGCAACTTGCGGCGGGCAACCTTATAGTGACTCATGTGCCGGCATTGCAAAAGTAGCAGGAATCAAACCAAACTATGGGCCCAAGCACAAGTCAATACTGAAATTCGGGCAGCCAAATCTTTCATTCGATCCACTCACCTCTATCGTTCCACTCGCCTCTGGTGAACCCCCGCTCAACGCCCGAGGCGCCATGAGATCGCCGTTGATTTGGGAGTTTCCGGGTGACAGTTGCAATGCCTCCTGGAAGGACTTCACCTTGCGATGGGAGCGTGTGAAGGAGACCAGTACGAGAAGGAGACCAGTGAACGGAGTGCTGATCGAAGTGTCAAAGAAGCGTTCAGAGACTAAGTCCACAAGCGAACATGGAGCGCAGCATGCTCTTTAAGGCTGCTGGACACAGACATCACAGATCTTCTCAATTTGCAGCTGGGATTGATGTTTTCAAGACTTGGTTATACATTGTACACGCTGTTGGGCCGCCCAACAGCATCCTGGTAGCGCTGAAGCTCGTAGAGGGCCTTGCCCTTCCGGTGCAAGGCCTGCACGAGGTGCAAGAGGGAGTGTTGGAGATCCACGGATCATCAGGATGAAACACGCCCGGATGATGCCCATGTAGTGTTCAGAAAAGTGCAAGGGTATGGTAGGCGAAGCTTACCCTATCCCAAATGAACCAATAATGCAATGCCCACCCTTTGATGGGTCGTAGTTCATTCAGCACTGGAAAGGTCGTAGTTCATTCAGCACTGGAAACTAATTGGCATTGGGATCATAGCTAGGGGAGGTCACCTGCGCGATGGAGAAGGTTGTTGGATTCTACAGTAAATCTATCGTTTGCGAGTGAGGAAAACAAAACACCAATAGGATTCACTGAGGCTGGCACTTTCACGTAGTCACCATTCAACGCCAGGGCATGCTCGCAGTCCTCAGAACACTCAGAACATATGCGCACAGCCACAGTCAGTGGCCTTCCTTTCAATACGGGTTTGAGGCAACGATCCCTGGATTGTTGTTGACAGAAATGCTTCTCACCCATCACGCACCGGTCACCCACCTGTCCTCCAGGGCGCCTTGAGGATTCTCCAGCTTGAGTCTCACCTGGTTCGAAAAGAGTTTGCACTCGAACAAAACACATTGATTCATTGATTTTTCTATTTAGCTGAGAAAGTTTGGCTGGCAGGATGTGGCAGTCTTAGTCTTACTCATATGGCAGTGGGTCAAAATCTGGACACCCTGGTCCAACCACCAAGAATGAACAGGTCAACCTACCCCGGTTTGGGGCTCCGGGTTTTGACATGTTTTGACCCACAGCAATATTCTTCACCCTGTATGATAACTACCACAATCGGATTGGTTAGAGGAGTTGATGGGAGCCAGGGTTGTAAGATGGTGTGGCTTCGACGAACAGTGTCGCATTCACAGTGAAGAGTGACTACGAACTGTAACCGCCACTGTTTAGGGATTCTAACTCGTTGCTGATTGTATGGACTGAATCATCCAGCTCATTTTGTCAGAGCAAGTGTGTAGAAATACTATACCTATACATAAAGCAACGATTCTTCCACCCTTTGCAACTCTCATCATGGAACGTGAGCCGGATAAGCAAATATTGACCTGGTAGTCACGATCACGTATTGCCTGAGACCTGGAATATCAATCAACTTTGCACTCACCTTCTTCTCGCCAAAGATTTACACACCACGAAAAAAGGCAAAACACAAAATTGTTAGTAGCTCCAAGCTACTAGTAGCGATGCACTTGTTACTAGTGGCAAGAACATGATGGATGATTCCTTATCTCCCATGCTCCAAGGACTCCAAGGGCTGAACCAGCGCGCGGTTGGACCACGTGGATGGGTCGTTGGCCATGTATTGGAGGCTGCGGCTGTAGTAGGCCTCCAAGAGCCAAGTGAAGCCTTCTTCCACAGTGCATCTCAAACCTTTGGTGGGATGTTCCACGGTGGTCCCGGGGAAAGATGAACAGGGTGGTTCTAGTAGCGTTCTTGTTCCAATATTCATGCCAGGAGCCCCTAGTAGCTTCTTGTTCCTAGTAGTAAGGCCAGGAGCCCCTTTTGAATCACTGGATGTGAACAAAGTAAGCACCATGCCCTTCTTTTGCATGAGTAAAGAACAGTATCGACCTGGATTGGACTGGTGCCAAACAAACTGAGTGAGCTCTGGCGAGTGTGCATGAAATCCTTGATGAAGTCCTTGATCCACACCCGAAGAAACCATCAGTGCTCATCTAAGTTTGCAAATGCTGTAAATGATTCAAAACACAAAGAAATATGGAGAGTGCCTCTGGACTATCCATCCAAAAACTGATTCTGTTCTCTGTTCTCCTATCAAACAACCAAACGTCTAGAGCTTCTGGTCCAGGGGGTTCGAAGTAAAGCACCTCCGCCTCCTTGTAGTCTCTAGAGTAAAAGGCCTGACACGTGCAAGGCAACTTTCAACACCGAAACAATGTTATCAGCCTTATCAGCATTTATCAGGGGTGTTAACACATGTTAACACCATGGTTGGGAGGTTTTATGAGGTTTTGCATGTTCAGCTAAATATGCCAATGCTCAGGTCGACACATCACACACCCCTGTCGCACATAATCCATGGATATCCATGGCAACATGTGAAAGCACATTAGTTCAATGACAAACAACTTTGACCTTACAGGAAAACCTAGGGCCTATTCCATGATTGTATGCCTTGGGACATTAGCCGCGCTCACACCAAATTTGAATGCAGATTTAGAAACTGATTATGCTGATTCGTTTACTTGTGTGGTGTGTGAAGCGCCCCGCTGTGCAGGCGACTCCGCAATACCTGAACTCAAAACCAGCGAAAAGTGCATTGCTTGTAAACCGCTTGGAGCGTTCAGTGTTGTCTCCTTGTGAATAATTCTATCTTCGGGGGCCTGCTCTCACGCACTTTCATTCCGACCCCTGGAGGCTTACCGCGTCAGCCTCGTTGCCTTTCTCCTTTTCGCTGTCTGCCATATGCTTCTTGTGAGCCTCCGCGAACGTGAAGAACTCACCGCAAAGGCGCTAAAGCTGTGACAGGCAGGACAGGCCTCTGGAACTTCATTGACAGAGGTCACCATATCCGAGCCGGCCTCTCCAGGTGTCACTGCAGGACTTCTTTGGCCAAGACTGTAGGTAGACTCTTCTCAGTGGGTTCTGGTCATGTCAAGTTCAATGGATTCACTTCAAGAATTAGGCGTCCATCTTGCAATCCTGCACACACCCCAAGCCATGTTTTGAGCTTTGAGTGAGTCTCTCCGAACACTCTGTATCTGACTACCACCTTTCCGTACACCAAACCCCCCGAAACCGCCTTGGCCCCTGCCACTTCATCCCAAAGAGCATCCTGTCAATCTCGTGCAGATTCTGACCACAACAAGTTGTGGCTACGGCTTTAGATTTGGAAATGACTTATATTGTATTATATATATATACCTGTACAGCCAATACCCGAAGAAAACCTTGGATACCGGGTTTTTTTACTGGAAACCCGGGGTTTGCGTTTTTCATCGTTTTTTGGATTTGAGCACGTGCATACTGATGCGGCAATGTCTTGTTTGAGTATCGAGAATACGGGTGTCAGTTCAGAAGATTTGCTTTTTTTTTGCACCCAAAAAACGTTCTCAAACCCGTGATTTTTTTCACGGGTTTGCATGGGTAAATCATGGGTTTAGCACGGGTAAATCACGGGTTTGAAGAGATAGGGTTTTTTAAAGACGGTGTCTTTCAAGGAAATCACGGGTTAGCACGGGTAAATCACGGGTTCAGCACGGGAAAATCACGGGTTCTACCTACCTCACACCTAAACTTTTCCCGATAAAATTCAATAAAGTGTCAACAAACCATATCAATGGAACGAACTGGAACGAAAACAGAAATTGGATAACCACCCGGATTGTTCAGCCAAAGGAATTCAATCAACTTTACCTCAGCAGGCAGATTGAAAGAATACCCTGGGTTTTCCCGGGAAACCCGAGGTTTTCCCATTTTACAAGAGTACCCGGGGTTTGTCCGCATACCCGAGGAAAACTTAGGGTCCCGGTTGGCAGGGTATATATATATATTTGCGAGTATGTCGTCATCCACGAGCATTCCAAATCAACAAAACCAAAACAGAAGAACATTACGACTCTACGACACCATGAGATGACCGGAAGCAAGGTCTTCCGAAGTCACCAAACAAGTAAGACACTGGTCAACACTTTGGTTCAGAATCAACCATTTGCAGCAAAACCACTTCAACTGGGAGCCACTTGACAAGACGTTGCGAGACCTACAGTACATCTTCTCTCGCGGATTCACTATTGTAGGTGCTGCCCCCAAAAGCATCTAAGATCGACTAAAAATGACTAAAAGCAGTGAACCTTGTGATTTTAGGTGGAAAACACATGATGCAAATATGACGCACATGACGGCTTCATTTCGGCCGACTGTTTGGGCGCAAAGCAAAACGCTCCTCAGCTCCCTCTCGAAGGCGGCGTGGCTCTGAGGTGGCCACCTGCAAAAGGAGAACCCAACCGAGAAAGAAACCGAGAAGCAGGTTTGCATGGCAACTAATAAGCTACTAGGAACAAGTGCATCGCTTCTAGTAACAAGTGCCTTACTAGTAGTAACATGTAGCAACAATGTTTGCTATCAGCAACAAGTGCATCGAACAAACCATGTGCGTTTGCTTTCCTTCGGATCGATCGGCCTTCCGCCTTTGGCCGTCCACCTCGGCATCCAGCTCTAGCAACTCGTGACGCTGCATTAGCAGATGTGTTTCACACATGGACTCTCTGAGCTAAAAAAAATGTGTTTCACACATAAAGCACTTTGCGTTTCCTTGATTCGTCTGCACTCAGCACCCAACTGTCGTGGCTTGCCACTGTGCCTAAACGGAGGACATCTTTGGAGTTCCAGGCGTGTTTTGTGCACAAATGTGCTGCACAGAACATAGTTGGGAGTTGGGAACAGAGAACACTTCACAGCTAGAAACTATGCGGACAGACGGACAGAAGCAGTTTGCACAACCGTTTTGCACAGCTTTGTGACAAAAGCCTCTTCCAAGGCTACCCAAGTTGGCATCGATGGTATAAATGGAGCTTCGTTGCATGATTCATTCGTTTCTTCTAAAAACGCAGCTCCGGTTCTCCGCCTTGGCAGATGGCATGTCATCCCAGATGGCATCCTGCCGGTCGAGGCAAAAATTTTCATTAACCCATTGAGATACCAGAGGCATCCAGCGACTACATCCATAAGGCCAGGCATATATAAATTGCAGGTTGTTCATTTTGCAGGAATCATTCGGAGTGCAATCGTATGTCAACTGGGTTTCTCCACCTGTATCTACTGGAGGCCCGGTATCTTGGAGTCCTTTAGTATTGGTGAATATGGTAAAGGATTGGGTGGATCCTGCCCGTGAGATGTGGCCAGGCTGCCGGCATGGCATACGATAAGTTGACACATGTCCGCCGGGCTCCGCCAGGAATCCACGTCGCTGGCCTTCTTGGCTTTTCTGAGCGCGGCATCCGTCTCCTGGTGGCCCATCAGCCGTGCCTACCCTTCGTGCGACACACGATACAATCAATGCGCAAATTCTCTCTGAGGCGTTCCCGAGTTTGCCTTCAATACAACGTCGCATTTCGATCATAGCCAATCATATTTATCAGACTATACATATTCTATCATATTCTACACCATCTGTAGGTTCTGTCATTAGACTCATTAGACTTGATGTCTGGAAAAATGTCACCCAACCCGCACAAGGCATCTGAGGACATCTGAAGCGTAGAGTCGTCCGTCAGGCGTGTGCCAGGCGTCCCGTCAGGCGTCCCATCAGGCGTCAGGCGTCTCTTGTCGTTCTTTTTTCTCCGCGAAGACGTCTTTTGGAAGCGAAGACTCACGTCTTTCTCACGTCGCTGCGTCAACTTCGTGGCGCCACTTGGCTGCGTCACGAGCTCTCAGAGCCTGGGAGCCGCAGGCCACGCCTCAAAGGTCGAATCGAACGGAATGGGAACTCGAAAAAGTGTAGTTCGGAAGAAGTGACACATGGTTTCACACTCCCTTTTGAGAATTCCACAAATAAGATCTGAAGAATTGGGCCCCACTTTTGTTTGAGAAAGCTTACCTGCCCACTTCTTGGGAAACATGGAGAAAGTCCCTGATCGATTGATTCATCGATCGTTGTCCAGATCTTTTCACCAGAAGTTTCCACAACAGGTTGCTGTGGAATGAAGTGCTGCCCAAAGAGAACTTGAAAAGGGGTTGAAAGCAGGTTCATTTAAGCCTCATCCTTCGTTTGTTCCAGTTGCAAATACGCCTCCAGCCACAGTATGTACTGCAAAACCTACTCCATGGCTTTGATCCCCAAAACACCAATACAGCTGGGCAAGAATATCAGCAAGGGCTAGATGAATAGTTTATCCTCGCCCACGATCTCCAACTCGAGCAAAGAAGGTGAAACCATGCAAAAACAAAACGCCCAAAGTAGGTTACTAAGAATGAAAGGCGTTTGAACATTTTCCCATATTTGAACCTTGCACATCCGACGGAAGGCACCGGAAGGCGAAGGCGAAGCCCCGCTGGGCCCCTAGGCGGTGAGATTTCGATGCGGTGCCGCCTGTCGTCTCGCCTGGCTCTTGAGCGATTGGACCACCGGGTGAACCACGTAAGCCACGTAGTGAACCATCGATCGACAGGACTAAGCAGCGTGTTGAACGGTGTGAAGTGCTTTCAACCGTCGCGATCAGCTCCGAAATACAAACTGTAAGGGTACCTCCCAACTTTGCGATCCTCTGAATGTTAGCTTCCACACTAGCACCGCTTGATGATCTTTCTCAAACATTCTCAAACCCCTCCGCTGCGCGGAGAGAAACTGCTGAGCCTCTCTTCTAGCAGCTTCTTCCTGGCCAGGAAACAAACAGCTGTTAAGAATTATTAAGATCAGTTTCCCTAGGGCCACATCGAACACAAGTCACAATGGAGTAGAGCAGAGACTCTGCAGCTAACACTACAACTGACTGTGCCGGATTCGCATTAAGACCATCTCTGAAGCAATCAACACATTATTAATTCATGTTAATTCCAATTAAAGAGTTAGTTATTTGGCTTTTGAAACCTTTCAGTGGACGGGGTCGCCACGGGTCGCCTTGAACTCCCGAAAGATCTAAACGTGTTCTACTTGACCCACAAGTCAACAAGTGGCTTGACCCACACTTGTTCCCAGCTACTAGTAACAAGTGCATCGCTAGACTAGTAACAAGGGCATTACTACTAGTAACAAGAAGCTACCGGTAACCTTAATAGTCAACAAGTGGCTTGACCATGCTTGACCCACTTGCGTTGCTCAATGGATCTTGAGTTCATGTCATGCCATATCGGACTCTGCTCGGTGGAACATAATTGCTCGTGTGAGGTCTCCAAATCTGTGCTCCGTTCCTCCCACTACGTCACAGAATCGTTGTCGTCAAGATTCATCCAGTGATCTCACAAAACAAGTTGGAGAATCAAATGGAATCAGCCCAATGAGAACTCCCCCACCAGAGCGGATGGCAGCTCAACGGCACATTTTCAAACACAGCAAACACGCATTGCCCCGGAGGCACGGACCCTGCCTGGAAAGTGGTCACATCCTCACTATACCTGCCACATGACATGAAGTGTTGTTTGCAAATTCAGCTGTATGGAATCATAGCGGTTAGCTCCATGTCCATTGAGTAATAATCGCTAGCGCTCTCTCGGGACGCCAAAGAACGGGACGATCGGCACGAGCCAAGTTGGCGAACAAGGGCATCGCTACTCGGAACAAGTGCATCGCTTCTAGTAACAGGTGCCTTACTAGTAGTAACAATGTTCGCTACTAGGGGCTCCTGGCCTTACTACTAGGAGCAAGAAGCTACTAGGGGCTCCTGGCATCGCTACTAGGAGCAAGGACGCTACTAATAGCAAGCCGTGGCCCAAAAGACCCAGAGTCACCCGTGATCTCTGCTCTTCACGAAAGTTCGACAACGACCAAGGCAGAATGATTCCCCTCACTCGCCCCGGCCTTCATGTTTCTATGCTGAGATGGCCGATAGTTTTGAATCGAAGCAACTCTTCATTGGCGAAAGTCAAGGTGGAGCGACGCGCGAACCCATCAAAGCTCCTAAGACAGCCGCCCACTCTAAGTCCCTTTGAACCCATATTGTTGCCACGCCTGGGATCGACCTGAGAGTCAAAGTGAGAGTCTAAAGACTAAGATGAAAGACGAATGAACTCGACACAACGGTCATGGAAGTCCTTCGTCCGAAATGCGACACAACTCTTCGCTCAGAACTCTCTGAGCTCCGACCAGTTCGGCTGCTGTAGTGTCATCTAGGGGCCTCCCATTGATAGCTGAAGAGGTGCTTGTGTTCCATTGGTCTTTTGTGTAAGTTTCAACGTTGAAATCGGCAAGGCATCTATCGTTCAGACCCGTTTTCTGCAGCAAGAATTGTCACAGTTGAGTTACTTGTGACTCGTGACGGCAGCTTGCAAACAGTGGACATGTTGAGATGTCACTTCACTTGGCACAAACATCGATTTCACACATCTCTGACGATCCGCTCTGATCGACAAATTCCGCGGACAAAGAAACCAACAATGGGTCAACCCTGTACAACTTTTTCGTGGGGAACCATGCATCCAATATTGAATGGTCTCCACTAAAAGCCCACAAGTTGTCATCATCAGAAACCCCGCCATCAGGAAAAAAGACTAAATATTGACTAATTGGATCGTTTGACGTCCTTCAGGTATCACAACAGATTGGATCATGATCAAAGTCCAAGTCCGCGCTCTCAAAGGGTCTCCCCTTCTGCCTGGAAACTCTCTCCAAATACGGCTGGACCTGGCAGGACTTTGGCTCCAGTCTTCAGTGCTGTTGGAGCAACCCTCAATGCCAGCAACTAGGATGTTGTACAGGATTGGTGGTCCTGGTAGGGGAAATTGTTCATTACTTTTGGTAGCGACCCTGACCATCGGGATGTCCTCAAGGTACAAGCATGTGCATGTTCACATGGGGAAATACAGAGCAAGCAAGATTCAGCACATCAACCAGAACAAACATGTTATTTGCTCTCACTCACATGGTCCTTTAACTATGACCTTGTGTAGGGTTTTTGATACGACAAAAAATATTCAACAAACAATGCCCTTCTAGAAATCCCACAGCTCCCGGCCTTCAACGTGAGCCTCACGACGTGAGCTCCATTCTTCTACACCTACCTGCCCAACACAGTGGCCCCTCGTTGTGGCCTCTGTGTAGATGTCGTCGAACTTGCGACCTTTAGACCTTTCTTGGTCTAAGTACTCCTGGCGGCTTCAGACCACGCAAAAGGGACGTGCCAAACAGGTAGGAAGGAACTTAGAGGTTGCAAACCGGTACCATGTCACTGGTTGGTGTCATACCCTGATGAGACTGTCTACCTCGACCCAAGTTCCTCTGCCTTGTCCGGTCCTGAGCGTTCAATCTATGTGGCATGCGGCCAGAAAGAAAATGTTTATATTTTTTTTGCAGTAAAACATCATATTTTCGATGCCGACCACGGCGTGAGATCTGAACTACCCGCCTTGACTACGTAGGATGCCTCGACGGCCTCACCTGAGCAGTCAGGGAGCCGAAACGTTTCTGATGGGTCAATGGGTGGAGCCTCTGCAGTGCATCTGATTCATTGGAAAAATGCTCGGTTTTTTTGGGTTGCTAATCAAAGAATGTGTTTTTGTTTTGTTCACGAGTTGCTGTTTTAAGGGCGTTGTGTCGAGATCACGTGAAAGCATGTTGCCGCAACAATTGGAATTTGGAGATTTGTATGCTTCAAAGTGCCTCAAATATGTTTGTGTGCAGGGTAGCGAACATTTTCATTCTTCCAGTTTTCATCTCAAGATCCACACTGAAAACCCTACTTGTGAACCTTGTTCTTCCCAGGCACTGTTACTGTGGGCTATAAAGGCCCATTCAATGGTCTTCGTCCTTTGGCATTGATCCTTTTAGCTGTACTGTCCAGTGTCCATGGCTCTCATGCTCACCCAGTGGCAAATGGATCGTGTGACGATCTCGCACACTTCCTCAGCACGTTTGGCAGTGCAAGGCTACGTGGCTAAACGGGCTTTTCACCGCCAACATATGACAACACCTCTCAAAACTAGGAGCAAATAGCTACAAGTAACTAGGGCATCGCTACTAGGAGCAAGGACGCTACTAGGGGCTCCTGGCTTGAAGGGGCAACATATTTGTTCAACCCTAAAACATTTTTTGTCAACCCTAAAAACATTTTTTGTCAACCCTGCAACATGCTTTTTTAACACTAGAACATTTTTTGACCCTGTAACATTCTTTTTTAGCCCTTGTACATGCTTTTTCGACCCTGGACAATTCTTTTTCAACCCCGTCCACCTGGCACGAAAAAGGACGGGGTGGGTCCTTTGGGTCATCCCAATCCACTCCATCAAAACTTCCACCAAGTGAAGTTCATCTCTTTAATTCCGAAAGGGGTGGACTTGACTTCCGCGCTTGTTGAGGACCTCGAAAGGGGTTCCAACGACCTCTGGAAAGGGACCTGGGCCCACCAAACTGATACCCGTAACTGGAAATTCGTTTGCCCTTCTTAGCCCATTTATGAAAATCCAGTAACAGCTCTGGCCAGTCTCAGATCTCAGTAAAAGTATGATGTAAAAATTGGTTCCCATATCCTACAAACTTGTTTTGTGCTGCACCTCCACTTCCCGCAGCTCGAAGCGCCTCTTTCACTCTTGAGGGGTCGTCCTCAACAGGAACCGCGTCGTCCGTAGGAGCAGACTGCCCAGCCCGGCTCTTACAAGCTCTGGGCCACTGGGAGTCACAATCCCCACGCGCAGTCATTAAGCCCGCAACGCCTGGCAAACCAACGTGACGCGCTTCTTTCGCTCGACGCCCTGCAAAGCGTCTGTCTCAATGCGCACTTTCTTTGCCCAGTTTTTTGCAATTCAAAGCTGAACCTCAGTTTCTTCCGTCTTGGCGACACGACTTTCTGCGCAGCTTAGTTGCATGACAAAACCACATGATGCCTGCTGCTTCCGCACCGGTTTGTCCTGCAGCGATATTTCAACACTCACCTACATTGCATTCTCTGCACAGTTTTCAACCGTGGGCTAACACATCCGAACCCATCACAGATGCTTGCGCAGAAGAAAGCCCTTTTCTTCCCATTGAAAACAAACCGTTGTGCGCCTGCAGCTTCCTCGCAGGTTGGCCCGTCATCCACATCCAGACACGCACCTGAGCTTCCAAACGCTCCTTTCATTCATTTCCCTACTTCGCATTCGCCTACGTGGATTTGATTTCTTTTTTGCTTCCACTCCTAGATACAGAGTGCGTAGATGCGCCTACAACTTCCTCACAGGCGGGATTTTCTCAACGCTTCATATCGCAGCCGGGAATTTTGCACGTTCTGTGCAGCTTAGCTGCGTGTCAACAGGACATGGCGTCCGAAGGCCACGAGGTGCAAACCTTAAAACGCGCGCTGATCACATGCAAATCCCTGGCCTCCCTTTGCCTGTGGTGTGCGGCGTCGTGCTGGGCGATGTGGCTTTTCAGCGTCGTGGGTGGCGTATCCTGGTCGTGGGTGGCGTATCCTGGTCGTTGCCTGCCGTTTCCTGGTCGTTGGTGGCGTTTCCTGGTCGTTGCCCGGCTTTTCCTGGTCATTGCCCGGCTTTTCCTGGTCGTTGCCTGGTTTTTGCTGGTCGTTGCCTGGTTTCCCTTGGTCTTTGCTGGGCGTTTTGTTCATTTCCCTGGTTCTTCCTGGTCTGCGCCCGCCGTTTCCTGGTCATTGCTTGCCGTTTCCTGGTCGTTGCCCGGCTTTTCCTGGTCGTTGCCTGGCTTTTCCTGGTCGTTGCCCGGCTTTTCCTGGTCGTTGGCCGGTTTTTCCTGGTCGTTGCCTGGTTTGCCCTGGTCTTTGCTCGGCGTTTTGTTCATTTCCCTGGTTCTTCCGGGTCTGCACCCGCCGTTTCCTGGTCATTGCCTGCCGTTTCCTGGCCGTTGCCCGGCTTTTCCTGGTCGTTGCCCGGCTTTTCCTGGTCGTTGGCCGGTTTTTCCTGGTCGTTGCCCGGCTTTTCCTTTTCCTTGCCTTTGCCTTCTGCTTTTCCTTTTCCTTTTGCCTTTGCCTTCTCCTTTTCCTTTCTTTTTCCTTTCCTTTTCCTTGCCTTTGCCTTTGCCTTTTCCTTTCTTTTTCCTTGTCCTTTTGCCTTTTCCCTTTCCTTTTCAACTCTTTTTCCTTTCCTTTTCCCTGTCCTTGCCTTTCATTGGCCTTTTCCTTTTCCTTTTGCCTTTGCCTTTTCCTTGTCCTTTTCCTTTCTTTTCCCTGGTTCTTCCTGGTCGGCGCCCGCCGTTTCCTGGTCATTGCCCGGCTTTTCCTGGTCGTTGCCCGGCTTTTCCTGGTCGTTGCCTGGCTTTTCCTGGTCGTAGCCCGGTTTTTCCTGGTCGTAGCCCGGTTTTTCCTGGTCGTTGCCCGGCTTTTCCTTTTCCTTTTCCTTGCATTGCCTTTGGCTTGTCCTTTCCCTTTTCCTTTTCCTTTTGCCTTTTCCTTTTACTTTTCCTTTTCCTTTCTTTTTCCTTTCCTTTTCCTTGCCTCTGCCTTTTCCTTTTCCTTTTGCCTTTGCCTTTTCCTTTTCCTTTCTTTTTCCTTT
>CAXAMN010009802.1:92055-106185 GCA_963970005.1 Durusdinium trenchii
TGCCTTTGCCTTTTCCTTTTCCTTTCTTTTTCCTTTCCTTTTCCTTGCCTTTGCCTTGTCCTTTTCCTTTTGCCTTTTCCTTTTCCTTTCTTTGCCCTTGCCTTTCCCTGCCCTTTGCAGGCCATCGTGCAGGGGGGCACCAACACTTATTTATTATGCCTGGTGCCTTTCCCCCGCCCTTTGTCTGTGGTATGCGGCGTCGTTCTGGACGATGCTTGCCTTTCCCTAGCTCTTTTTTTGTGCCTGCCAGTGTTTTGACAAAAATTTTCCAAATTTCCTTGAGCCAGGGCAGAATTATGTAAGCACAAAAACGGACCAGGGAGGATTCGAACCTCCATCTCTGCACTCACCCTGCCAGCCATGCACTTGAATTCTATTCCCTGGCAGTAAGCGAGGCAACGCCTTTCCCATTAGGCAACTGGTCCTCTGTGCTTTGAATTTTCCTGCCTGGAATCCCTTCCGAGCGCCCTTTATTCAAAGGATTCTGTAGCGGCAGCGGTAGCAAAACGAAGGGCTCAAACAAACAAACCAAGTCGATCCTATCAAGACCTCTGCGGTCTGGCTTCAAAAAGGGGCCCCTGAGCATGAACAGCCACCGGTAGGAAAAGTGGCATCTTTACATGGAAGCTCGATGCGTGTGTTGCAGATTCTTAACAAGAGCTAGGGGAAAGAGCAACAGACAGGCTAGCCAACCAAAAGACACAAGGGCATGCAAGCAAACCCCACAAAAGCTGCAAAACAAGAACGACTGCGCAAAACACAAAAAAAGATAGGCAAGCAAACAAAAAGAGCAAGAAAAGGGAAAGGCAAGCAGCAAGCAAAAAGAAGACAAGGAAAATGCACACAAGCAGACAAAGGCTAAAGAGCACAAACAAGCCACCCAACATTGCACAGAGGCACACATAATCTACACATGTCCTAAAACACATATATAGACATTGTATTTTTGGCACAATGTGATAAACTGTTTTCTTGGCATTTTTGTCATTGCTGTCAGTGCAAAACTCAAACGACTGAAACGTTTTACTTGCTGTGATTGTGCTGTGCATTGAGCATTGTTCAACACCCACGTATTGGCAATGCATGTACATATTTTGCATGCGTCCTAAAACGTACCTATGTATACACACTGTGTTTGGCACATGCGACCAGCTGTGATGTGAACAGATTTTGTCTTGTGCTGTGCGCTTTCCAATTGAGCAGTGTCAAGAACCATCCAGGAATTTAACTAAGATTAAACCTTTCGCCAATCCCTTCACAACACTTTCGCAACCTCTTTCACCAACCCTTTCACTGTGTTTCTGCTACTTGCATCTAATAGTGATGGCATGGCCTCCAACCTAGTAACGATGACCTCCAACCTAGTAGCGATGGCCTCCAACCTAGTAGCACACCTCATCAATCAGATCATTCCTAATCTGCAACCACTGCTTTCTTTCACCGCATCTTCGCGAACCTTTCGCCTGGATATCAGGACTCTTTGGGTGACATGCTTTGTACTCAGACCCTTCAAGGATCTCTTTTGATAAGGCTGCGAAGACTGCCTGGGGTGAGTTCAAACACAGCTGGTTGAAATGCAACCGCATCAGTTGTTTTGTTCACAGCTATCCTTCAAGTCCCATTCATCAAAAACTCTTTCGCCAAGCCTTTCGCAATATAATCCATTCATCAAAAATGCAGAGCATTTCTCCAAACCGCAAGCTTTAATTTGCCACCCTGCAGTTGTTCAAATCGCAAAGATTCATAATCTTAAGTTCTACCTAATATAAACTCCTGCATAGAGGTTTATGGCATATTGCTCAATCTGTTTCTTGTGCCGTGTGCTGTGTGCTTTTTTTGGGGGGCGGGCCGTGCGCAGCAGTTTCACCAAGACGGCCAGGGAATCCACCGCAGGTTGAGTCCCAAGATTTGTAATTTTGAATTTGCCATTTCAAGTCCAAACATGGTCCAAACATGGTCAAACAATGGTCCAACAATGGTCCAAACATGGTCAAACAAGGGCCCAACAATGGTCCAAACACAGTCCAAACACCGTCCAAACACAGTACTACCTGTGACCTGTACAATGGTGCTGCAATGGGTTTGCTGCAAAAGAAGGCGCCTACGTGATCGACGGCGTGTGGTTGAAATGGAGCAGGCATTAGCTCTTCCTGCAGGTCGCTCCAGGGATCGTCCAATTCTTCCTGTAGGGCCGAAGTTTCCACCATTGCCTGAGGAATGTCCAGCTAAGTGGGAGCGTTGGAGTCCAGAATGGTTCACAAACTGGATGATCCAGAGGATCAACAATCGGATGATGAAAAGAAGAGAAACAATTACCCAGGAGGAAAGAGAAAAGTATCTCACAAGAAGGATGGTGCTTGAGAACCGTTTGTGTCACGTGCTGGGTTGCAATGATGAGGATGAGAGAGTGAAGGTTCATTTGTGCAACAAGCGGATGTTAGACCTTACTCCTGACAGCACCAGTACAGTTGATCCAGATATGGCCCACAATATAGCCAGGGAGGCAACATCGGATGACAATCTGACCGAAGATGACGGGTATTTTGATCCTGGCCGTGTACCTGGTCGAGACAGAGGTGTGAGCAGCAGTGCTTATGATAGTGGTGGTCATGATGATCATGATGGGGAAACAACACCAGCTCGAGTTCGCCGCTACATTATGTCAAGTCGTTCCGAGGTGTCGGATGAAGAGTTTTGGTGCTATTGGCATGAGACGAGTAATGAGGAGGACTGACCAACACCTTGCCCTGGCACAGTTGCAACCGTGCCTCAACTGAGGCATGGTTTCGAAATTTGGCTGTGAGGACACTGTGCAAAAAATCGCCTTTGCTGTTAATGAATGAGAAATTCAATTGAGTTTTTGACTGATTGCACAAACCAGCAAATGACTCACCTGTGCAGCAGTTTCACCCATATATATATATATATAGGCATTGCGCACACACAGAGTCACGAACCAACAAAACTTTATGCACTATAGATCCCTTGCAGGGTGACGGTGAGACGGCCGTGCAGCCAACGCGCAACAATAGGAGAAAGTGCACTGATCACAGCTTTCATCAGAAGTTTCAAGTCCAAAAACCGATCTATTGGGAAACACATGGTCCTTTTGTTTACATTTCACCTACTGGCCGCGGGGCACTTCATGCATGGAGCGTGCGCGGTTTCGACGCCAGGGCCCTAATCAAATGTATCATGTATGGACAGAACATGGTGGAAAACTACGCATGAAAAACCGTGCTTCAAAACGCAACGCAGGGAAAAACACCATGTTCACTTGCCCTTGCACAGCTCAGCACCCCTCTCAGGTCGACGACAGCATCAAGCAAGACAAGGCGCCTCAGAGAGACTCACACAGGAAACAGGCCTGAACGTTGTCCTTGCATGAATCGAACTCTGAACAGGTGTTGGGCTCACGATTCAAACAGGAAAGGCAGTTCAAACAGGTGTATGCCTCTTTCAATCTAATTTGCATTGTAAGCAAAGTGGAGCCCATTAATTCCACAGTCGATCAACAAACCACAGTTTCTGGGTTGCGCACTGGCTCCTGCATGAGCTTGCCATGGATGATGAAGAGGGCAAACGCCTCAGATGGATGGAGCGGCGCTGCAACCAAGAAATTGTTCAAAGCATTCTAGTACTCCTGGCCAAATTGACTTTCACGACCATTGCGCATATGGTGATGCCTTCTATGAGCGATGGCCAACCTACTAGTTACTAGTGAAAGCAGTGAAATTGAGCTCCCCTGCACTCCAAACAAGCTCTGGACGCCAGGACTTCCTGCATGAGGTGTGCACTCCGGCCTTTTTGAAGACCTTCCATGACTCTGTGAGGAAAAAGAAGGCCAAACACTTTTTCATGTGAATTTTTGAAAATCTACAGTTCTCCGCAAAAGCTGTGTTTGCTTTTTGAGTTTGCATCCTATTGCTTGGACTAACCTGGGTCCAGGCCAAAGGTGAAGAGTTCTACTTTACCTTGAGATTGGACGACCCCGACAATGCAGTCTCAGTGGTTGAGCAGGTGATTGTTTTGGTACTTTTGTACTGTTTTGAAACCAGCCTTCTGGAGGCCAATCTGAACCACAGCTTTCTTAAGCCGTGGTTCGAATGCTTTGGACGGGCAAGTCCGACTGTGAACGAGATCAAGATTGCCATTTTAGAGTTGAACGAGTCAATGAAGGCCACTCTACCTTTCATGCCATTTAGTACGCTTTTGGTATTGTCCTAGTCTTCCGGTTTGCTGCAATCCAATATCGGAGGGTCCTTTGCAAACTCTTGGTGAAGGTTCTTGCTGGGCCCACCATCAAAGATCTGAAGGCAGGGACCTCATGATCACTAGCTTAGCTTTCCAAGTTGCACACCATATTGCACCCAACATGCCAGACTGAAGCGAACAAGTGTGCGATAGACTGGCGAGCGCTGGTCTCTGATGTTCTCACTCTGGAACGCCGGAGCGCAGGATCAAGGCATCTAGATTTGTTTGTTGTTCTGGTGCAATGTGCAATTTGGCTGTTCTTATCCACTGTTAGTTGTTCCTGGGAAACCACTGGCAGGGATGGAGACCTCAAGATTGCAGACCTCAAGAGGACAATCAGGGAGAAGAGCGGTCCCAGAGAGAAAAAGGCCTAGGGGGTTTTCTTTCTTTGCAATTGGCACTGTGTCTTCATTGCATGTTGTCAGGCAAGATCAACAGACAGCCTCACCTCTGCTGGAGAGAAGTCGGACAAGGTTCGTTTGGTGCCCTTGTTTTGCAAATGTCCAGCTTTGGTGCTCTGCAGGTGGTCACTTCACCAGAACCAGCCGAGAAGGCAACCAAGGCAGAAGAGCAGGTTCTTCGTTCACGCCTGTTCCACCATTGTCATTTCCATTTGGGAGTTTATTTTGGCATTCAATGAATACGGATTCGATAGAATATCAAATGTCTGGAGGTGCCTTCGAATCCAGTTGCCTCGGAGCCAGCTGACCAGATGATGTTGACCAGTGCAGAGGAGAAGGTCTGTTTTTGGTGTTCCCTTTAATGTGATTACTCAGCTATTGTGCTCTGGAGGTGCCCTCAGAATCAGCTCCCTCAAAGCCAGCTGGCAAGATGACCAGTGCAGAGGAGAAGGTTCTTTGTGGTATTCCCATTAATTTGATTTGCCAAGCTATCGTGTTTGGAGGTGCATTTGAATTCAGCTGCCTCCAAGCCAGCTGACAAGACCACCACTGCAGAGAAGTCGGAGGAGGTTCTTTTGATGTCCCCCTTGATTTCCCCAGCTATTGTGCTCTGGAGGTGCTTGCAGTTGAGGCCAAGGCCAAGGCTGCAGTGTCCAAGTCAAGTTCATCCTCCTCCTCAAGCTCATCATCATCATCATCCAACAGCAGCAGTGAGGACTGATATGCATTTGCAAGATTAACATTGAAGCAGCCAAATCCCGATCATTGGTGGTTTTTCCCGGTCAATGCCTGGTTTTTCCCGATCATTGCTTGGTTTTTCCCGATCATTGCCTGGCAATTCCCGGTCAATGAATTGATGCCAGTGTCCACTTCAATGCAGGATGAACAGGATGAACGCAAAAAGCAGGTCAGGACCTAAAAGAAAGGGAGTTGGCTTTTCACTTTGCTGTTCCAGAACAGTTTTGTTTCTCTCACACACTAGGTGCCTCCGGTGCCTGCAGCACCGGGTCATGAAACCTGTGGAGACAGAGTGGTTTTGGAAAAGAAGGTCAGGATCTCAAACAAAGGAGGTTCCAGAAAAGCATTGTTGTCTCAGGAACGCTCACCATCACCATCCCCAGTGTTATCGTCATCATCGTCCAGTGAGAGCAACAGCTCTGATGAGGCGCAGGTATTTTGTTGATGTTGGTTCAAACCTCATACATTTGCTCCCTCACTGGTTTGATTTGGGACACAGGTCCAAAGTGGACAATCTGCAACCTAGCTGACTTTGTGGATGCGTCAGGACATGGAAAGCAAGAAAGAGCCTAAGAAAAAGAAGGCCTTTGGACACATATTAATATGCGACCTTGTTGTTGCAATAATATCTCCAGCCAACAAAAACCTCATAATTAACACCCAGTCCTGTGTAGGCCACGGCTTCTGGTGAAAGTGGACCCAAAGCACCTCAGCAGGAGAAGGAGCCAGCGGTTGATTCCAGTACAAACGCAGTGGACTTTACTGAACTTAATTACAATCCAGTCTTCAGGACAAGCATTGCCATGTTCCACTTCAGTCTAAATGGTACAAAGCCGTCTGCAATGGCGTGAAGCACCATGAATTGAGATCTTGGTCACCATTTTGGAAGCCAAGGCTTTCAAATGCAACACATCTTGTCTTCACCCATGGCCACTTTCCTGAATGTTATTGTTGGGGACATCGTTGGCAGTCCTTTGCACAAATATTTGCACAAATATTGGTGTAGTAAGCCCGTCAATCCTGGAACTCTCAGGCTATAGCCTCAAAAGTAGATTGCCTCCATTGCGGATCATTGGCATGAAAATTGCCCCAAGAGCAGAAGCCTTGGTGCATGGTGTGCAACCGGATGAACTTGACCACTTGTTCAAGAACTGGGACCAGATCGTAATTGTCGAGTTTGAGCCATATCACCGTCAACAGGAACCATGAATCAAAACCCAATGACATATGATGCTTGTGTTGAGTTTACAAACATCAGAAACTGTCTACACCTGTCTCCAGGAGGATTCAAGCCGGTCCATGAAGCCTCCGCAGGTTCCATAATGCTGTACCTGTGTTTATGCACTCAAGCTGTTTTGGCTTCCTTTTTAAATCTTCGATGGTGTGATATCCAGGATCCCCATGTGAAGCTGCAGTGGATCCACCCGGATGAAGTGGATACTTTGCCTATGGATGAGGCTGGCCTGCCATGGACATCTATACTTCTCAGGGAATTCTAACTGTGGCCAAGTAATGGTTTTCCGTGTCAGACACCCCAAAACCCACACATAAACATTACGTTGTAAATTTTAGTAGTGGATCATGCTGGCCATGGTTGAGCTTCCGTGCAGGATCCGGATATCAAGCCAGCTGATCAAGACCTGGCCAGTGCAAACAAGTCGGAGCCCAAACATGAACTTACACAACTTACACTCTCTCCATCCACTGCCAAAAAGGGTGTGAAATCAACTTTTCAGGACAGTCTGCATTGATGTTCTATTGTCTACCAGTGTAGGGAGGTTTTGATTTTTGATTTCCTGTTGAATTTACATTTGGCTTGCAGCATTTGTCGAGCTGCAGGACCACAAGCCACTAGAAAAGGAAGCTGCAGCTCTGACACCACAAGAGGAAGCTGCTGCTGCAAAAGCAGCCTTGGAGTTGTACCGCACCAAGGAGGATTCTGAAAAAGACATCCTGCAGGTACGCAGTTTGTTGCAACGATTGAAACGCTTTCGCGGCTGTGTGTTTTGCTTTTGCCGACCCACTTCAAGGGGAATCATTTTCGCCACATCTTCGTGAACCTTTCGCCAACCTTTCGCCTGGCTATCCTGCCAATCCTCAAGTTACACTTAGAGCTACCACGCTGCTCGCCCTCATCCTAATCCTCATCCTCACCTCATCCTCATCATCCTCATCCAGATTGCTTCACCGCAACAAAGTCAAGTGGGATATGGTGGAGCTCTTTCACATCGCGGGCCACCGGAGGAGCTCTCATTCGAGCGTAGTCAGCAGTCATTTGTCGTCGTAGTAGTAGTAGTAGTAGCAGTAGTGGTAGTAGTAGTAGTCGTAGTCGTAGTCGTAGTAGTAGCAGTAGCAGTAGCAGTAGCAGTAGTAGTAGTAGTAGTAGTAGTAGTAGTAGTGGGCAAAAGGACCCTCTTCCCCTCTGGGCTGGCCCAAAGATTGGGTGGTGCGAATCCCCCCTGGTCAATTCTCATTTTGAGAACGCATTTCACCTCCCAACTTCCAAGACCTATTTTGCACAGGAATTTCATTGCCTTTCACCCTGTCTTCACATCTGACCAACCAGATTCCGATCCTATGAATCCGATCCGAACAACACCCTGTTTTCACAGGCTTGTCATGGGCTTTTCATGTCCTTATCATTGCCTTTTCAAGCTTCCAGCTCCTGTTTTGCTAAATAATCGATTAAACCAATGCGTTACTAAAGAACTGGTTAAACTGGTGCGTTGACCCACCGGGTTTGGTCAGAACCTGTTTGCAAACGCAGGCTCAATCTCGAGTCAGAGAACTACACCGGGAGGAGGAGGCAAGGCAAGTTCAAGAGAAACAAGAAAAAAAGATATGCAGAAACTGAAGAGGTTGACAGCTACTGAACTGGAAGAACACTCAGAGAGTGGGGGCAAATCTGTTGTGGCTCCAAAAGAAAGCAAGAGTGGAAATCATGGTGATCATGAGGGGGAAAAGCCGCCTGAGAACCCTCCCAAGAAAGCTCGGAAAACGGCCTTTGCGTCTCCTGAGCTGGAAGCGTTTTTCGCCTCGCCTGCAACGACTGCTACGGATGTGCAGAACCCAGGAATCAAGTTTGTATTGATTTGATTGACTTCTGAAGTGAACTCAGCAGACTCAGCTACTTGATCAACCAACAGAAGGTGCTGGCCAAGCTCGAGGACCTTGAGGGCCTTGTGATCCCAAAAAACCTGATGGAGTCTAACAAGAAGTCGTTCACTATCCAAGCGCCTGCCGACTTGGGGACGGCTATTAAGAGCATAGAGATCAGGTTCTGGCCGTATCTCAGAGCATTAACTTTCATCGTTGCAGTTTTTTCTTGAAGAAGGGCTTAGATGAGTTCTGCGCCGGGCTGAGACACAATGCTGGGTTCTATGTCAAGAAGGTTGTTCACAACAAAGACGACAAGGACATCAGCATCGACAAATCAGGTGGCTGTTCATTGTCAATGCGGAAGTACGGGATTGTCGATGGGTGGCTTGCCTGTGTTAAATATCAAGAAGAGAAAGGACAGCCAAAACATGTCTGCAATCCCTTCTGACCCACTTCACCCAGCAACCTCTTTCGCTAACCCTCTTGCCTAATCTGCAACCACTGCTTTCGCCACATCTTCGCTAACCTTTTGCTTGGATATCAGGAATCTTTGGATGACATGCTTTGTACTGAAAAGCTTTTCCCAACCAATTTGCAACATTTTCTGCACTTTTCTCCAAACAGTTTACTGTCAGGGTTTTTCTGTTCAATGTTAGCCAAGGTGGGCAAGGTCACGTCTCCTTGCAGGGTGGACAACCGTACCAAAGGCCGCATGAACTGTACTGTGCAGCTGTAGCCCCAGAAAAAGCAAAACGTGGCCTTGAATTCAGACATGTGCCCATGCAAAACAAATGGCAATCAGTGTTGCAACAAGGAAACATGCATAAATGTTCAGCAAATGTTTGATAATTGCATGATTTTGCATGCTTTGCGTTTGAGAGAAAAGGCTGGCTCAAAGGGATCTTGGATATTTGCAAACTGGTTTGGAATGGGGTCAACGCCACACCCACTTCAACTCACCCGCAGCCAAGCTTCATGCTTGATTGCTCTAGGGGCTCCAATGGTACTGCCCGAAACCCAGACCAAGCCTTCGAAATCTCCAATTCTTTCGATGAAGCCTTAAGCTTCACCTCAGGCTACATGCAGTGGACTTCATTGTGCAGAACACGTGTCCAAACGCAGTCTCTTCACGTCGTGTCGTGGTCTCAGTGCTTTCTACTAGACTTACTAGGGTGCCTTGAAGACATGGATTCTGTTGGCCTCTCACTAAGAACATGAAAGTTTATGAAGTCTACAGTGGCACAAGCCGCATCCACCAAGCAGCACGTCTAAATCTCAGGTGAATCAAGAACAGTTCACGCATGTACAACCATAGAATTGAGTTTAGGTGAGCGGGGACTGATGAGGTGTGGCTTTTGTTGCTGGTGTTACAACACTATGTTGCCTTCTCATGATTTGCATTGGCCTTGCCAGTGACTACTACGACATTCTTCACCGTCCATCTGAAAACAACATAGAAACTGTGCCCTCAACTCAGATCTTGAGAGTTTCTGGTGGAAGCTTGAGAGTTTCTGGTGGATAAACATTGTTGGTTTCCTAAGGCCAGGTTTCCTGGCCTGTTTGAAGGGAGTCCTCAGACTCCAGAGCGGATCCTTGTTGTGGCTTGGAGTTCCTTGCTCGCTCCTGATATTCATCTCTCTTGGAACAAGCCAACGAGGCATCGGAGGATATTCAATGTGGGGCAACACCTCACTAGAAAGTGTCCGCAAAAGCAATGTTCACCTGGCCAGAGCAGCCCTTTGCATACTCCTATGCATGGCACGCCAATGTTGGTGGACTGTGGAGCAGCCTGGGACATCAAGATTGCCTCGGATTCCATTCTATGAGGGCTTGCTCCAGGATGACTTGATCCCAACTATCCTCCAAAGGTTGTCTGGCTCTCAGGGGTTGTTGCATCATGCATCCATTTGCAACCCATGAGGCCATTGCTACTACTAGTAGGTGCCTTCAAGGTTGCTGGAGGTCCATATTGCTAGTAGGTCCATCGCTTGACCTGCTGGGTTGCAGCTGCAGTTGGATGGGAGCGTTCCCTGGGGCAATATCACCAAAGAGGACGATGATTTTTGGGACATGGTTAGGGCCTAAGTGTGGTGTTTGAAGTGTATTCAGTGCAATGCAATTGACCATAGACAATGTTTTTGTAAACAACACTAATTCCGAAAGGCCCGCAATCAACAAGTTTGCGAACAAGCTCACAAAGAAGCGTCGGCAAGCTCTCAAGGACAGGGCAGGGTAATCGAAGCACAGGACCGTCATGATTTTTCTAGGACTTGCAAGCAAAGCGTAAGATCCAGATTGTGAAGCGCAGTCGCAAGAATGGGAAAGTGTTGGCAGCTCAGTTCGCGTTCGCACATTTGCAAAACGTTTTGTCATACTAGCTATTCCTGAGGTCAGGTGGCAAGCACCTAAAGTCTACAGGTGCTTATCCAAAGCCATTTGCGCGACGTATAATCTCCGAGCACTTGAAGGTCAAACATGTCATGGCCTGAGTTGGGAAGTCTCAATGGTAGTTTCTTGGACATTTGTTGCTGTGTGAATGAGTTGGAAAAAGCTTGTCTCCTACCCAGCATTAAGGATATCCCAAATGGCAAGAAGTTGAACACATCACAAGTGCAGAAGGCTGGTCACCTGGAGTCTTTGCAAACCACTCTCCCAGTTTTCAAACCACTAGCCAGGGCCCAGCTGTTGACTGGAACCATGCTGATCTGCGCGACCTAGAGATGTTTCTTGCGGACCGCATCCATGAAGGCACCTTCAAGCCTGTGTTCCCTTTTGTGCGGAAGTTTTCGTCATCGGGGGCATCTGGGGTTCGTGCCAATGCAAAGCAGAGGCAGTAGCTCCAAGCCACCTTGCAACATAGCATGGGGCAAGTCAACGCAGACAAAAGCTGTTTCGACAATTCTGGATTGAATGAGGAAATGTGTTCGCTGAACATGACTATTCCCAAGACTGTTCCCAGCAATCTTTGCTCCAGTGCTTATACAAATTCATTTGTTGTGGTGGTCAGTGGTTCACTGAATGCACTGAATGCGTTTCATGGGGTGACTGGAACAAAAGCAGTCATTTGGTGCCCCTGCAGGCCACAGATTGCACCTGAAGTGTTGTTTGCAGCACTTGGCTAAAAACAGCAAAAACTAGCAAAAACCAATGACCGGGAAATGCCGGCCATTGATCGGGAAATGCCGGCCATTGTTGTAGAAATGCCGGCCAATGATCGGGAAAAACCACCAATGACCGGGAAATGGCAGGGCTTAGTGAAAATGCATCATTTGTAACATTTTGTGATGAAACCCAAGGATTTTGCAGAATGCTGGTCTTGTTTTTCATCAATTGGCTCCAAAGTGGTTTGAAGATCTCGTGGCCATACACAGGCTTGACCCCTAGATCCAAAAATTGTGACTGTGTCCATTTCAAGCTAGTACTCCTCGCCTCAAACAAGGTGTGCATTGTTGTGCAGCATGGCTGAGCCCGCAGCTGCAGCTGGTTGGGCACTGATCTGGATCCTGCCAGTGCAATGCTATATTATATTTATTTATATAGCTGTCAGAGCTGTCAGAAACATTTCATGAGGACTCAACGCGGTTGTGGCGGAGACACAGGCAGAGTTCATCCTTTTTAACCTTTTTGTGATTTGAACCACCTAGCTGGCCACACTGTTTTCGCAGTCCTTTTAGTTTGTTAGCTGCTGTACAACTACATATATGTGGCAGGCGCAAACTCCATGTGGTGGAAGCTCAGCTGCGTCCACACCAGTTGAGCCACAAGAGAGAGAGAGAAGAAGGATAAGAAAGACAAAAAAGAGAAGAAGGACAAGAAAGACAAAGACAAGAAATCAAAGAAGGAAAAGAAACAGGACCGTCGTACTCCCACTCCAGAAAGTACACGTCTTCCATCACCGTTCATCCCGCCGCTGGAGTGTCCTGGGGCATCTTCACCATCGATCCAATCTGTGGAACCCAGCAATGGCCTTGATGAGGCCGGTATGGGCCCCAAGGCTGGTGAGATTGAGAAGGTAGATACGGGCAATATTTACCACAAGCATGCCTTGAATGCAGAGGCCCTTGCTGCATTGAACAGGAAGGCCACAGCTGATTTGTTGGCGGAGGGTTTGGGCCCAGCTGAAGTTGCTGATGGTACAGTTGGGGAAGTAGTTGAACTTTCTGACCATGTCAAGAAGCTGCGGCATGCACACCTCAACAAGTTTGGTCGAAGCTTGAAGAGTCCGATGCTCATCACTGTCGTCACCGTTTTTGTTGTTCCTGTTGTTAGGGGGTTGGACTGAAATTGAAACTCCCAAGGCAAATCCACCCCGGCTGAAATCAAAGTCCTGGCCCGCAATATCCGTGCAGGCCAGGGACATACAGGCTATAACAGTCACTTGCACCATTCCATGAATCATGCGTTTAAATGCTTATTCCATTTTTGCGGGTGAACGCAATATCTATTCTTGTCCATTGTGACTAGGAAAGGATTCCGCTGCATACAGTGACCTCTTGGAAGACTTCTTCAATTGCAGAGGACTGTTGAGGCAGGGCTGAGTCAATGTCTGAACACAACCATTTCTCACTGGGAGGAAAATGGGATGAGAGTCGCACAATGGATTCCTTGGCACACCGAACCCGCAAGAAGAGAAGCCTGAAGAGGACTTGGATGACCCTTAAGGATCTTGAGAAGAGGCTCCAACACAAACCATTCAACCAATATTGATATTGGGACATGTTGAGTAATTAAAGTCCAGTTTGTC
Organism: Durusdinium trenchii; assembly: GCA_963970005.1. Classification (NCBI taxonomy): domain Eukaryota; class Dinophyceae; order Suessiales; family Symbiodiniaceae; genus Durusdinium; species Durusdinium trenchii. The sequence goes on from CAXAMN010009802.1 coordinate 105,292, forward strand.
TGAGCTCACTGCGGAATTTCAATGTGGTCAGGTTTGAAGCGGAGGATGACCCTGTTGGCCTTGCAGCTGCATTGTTCAGTGAAAAGGTCAGGGCTGGATTGTGGCGCTGGCATCCGGAATTCCCCAATAACGAGGCCAGGTTATGCTTTGATTGTGAATGTCAACATGCAGGATACACACCACATGCACATCATGCACCGCACAAAGTTAGTATGCGCTGCCATATACATAAATATAACAACCAATGTAGCAATATAGTCGTGATCAGTGATACGATCATGACAACTCCTGCAGACTCAGCAGCTCCATTTTACTTTCTACATTGCTTCGGTGGTGTTGTGTCCAGGATTCGGCGTCGCTTTCGCCAACCCTTCCTAATACGGCTAGGTGTTTGCACAACCCAGTCACACTGGCAATCCTTGCACAAAACTTTCAATGCCCTCAAAGCCTTCTCATCGTCCGTCAAATAGGGGGTGATCTGGTCAAGCCAACACGATAGGCATAGGCAGTCCATGGGAGCATCCTCAAGCACTTCATGAAGCCTTCGGGCTGCCATTGCTGGGATGGCTATGCAGTAGAAATTTGATTCTTTCCCTATAATGTATGGCTTGGGCCCTGCTTTTCAAATACACACAAACACAAGTAGCAACCTTGAAACATTGGTGTTGAACACCTTGGCAGGCAATGCGCCAAGTCAAAGTCTACAACAGCGAGGATGAACTTTCTGAGTCCGAAGAGGAGCGCGAGGTCAAGACTTCCCATGTCAAGACTGACAGAGAGGCTGATGATGATGAGGATGATGGCTCTACCCTGCAGTGACTTGTCTGTTTTCCATGTGGCCTCCACCCTTTGTACTGAAAAGCTTTTCCCAACCAATTTGCAACATAGTCCATT
>CAXAMN010009802.1:187598-200295 GCA_963970005.1 Durusdinium trenchii
TAGAGTTGCTTCACTAAGGGGAGACGATCCGTTCGGTCTCCATCGGATACGATGTGACCTCCTGCTGGAACGAGGCACATGAGGGAGATCAGGGTGCACATCGGCTCGGATGCCACACTGACTAGACTCTCGTTTCTTCTCATTTTTTAGACTTTTTACGCCAAAGGTGCAAACCATGCGGAATCGCCATTCTCCAGGTGGAGACCTTGTTGGACCGTCACTTGGCCTATTGCGACGCCCATTTCTGTGGCCACCCCGACGTGGGACTGAGACCGGGGCCGCAGGCGCAGTCTGCTCGAAGTGACCGGCGCTGTTCTACACGGTCAAACTCTTCAGTTGACACTTCGAAAGCTGAAGAAGTATCCAGTTGTGCACGTCAGGGGAGTCAACTCTTGATTTGTGCACATGTTTCTTTCCTAATATAGTAACAAGAAGCTATTAGTAGCTCCTGGCATTACTACTAAGAACAAGAAGCTACTAGTAGCAAGGGCATCGCTACTAGTAACAAGAAGCTATTAGTAGCGCCTCCGCTGCAGGGAGGTGCCGCGGAAGAAGAAATCTTGGGCCCGTTGGCAATGAGACGAAACATGGAGGAGGCGAGGATGGTGTCCAAAGCTGTCCAATGATGAACCGAGGCTTTGCAGTTCACAATAAAACCGAACAAAGCCATATTGGCAGAAGTATCAGCATGCAAATTGCATTTTGAATGAATGGGCAGATTCGGTATTTGTCATGGAGGTCAAGAGATTTTAGGTTGGTCTTCATCCTTCAGGTGATTAGATTAGCCAGCAAGTACATTTTGTGACCAAAGTCACTAGAGATGAATTCCTTAATGCAAAGTCACTGCTGTTTGCATCCCAACTTCTCGACTGGACAGGACAGCCAGTGGGTCCAAGACTGGTTCAGGCTCGCCAACAAGAAATCAGAGATGAGTCAGAGATGAGCGAATGTGACATGTGGGTGGTTTGGATACAACGGAGGAATATGGAAGAATGCTGCTGCGGCACTTCCAAGTTCCCTTATGGTTTACGTAAACCAGTGGACCAGCGCAATTCTTTTTGGTTTGAGAATTCGGATTTTTCATTTCATGAACAGTCATCAGGACACTGCTCTTCACTAGCATACAACCATGTATACAAGCATATGACTACAGGGTTGTTGGCCTTATGGGAAAGGACCTCCTCTATGGGCTTTGCCAGCTGCTGTCACAGGCCCAACTCTTCGAAGGAGATGAAAGGCTCAGGCTCCATCTGTTCTCCGGACAAGAACGGGTCGGTGTTTATAGGAATCGCTTTGATTATGTGACATTGTCCTTGGATCCTTTTCATGACTCTAGGCCGAAAGAAATAAAGATCAGCTGATGGAAAGGAAACAGATTCAACTCCTGGTTTGGCGTTTGTGTTGGCAAAGAAACCTAATAAACTGATAGACATACCTAGCACCCAGGTCTTTGGAGCTCCACATCCTCACCTCGACCGCGACCTCGATGCGCCAGGCTTTGCTTGGGCGGTCTTCAGCAGCCACCGAGACCGCGATGAGGCGATCCACAAGATGTTGGCTCTGGAGAAAGATCGACGAGGCCCGGGGGCATGAGTGCCCGTGAGGAGTAGCTGGGAGTAGCTTAGCTACGTGTTTGGACAAGTGAGTAGGCAGATCTGTAGCTTAAGTAGTTACATGTAGCTACTACAGTAGCTAAGTAGCTGCTACCTTCCTTGAAGTCTGAGCCTTACAGATTTGATTCCTCACAAAGCGGTTGTCGCGCAGATGGTTTCGAGACGCCGACGAAGACGGAGTTGTTTTGTTTTCTCGTGGTCGTCGTTATTCACGGGAGAACCTGCTTGACAAAGAACATCAAAGAACAGTTGAACAGTCTAAGCAGTCTAAGTCTAAAGTCGAGAGAAGCTGAGGAGTGATTCACATGTTGTATCGATGGACAGCCGAGGGTTTGCGGGCCCGCTGCTGAGGCATCCACTGGCGGGATCCTGACGGCACTTGCTATCCATTGGACTTTGGAATTCCGCAGATTGGCCGATGTGAACAGTTTTTTGGGTTGACCGATCTTAGACATGAAAAACTGTTTGAGTTGGATGTTTGTCTTGCAAGATATGCAAGGATGGGATGTCCCTGCCAATAGCTTGGGTGTGAGGCGTTGCGAGCCCACCAACGTGCGCTGGGATCACCTGGGCCTTGGGCTGTGCTCAAGGCGCTTGCGCTTCTTGGGCGTTCCTTTGGCCCAGAAAGCTAAGCATTCTGCGCACTAGGAACAAGTGCATCGCTTCTAGTAACAAGTGCCTTACTACTAGTAGCAAGTGCCTTACTAGTAGTAACAAGAAGCTACTAGGGGCTCCTGGCCTTACTACTAGGAAGAAGGACGCTACTAGGAGCAAAGGGCATCGCTAATAATCTATCTATTGTACATCATGCTTGTCCTTTGATGATGGAAGGATACCTGCTACATAACCATACAAAGAATTGAATTAGCAAAAAGACATTGCATGCAGACCATGTTCCAAGACACATGTTTCTGCAATGATGCAGAGTCAGAAGATGTGAGAATCATGACCATGTATTGATTCTTTTGGGGGTGGAATTCGTTGTACGTACTTCTAAGATACCTGGGATGGTGGATGATTGGGTTTGCTTGGTCTATCAACAGTGGTAGGCCGTGTGATAATTCGACAAGGGTCGGTGAACATGATAAAGTAACTGCTACCCTGCCCACAAAATAAATTTTGCCACCCTTTGGTTTGTCTCAACCAAGGCAGTGCTTATTTGGTCCATGGCCGCAGCTGGGTTGGCCTTCTTCGTTTATGTGCCCTATGCTGAGTACGTCACCGGCTTCCTCAACGAGGTGAGAAGATAGGCGGAAAATCAAGATAGAAACACATACAGACGTCTATAGCGGAGATTTATGACGAGGGATGAGCGGTGAACATCCAGAAGGCGGTGGGAGGACTTGTTCACACTGCAATGTCGGCTATGCACCTGCAAAACAGTGAGATTCATGCCAAACCTCCACAAACCAGTTTGTGAGGTTAACTCAGGGTGTGGTGGTTCAGTCGGTCCAGTCTCCAGCCTTCCAGCATTGTTTGCTTCAAGCACCTGTCAGGCGGGGAAGTTCCCCCAGGGCTTCATGATGGGCTTGCTGAGCTTCCTCATTGGTCTCACATGGTGGGCCATGTGCATGATGATAGGCGAGCATTCTGGCTTGTCCGTTAGGAAGATGGGAGTTGCTCAGTTATGAGAGTCACGATAGTATTATGAAAGCAAGTCTTCCAGTATTTTACAGGCGATACAGGAAGATTTGCTGTGAAACTTACAGACCGATGCTTTGTTGAAAAGGAGCGATGTCCGCCGCGAGGCACTTGCGTGAACATTGCGGGGTTTCAGACGATTGAAGATGAGAACCTGTTCATCTTCATTTTCTTCACCATCTTTTGCGTGGCGAGACGAGAGGGATCGCGAGGGTGCAGTCAATATTTGTTGCCATTTGTTCCATTTGTGTGTTCGAGGGTATGGAGTTTGTGAGTCTTCTTGCAGAGTGTTGAGGGGCCATTCTGGGCATTTGCAGATCATTGGACAGCTGCTATGCTACCTTGAGGTTGCTGCATCTGCCTTCAATGTATACCTCACCTGGTACTACACTCAGGAGCAGCTCCCCTTGAAGTCATCGGACTGGCGAGAGTGAAAACTCTGTGGTGTCATTCCGCACCTGTTTCCGCACCAGGACTTGTGGCAACATCACACCAGCAGCTGGTTCGAGAGCATTGAAGGCTCAGCACCGGGCACCTGAGATGATCGTTCTCGCATACTGTTTGTCTAGTGCCTTCGTAGACTTACGGGGGATTACTTCTAGTCAGTTTGCTTTTATTGCGATATTTAAACAATTCCATGTTTGAGTTGGTCTCCCTTTTGGTTTCTCTAAGTTGTGAGGGGGGGTTGGGGGGCCGACCATGAAATTCCCTACAACCAGACTGTTTTATCCACTGATTTAGGGGCAATCTGTGGTTTGGGACGTAAAAAGGCAGGATGGTCACAATGCGTCTTGCTCCTAGTAGTAAGGCCAGGAGCCCCTAGTAGCTTCTTGTTACTAGTAGCGATGCCCTTTGCTCCTAGTAGCGTCCTTGTTCCAGTTGCATCCCGTTCCACAGAGCTGTGATGATCTGTCTATTCTGGTTCCATGTGCTTTGCCTGACAGGGAGTTTGCTGACAACAGGAGGTCCGGTCACAACGCTGAGGGACCTCCGGATGCTCGGAGAATAACAATTGTGCCATATTTTGCCCGACGTATACGCTTCAACCTTGTTGACATGCGGGTAGATACTGTACAAGCGTTTTGTAGATAACTTCCCTGTTGGTGATGACAAGGGACAGGAGATGCCAAGAGACAGCAGAGACTCTACTACATTCGCATCTTTGTGATTCAATGCCGTGACATGACGTGGCGCGCCAGACCGAAGTTCCTCATCGTCCCTCAGATTCCTGCGGCCTCTCTATCCTTTAGAACCGAATGTGGAGTCCAAAAAACAAGAGGCCATTTCGGGCATGTGTCAACCACAGATTTGAATGCGCCTCTGGAGGAAACTGAATAACACCCCTTGTCAATCGCTGACGGCTGAGGAAAGAAATTGACCTCGGCTTTCGTGTCATGGCTGGGAGGGTTTTGCGGTACAGTCGGGTACAGTTGAGTACCTTCCTCAAGTTTACAGTCCCTCTTGGAGGAACCATGGGAAAGCACTTTTTTCTCCTTTCTTCAATCTTGCACAAATGAAGACACCTACAGTATAGAGGGGGAGAGAAACAAGCATGTGTATTGATCACGCTTTGAGTTTTAACGCTTGTTTGACACTCATTTGCTGCGTTGCATTGATCTTTGTTCCTCGTGCCCGAACCTTGCCAGATACAAGATGGGAGCGACGGGAATCAAAGCACAAACATTTGTAATTTATCATGTATGCGCTGTGGTACTTCAAACCCTACGACCCTTTATTCCTTTTTCTTCTTTGTTTCTAAGAGCGATGGCCTCCTACCTACAAGCGATTGCCTCGAACGTTCATGTTTGTTTTTTTTGGGGGGTCGATGTTTGGACCACAAACATGCAGTGACAAAAGGTAGTAGTGAACTCAAGAGTAGAGCTTGGCTCCAAGCTTTGTTCTCAAGCAATACCTCATTAATGCCAGGAGTCCTCATTGAAGACGCCAAAACAGCTTTGCTTTTAAATTGTGAGATAGACATCATGGTTGCCCCCCAGTGCTGAGGTGTCTTCCAGGTGTTGGTACCTGGAGTGCTCTTCACCCCCTGTTTGTTGAGTCCGCTGAACAACTTTCTGTGCCTTGGTGTACATCAATGTCCAGGGCAAGCAGGGGTCAATAGAGGAAATGAGGTGGACAGCGGGGTTGAAGAGAGCCAGGTAAGGGAGAGGCTCGTTCATTCGTTCATTGACCTGTGGGGACAGCATGTGGAAAGTCAATGAAAGTCACCGATGTGTTCATGACTCTTTTGCGCATGTTCTAAGGTTGAGAACCAGATCCACCGTTAAGGATATCCACCTTGTCACCTCTTGACCTGCGGAAGTGAGACTTGAGACTCAGCTCACTCCGAAGACAAAACCGTGCTAGCCTGGTCCCGACGTTCTCCCGCAGGATCCCATACTTCAGGGAGTCAGCGCTTTTGGTGCTCTTTGGCCAAGGCATGGGCGTCCCATCTTGTTTTTGCAATGTTACATTCTACTTGAATTCTAAATGTATGTCTTGTTCCTAGTAGTATGGCCAGGAGCCCTAGTAGCTTCTTGTTCCTAGTAGAGAGAACGAGGAAAATGTTGGAAACTAAACATTGGTGTTTGAACATTTTGGGCAGATGGGCGTGCTCTGACCAGCTGGATCACTCGTCTTTTTAGCAAGACCATCTTGAAAGTACCCGCATATGGAGCCTAACCTAGGCGGACTCTACGGGGTGTTTCGAATCGGCGACAAAAAGCAACAGAAGACCAGTGCCTACAGGTAGTGCCACGGACAAGTTCGGGTGCTTCTCGTGAGGCAAAAGCGGACGAGAAGCTGAGCGCTTCCTGGAACCACTGCCCATCGGTTGCTCGGTCGTTGTCGGTTTGCTCTTGAGTATGGACTGATGTCATGTGTTTTACCTGTGCCTTTGTCTCACACGTGTTTGTTTGAGTCTCATCACATGAGGCTTAGCGTGGGACTACCAGGGTCATGTGACGCTTCCATGCTGTCGCTTGGCCTTCAAGCAATGAAGGTTCTGTGGCCGGTGCAGCAAGTCTTTGGTTTTCTGCCAGAAACGCTGAAGGCGCTAAAGAAAGGACATGACATTGCCTTCGTTAGCAGGGACTTGGCCGTGCACACACACAGACACAGGGTTCACCATGTTTCACCCATAGTTTGCGCGAGATCCAGGGAGTTCTATCTGAAATCTTAAGATTTGCCAAGTAGTGATGACTGCAGTAGAGGAGGTCAGGGACTGATTCAGCTGTTTGTATTGGGATCCATCATGCTGAACTGTTTGGCGGCAGGGTAAATGCCTATGGCGTTCGTTGATGCCTGTGGACACGGACTTTGTCTCTTTTCAGAAAGAGCCTGAGGTTGTTGCCTTACTCTCTTCATCATGTCCCCTTCCATGTGGTGGGCACAGGCATACCTATGCTTCTTGGTTTGCACACCAGAAAATGAAGAAGACCGAGCGAAAGCCTAGGGTTGTTGATACCATGGTATGGACCCCATCATTGAGACTATGAGCACATCAAGTATCTTCAAGACTTTCTGTGGCCTCGAACGTCAGTGCCCTTTACCATTTTGACGGTGCGGCTGCACTTCAGAAAACAGTTTGTTTTTGTCTTTTAACATGACGTGTGCTATGCAATGTTACCAGAACGCCATGGCTTGGGTGTCTCTGTTTTCAGCATATCAAACCAAATCACGAAAAAACTGCAGGCGAACATCCTTGAAGATGATCTTCCGCATGATGAAATCGCAGTGGCCAATATCGACGTGGACATGTTCGAAACCATTTTGGCTGCATTGACAAAAGTGGCACCGCGAATGGTGCTTGGAGGTGTGATCCTCCTGGAAGATGCAACTTAGCAGATCTGAAGCAAAATAAGGCAAATAGGATACAAAAGGTATAAAGGTCATAAAAGGTCCAAGTGGGCCTCAAATCCAGTGTTGTACTGGCGTTGGACTGACAGCGCTGGATTTCTCCCCTGTTTATACAGAGTCCTGTTGGCTACGCATGTGATATAGTGAAGCCAAATCTGACCGGCTCGCGTTTCCTGAGTGCAAATCACAGAGTGGATTCTGACATTGGGTTTTGGGATGTATTGGGGCTGGTTTTAGATTGGCCCTCAAAAACAAGCTTCGGAGTGATGTTTTCAATATGGCCGTGCTACAGTCTGCAATCGCACGTCATGACCTGAACAAATCCATGTAGCTCCCCAAAGACACAGAGTCCGTGTCCAGCAAGGTGACAGCGACTCCTTTGCTGGGAGGGGCTCTAGCAGCGTTGGATCTCTTCCTTGAGCCAGCGGCTGAAGATAGAACACAGCATCGATGAGCATCTCAGAGATTTGCGAAGGTTATCATCAAACGTTCAAGGTTTTGCATCCATTTCCATACATCAGAGATCTTCCACATTGACTGATTTCGGTTCTTTAAAAGCATGTTTCTTTGTGGTGTAAAGTCCAAGGTCTGAATCTGGTCTCGACTTCACCAAAGTGTTGACGCGGGGAGGAGCGTTGTTGATACGTGTGAAGAGACAAACACCGTGAGCTGCGGGAAAAATCGGGACAGCATCGATTTAGACTACTTCAAATTGATTCAACTTGCAATTTTGCAACTCTTTTTGATGCCATGGATGTTTTGGTGTTTGGCGAAACGAAAAAACCCAGTTCAACGCTCCGCAAGAGCAGTCCAAAACTGTCCCCATGATCCCCAATGAAACCGAGAGCGTTTCGCTGAGGCTTCAGTGAGAACTGATAGGGAACTTTCAGCAGCGGACTCAGAGATGCATGGGATGTTGGTGCCCTGGAAAACAGTGAACGTGTTCTTGACGAAGCAGCTGAATCGAAACGGAAACACAAGATACAACTCCAAACGGTGAGGACTTTGCAGCTGGAGTGTCTAGGTTCATGCTATTTCATGCTCATGTAGGACCTATACTGCCATGATACCCGACACCTCTCAACAGAGCGACCCCTAACATAACAGACCGCGCGCGCAGAGCCTTTTAAGCGACGCCGAGGTGATTTGACATGACCGGTGACCTTTGTCGCCCTGTGACAGTCGCAATCGCAGTTTGGATCGCAGTTGCAGTCGCACAACCCGTTGCGTTTTTGTTGGATGGCAGCGGTTTTCCGATTTTTTGGCAGCCGCAAAAAGGACTTTTATTCAGCCCCAAGGAGACCTACGATGTTGCAGATGTCTCTGATGATCTCAGCAAGTCGTTTCCTCCGGACAATGAGCCGGTGGGCCGTTCGCCGAAAGTCATTGGCATCCATGCTGGACATGATGCAAGTATTGCCATTGGTGTTGGAGGTCGGGTGCAATGTGTTCTTGAGCTGGAACGGCTCTTTGAGGAAAGATATTTTTACCTTGGTGGAGGGAGCCTTGCTGACAGCGATGCCGATTACGTTCAGACTTGGGTACTTGCCGTGAAAATGGTTCTGGAAAACTGTGAATGCGATTCTGGAAACTGCCCGGAAGCTTTGATTACGCGGTGGTGGACAATTTTGAGCATCGTGAATTTGATCTGCTAAAGCAAGCGATTGAGCCTTTGCTGGGTTCAGTAACTTGGCGCTTCACAAACCATCACCTTTCGCATGCTTTGTTGGGATTCTATGCTTCACCCTTTCGATCAGCAATCATTATGTCATACGATGCTGGTGGCAATGACGGGGTTTTGAACTTCTATTTAGGCTTCGGATTGGATGTGAAGCTCCTTTTGAGACTGCCAGTGAATATGGGCATGCCATACAATCTTATTGCTCTTCTACTTCCAGAGGTCACAGGAGTCAAGAGTTCCTCAATACTTTGTTCAGATAAAGACATCTCTCCATACACGTTTCAACAGACTGCTGCAGCGATCCATGACCTCCCAGACCGGCTGGATGTTGTCGGTAGGGTGACCCACAGCTATGCAGGGAAGTTCATGGGTTACTCTGCATTGGCAGAACCCCAGCCCGAAGTGCAGTTTTGGGCCAGACAATACATCCGCAGTTATCTTCAAAACGAGACCGCTATGAGTGAGGCATTCTCTTGGCTTCGGGAATTTTCATGCTCCGGCACAGAGGCCCAACGAATTTTGGCTGCCTCTGCTCAACATGAATGGACCGCTTACGTGGAAGAGCTCCTTGGGAAAACACTGCTGAGTACGACGGCGATACTTGGACAACCTTTGGATGGCATTGTGCTGACAGGAGGCTGTGCCTTGAATGTTCTGGCGAATCAGCGCATCTATGAAACATTCACTCAGAAGCCTGCGTCTAATCCCAACCTTCCACGGTCGTTCTACGTTCCACCGGCAAGCAATGATGGGGGCATTGTGATTGGCTCTGTTTGGTCTGTCATGCCACCATTGGCCCCGCAATCCCTGCAATACCTGGGGTTTCCTCTCTTTGACGCCTTTGCTTTGGATGAAGCTGCCAGTAGTCGTCAGGCACGGAGTTTGACGGAGCTTGGTGGGGTGGAATACTTGGCAGACTTGTTGGCCGGAGGCGAGTCCTGGAAAAATGAAAGCAAAGATGTGAGTCGGAGTCGGAGCAAGCCCATCATAGCTGTTGTAATTGGCCGACAAGAAGTTGGACCAAGAGCTTTAGGTCATCGATCCTTGCTGGCCGTCCCTGATCATGACATCAAGGATCGCATGAATCGATTAAAAGCGAGGCAGTCCTATCGGCCCGTGGCACCAATGATTGCGGAAGAAGCATTGGAGGAGGTTTTTGGTCAACGAATCAAGTCTCCCTACATGACAATGGCACCACTGGTCAGGGAAAGTGTTCGGGAGCGTTTCCCGGCTCTAGCCCATGTGGATGGCACTGCCCGACATCAGTCTGTTGGAGCTGAGGACGAACCCTGGATTCATGCACTTCTCCTGGCTATTGGGAAGAAGACAGGTTTGGCTGCATTGATCAATACGAGTTTCAATTCAAAAGGTAAACCCATTGTCAACACGGTGAGAGAATCCCTCAAGATGCTGGATGACCTTCCGGATTTGGATTTTGTGTTGATAGAGGATTGGCTCTTCAAAAAGGCGCTCTTCAACTCTTCTGTGTTTTATGATCTTGAAGTGCTTAGAACTTGGAACCTGAAGTCAGACAAGACACCCGTCCATTTGATTTCTTTGGTTTGTTTGCCGAGCTTCAACATGCTTCAATGGTGTATTTCTTTTGGCTCAGACAGCGGACCCTACGCACAGTGCACATCAGTGCACCATCCTCGTCAACGTCGAAATGCTCTGAATTGCAGTCTGAACGCAGAAAGATCCTACAACTCGTAAGAGCACTGGAGAAACAAAGAGAGAACAGAATAATGTGTTGTATTGTTTTGGTGTGATGTGAACGAAACTCATATCACCATCGTGAGAAATTGTCCCTCCTGACACGTACTGCTTCATCTGAACCAGGGACAAAGTGACAAAATAGAACATGAGTCAAACAAGTCAGTTGAAGGGACAGGGTGTCGCAGCAGATTCCGAAGAAACTTCGACCGTTTGCTTGCCAGGAGTGGGTCCCTGACATTGTTCTTTCAGTAAATACTGTCCTCTTAAGTGTCTTCGCTCTTTGTGGTGCATAGTGCGCACTGTTGTTATTTGCTTCTGCACGGACCAGTGGTGAATTTCATTATGTAGGGGCAGCAGACACACCACTCTCAGACGAGGGAACTTGCTGTAGGGCAAGGTCGGGCCGAAACCGCTGTGGAAAGCTACCTGTGAGGCACATCGAGGCATGGCGATGTTCGTGGTGGCATGGCCGTCTGCTGAGATTCCAGGTGGATTTTCGAGCCCAACTGTGCAAGGTGCTAAATGCTGCGAAAGATACTGTTGAACATGTGGTATTTTCCAGCAAGTCTTTTCCTAAACGCCAGCTAATTTTTGGTTGCAAGGGAGGCTAAACAGAGGCCCCGTTCCCGTGTTGGCTTCTCCTAAGCTAGATTCAGCTAGATCTTTTTCCCCATTGTCTAGCTGACATCAGGCCGAGCATGGCATGGTTGGCCCATGCCCTAGTGTGCCGGCTTTCAGCTTTTCTGGCAGCATACACCGGAGCATTGCTTGCACCTTCTGTTTGCGTGGCATGTGCTCCTCACTCAGATAGCCATCTGATCCCGCTGCTTCTCTGTGGTCACCACTGGCACATGGCAGCGCGTTTGGCTCGAGTCACAAACCCGATCCTAATCGCTTTCTCCAGCATAATGAAGAGGTCAGCCAGTCGTGTCAAAAACCCTGGTTGGTTCTTGGTTCATTTTTCCGCCCAACCCCAATCCCTGACAATTCCCAGTTCCAAATGAACATGTGACATGTCTCGTTTTCTTTTGGGAGAGCTGTGATGCCAGGTCCATGATGTCCTGGGTGTTCTTGTGGGCCTTCGCCCACGCAATGAAGCTACATGTAGACCTGGAGTCCGATGCCAAGCTGAATATCAGCCGACTGAGGGAGATGACCTGTGAAGAGGCCGCCCCGGCCTTTGTGAAGGGCTTGGCAAAGGAGTTGAACAAAGGCCATGGCTACGACTCCATGTTCTACAAGGGTTGTTTGAAATTCGTCCAGCGCAACGCCAATGCCAGCATTCCCGTGATCTCTCAGATCGAGAAGTTTGGCACGGTTTGCAAGCAGGGTCGCTTTGTGGAAAATGAAACGGTGCTTGCGAAGGCCATGTGTCCAACAAACTTAATTCAAGGATGTTCAAGGTTACCTGGAAACAAAAACCCATCACAGAAATTTGCCATCGGAATGGCTTCAACCTCGGGTTCTCCATGGTTCTCCCAAAAAGCTTGGAGCCTATTGCCTATTGACAACAAACCCGCCGTAGCTATACCAGTTTACTATTTTTATTTTCATGTGCCAAAAGCATGGCAGAATGTCATATGCCATGATGGTCCAGTTTTCGGCCAGGTTGACCCCACTCGCTTGGCAGCGGAATGCGACCGTGTGGTGTACAATATGGACGTCCAGTTCCGGCTGTTGGGTGGTCGTTCCCTCTCAACGCCCGAGGGCTTCTGTGCCGTGATGATTGACATGGTCATGCCCATTGATCAGGAACCTGAGTGCATGCGCTTGCTTGAGGATATCGTCCATGCCCATTTCGAGTTCATTGGGACCAAGCACTTTTGGCCCGACATCATCCATGAAAACCATTTCGACCAAGCCTTCATGACTGCCTGCTTGGAAGACAAGAAGCTGAGCACGGAAGCCAAAGGCCGAGACGCTGAGTTTGGAGTTGGAGCTGATGAATGCAAGTTGAGCTTGGAAAAGTTGATGGCAGTGGATCTCTCGAACGCTACCAAAATGCCTGTGTTCCTCGCAGATGTTTGTCCTTTGATCGGAAAACCTTTGCCTGCCTTGTCAGAGCCTCCCAAGCCCACCTACGTGAGCACCACCAGAGCCCTGACCGCAGCCATGTTTCAGAGAGCTGCTCACCTCACTCACTTGAGAGCCGGAAACTCTTCCACCAGCAATCTAAGTTGGGGCATTTGGG
>CAXAMN010009802.1:205295-220951 GCA_963970005.1 Durusdinium trenchii
TTTGCTAATCAAGAACTGCACAATACTGCAAATGTCGTCCGCTGGCAGTGAACTAATTAGTGCATCCTGCATATTTACCATGACTGGGCCAATTCACATTAAACATGTCTCTGCTTGTGCATTCCGGGTCATGTCTTTGTGTTGAAGTTCTTTTCTTTGTGCTGGTAACAGCCTACGCTCTACTGACATTTGAGCAAAAGGGGTAGTGATTCCAAACTGTTCAGGAGCTGAGGCCACTCATTTAGCCTTTGAAGGCTTTTCCGGAAGGTTGACTGACACCAAAGTAAATCCGGAACACACTCTTATACCTACAATAACAGCGCAGCAGCCATATCTCTTGGCTTGGACGAGACATGCCAAGCAAGCAAGACTGATTCTCGTTTTCTGTATGCTCCAGACCAGGCAAAGAACCTGGCCATCAAAGCTCCTTTCAAGAAACGGCTCATAGTCCACACAGATTGAACAAGGAGTCTGCATGAGAACAATCTGGGTAGAACCAACAACAACATCAAGTAAGATCACTATATGAATGATTATGAGTGTCAAGACCTTGAACAACCAAAGCTTATCCCGGGGTGTTAATGCCCTGTCTCAACCAACCCAATCAAGAAGCCCGCCGCTCAAACTTTTGTTCTGCGCATGTGCTGGCGCCTACTTCGACCCTGCTCGGGTCTGGCAGACTCTCAACACCCAACCAACCACCACATCGTCAGATTCTCCAGGTCAGTCGCCAGAAAAGTAGTACCTGCACAGTGGCAAGGTCAACTTACTTCTCCATACTATATAGATCATGTAGAGCCATAAAAGTCTCAAGAGCTGAATTGACGCTCCAATCGATTGAAAATCTCCAGTCGGCCTCAAGGCCCGCCATTTGTCGCGCCAGCTTTGCGGCAGAACTAAGGCGGAGAAACCATCGCCGCCTTGGAAGAAACGCTGTCATGTCGTGTGTGGTTCAAGAAGTGCGTCATGGTCCAAGGATGTCAAACAACACAGTGTTTGATAGATTTAGATGATTTCTATGGAAAGACCTCTTTGATTTGGATGCATTGTTTTGTGTCCTTGGGATTCCACATGGTTTACTCGGACTGTCTGTGGACACTGAATAGCCAATACAGTGTACTTGTGGGTTCGTGCAAAAGAAAAAGGCCTCCATGATCGAAAATGAACATGTGAAAACCATTTAGCTTTGGGAGCACAGGCCCTACCCACCCGCCGCAGTTTGCGCAATAGCCAACACGAGACAGGCACCTTCTTTGTAAAAGCGCACTTCGTAGTTTGCGCCTTGCGAAATAGTGGTGGATGGCAGGTGGCCCTGGTACAAGCACAGTTTTGCTGAAGAATTCTACAACGCATACTGCGACACCTCACCTTTTGATTTCTTCAACAACACTTGGTGTATCTTAGTATCCATAGTCAAGTGCTGATGTACTTCAGGGATAGCTTTAAAGGTTTCACAGACTGCTTAAGAAAAAACTGTTGCAGTGAATTGCTAGTCCCATCCCACTGGAGAAAACACGCCCACTTGTCTGTGCACTGCGCCTTCGCCACATCGATCAATGGTCCAAAGCTCATCACGGATCAGCTCCACATCCTTCCGCAGCAATAGCTCCAAGCATGCGGTGTGTGTATCTGTACATGTATTTGTATGTTTTTTGGTTATGATTTGTGATAGTTAATTACCCTCCAAACCATAAAATGATTTCACCCTGAATTGAAAGGCACCTCTGCACAGTGGACGAGACATGGATGACTAAAAACAGCACCCTCTCGAAAGCATCTACTTCTGACTCCCAACTTAGGCCCCCAACTTTCGGATTTCGCAAGTCCAACAAGCCTCAGCTGATGCTTGGGCAAAGGATGGAGAAGACGTGGCTCACAGGAGGAATTGCAAAACACTGTTGGGCTGACTTTCACTGTCGCATAAAACGTTGCACAGACAACTGGTGGATCCAAGGAGTCTCATAATTTGCTTCCAAGCGGATTGATCGTGGAATTGGTGTTAAATGAGATGTGGAAAACAACAGAGTGGACACATGGTGCTGAGTCACTGTCTTGCATCATGACACGATCTATCATTCTGAAAAGCTATTACTTCTCAGCCTCGAACCAGGCTTGTCATCCAGCAGAGATTACACAGGAGGCTCCACCCAACCTTCACCACGTTCACCCGTTCAATAAAACAAGGCCATGCTGCTGGCGGACCATGAGCCTTGGCCTTGAACCATTCGCTGAAGCACCCTGAAGCGTGTCCAACAGACCGAAGCTTCACAGCTTAAACAGGAGCGTCCAAACCACGCGCCATCAGAGTTGGTTTTGTGCCGAAGGATTTGTGATCAAATTGATAAAGTAGCAAGGCTAGCCGATGATTCTGGTCGAAAAGGGATAGGGTTGCTTTGGACTGGGCTGGGGCTTTACGTGCCAATTGAACAATAGAGGTCTGGCTGCTGTAGTTCTACACTCTGGCAGTATCTTAGAATCTTGAAGAAATCTGCAAACAGGATCTACCACTTGATGACATTTTGAGGCCATCACTCCGGATATCCAATCTTGGCTGACAGCTACCTTAGATAGGGCTAGATCAGGTTGTCACTCCTGACTTTCATCTACAAGCAACACCTTCGCTAAATAATCCACTCTCACTTCGTTTGGTTGTTGTTGGATGACATAGGAGATCTTCCTACAGCCACAAGATCTCATGATTGGAATGCCGATCGCCGCATGCATTCCAAGTTGAGAAAGACAAAAAAAAATGCGAATTGGAGGTTCATGGAGGTTCATTGTATCTTCCACTTGCACCGCTTGAGCCCCGACTCCAACCCGGAAGGAACATGCCGGGCGCCTCGGATCCCGACCTCAGGGCTCACTTTCCATGGGTGAATTCATCTGCCGCTTGCAAACAGACAGAAGCGACATTTGGAGTGCAGTCAAGAAAGACCACCTTTATGTACGTTCCATCTGTGCAACGTTGCCACAAGATCCACAAGGTCAGTCAACTTGAAATATGCGTGTTGCTAGCAAATACAGAGCCAAACAAAATCACCCCGTTGCGTGCAGTATTCATGGTGAGGCATCACCGGTGGTCTCCCTCTCAAGCAGCGAATCGCTGGGTCTCCCAACAGTCCTCCATGTACGTGACTTCAACATTCCTCGGCCAGTCGAGGGCCACAAAGGAAGCCACTCAGGAAAGGACAAAGGTGAAAGAGCATGACCCCAGTGTCAGGTATAATGTGGAAGCCAAGATAAACCCGGCGCATAGTGGTAAACTACCTTGGCCAAAAGAGTTGCGGAATGGGGACGTGAACTACCTTGATATCATGGATTGGGGGTTTGGTCCCTCTTGGACAGTCTTTGCATGTGTAGCTTTTGTGTAATGGAATATTCAAACCTTGCCACATGAAGCCTGTCTATGTCCACCCTCTTCGACTTGAATGTCGAAGCTGCGGCATGGCATATGCTGGAAATGCTATAAACGTGGGCAAACTTCCAGCGATTGGTAGATTCATCACCAGCAAGGATGTTCACTTAAGGGGCGCCCTTGCTGCGGGTCTTTTCTGGCTGTCCACTGCAGTTCCTTGCAATGAAAGCCCCATTCTGCCAGACTCATGCCTGCGATGCAAAGCAGTTCCCTCGTAGTGGATGAAATTAACACTATCTAGATCTAAGACTCCTTCAAACATATTCGAGCAAACATGCACAAAACGCTCACAGTCCCGATGCTGCATCAAGGCCACTGGATTTTGAAGAGAGCCTGCAGGCTTGGCGGCAGCAATGACTGTGCGGAGAGATGCGTCCTCAAAGACAACTTCTTTCAATTAACATACTTACTCACACCTACTCACATTGAAAATCATTGGACTTCCAGGGGTCGGGACTGCCTGCGAAACTGACCAGGTTCCAATATTCCGGTAACTGGCCACTTGGTAATTCTAACATGAAACTCCACCATGCAGGAGGGTCTACTGCAGTCCATGCGAAAAGGAGTATTAAATCATATCAAACCAATCAATATCATGTCTGCTTCCTGTCGAACCAAGACCTTTCAAACCACGTGTTTTGCTGCTGTTGTTGCTGTTGGTTGCTGTGGTTCCGCTAAATCTGGGAGTGGCTGCCTCCTTTTTCCGCATCTGCGACAATGAGTCTGAAGACTCCTTTTTCCTCCACCACTTCGGCGGAAGAAAATACACACCAATCCTGGGAAAATATATGAAAATGATGTGAACCACACCTGCGATGCTGGCTTCTGACTCATGAAGTCTGAATCGTATGGGATCTACCTCACAGCATCAGCCTATGAACAAAGCGATCGGGATTGGCTGCCCACGTTGGCAGGATTCAGCTCCTTTGACACTCGTCGCCATTTCAGTGGCCACCATAGTTTCAAGATGCAAACTAGAGCCCATTATTAAACCAAAAAGCATCAATGTCAGGATTCAAAGGCAACAGTAAGTAGTAGTTCACTGTTGTATGACCCACTGCCGGTACCATGTTCATGAAACTCTGCCTCACTCTTTCTACTTGATTTTAGACACTGTCAACCCAAGCAACACCGCTCATCCAGCTCAACTCTGGTGTGGGGGTGTGCAACCCGCACCGTACTTGTGCGCTTAGCGTCCTTCGTGGTTCACAGGGCTTGCTTCGTGGAGAGCAATGAACAGTTGGCTCCGACTCCGATTTCTGGTCAAGAGCATTGTTGAAAAATAACCATATATAAGCGCGCTCGGTGAATCAAGGGTTGGTCACCTGGCTGCTGTAAGAAAGGCAGAACCATCACAGTTTCTTCTCTGGAGGCAAGCCCTATTTGCTTAGCAGCTGCTAGCGGCCTACCGCGAACTCTGAAGTCCGCTGGAAGCCGAAACAAATACGCCACCAAAGACTTGTTCCAGGTCAAGCCTCCGTGGCGTGCAAGTGTTCGATGGTTCAAACATGAAGGGACTGGTTTGTAGGCCCATTTAGAAAAGGGACACGTTTATTCCCGAAGCACATGCAATTCACAGGAAAAGCAAATAAAAATGGACTATGCAATTCACATGCTTGAGCCATCACGTGCTGCAGGTCTCCGTGGAGATGCAGTGCGAAGTGCTGATTCGAGCAGGTCCAAGTTGGAGGTCTTTGGGCACGACTCGCCCATCGAAGCCAGTGCCGACAGCTGAGCGCAACAAAGCGCAACTGAGTAGTGTGGCAAAGTGGACAGTGTGTTTGGGAAAGCACGATTTCTACAGCAAAGGCCATCTAAAACATTCTAAAACAAATCTTCTTGAACAAATGCTGGAGGAGTGGGAAGCGAGATGATTCTTCTACTGACTATATACTTGTTTTATGCCATCTTCTTGAATGGATCTCCATGAAATAAGTTCCGTACCATCAAGCAGCCAAAGCAAAGCAACTCACCGGGTCACAAACGCCTTCCTCATCTTCGCGGTGCATAAACGCAAACGCCTATATAAACCAATTGTATAGACATCTACATTCCGGTTTGATTAAATTGATTATCTTTGTAGAAACCGTTGAATCGTCCACAACGAAGAGTTTGGCAGTTGGCAGCGCATCCCAAGCCTCCAATCCCCTTCTCGTTGGTTGAGCTCCACTCCCAACAAATTACGGGAGAACGGCATTTTTGCCCGTTCTTCGCAGTAAATAATGGAAGAAAGACAACAAGTCCTTGGTGCCATTGGGTACCTGTCCTCTCAAATCATCCAAGTTCTCCACTGATCAGTCTGGACAGTGACCCTTTAACACGTTGAACATGTCTCTCCATTGGCGCAACCTGGCTTGGTGAACCTAGGGGTCCACTCAGTCCACTGCACATGTTTAGTCGATGTTTCCACATTCCCTTTGTCCGATGCAGCACACTGTGACACAAAACACATTTGCCCAAGCTGCTATGCCTTTCACGTGATGATTCTCTCACTCATCTCTAGCCGGATCTCTGTGTGACCTCGCCCCAGCCATCACTTCCAGGGCTGATTTTGTCAGCTGTCAAGATTTCAAAGCCCCTGAAAAAGGAGTAGCACAGGACATGCACTGCTCTTGATCAAGCTAGGATCTGTAGAGACAAGATGGGATAGCTCCGATTTCTTGGTCCCAGCTCCTGTTCCAAGCCACACCCATTTAGACAAAACTATGAGCAAGGGCATAAAGTCATATGTTTTTCTCGAAGAAAGGGGTCATAGATGGTCATAGTCATCCCGCAAATGCAGTTAGATACATCAACAAATATGAATAGCCTCGACACCCCGATAGTCGCATGTAAAATGTTGATGGACCAACATACAGTCAGTCATCATGCATATTCTGTGAGTTCAGGATATTGGATGATTAGAAACAAGTGCATCGCTACTAGTAACAAGTGCCTTACTAGTAGTAACAAGAAGCTAGTAGGAGCAAAGGGCCTTACTACTAGGAGCAAGGACGCTACTAGGGGCTCCTGTCCTTATTGAGAATAGACGCTTTGCCTCGGGTCAGCAACAACTCTTTTGTGAAAGAGCTCTTCTGAGCCTATGACAGGAGGACATGCACATCTCCCATCTTTCACACCTCAAATGACATTACTGCAATCAGGAATAAGGTTGTCGCTCTCTGCCTGACATTGTAAATTATATGTTACATAATGTATTGTAATGTTATATATTATATATACTACCCTTGTGTGAACTAACACCCCTCCAGATCTCAAGATCTGTATTGTGGCTCACCACCCCAGCAGAGTGTCGCTCAGAAACTACTATTTCAGGACAATGTGCCATGATGTGCCCTTCTATGCTGTGCTCGCACTAAGATCTGAACTCCCCATCCAATGCCACCGCCTTCAGCTTTTTTCCGCCTCAATCGGCCGATCAAAGTGGCCGTCATCTCATTTGCTCCAATGTCCTATGGCCCATCCAGCAAAACATCTGCGCCTCTTTGAAGATGCATTGAGAGGCGACTGAAGAAGCCTTCTTCCCCAAAAAAACTAGGAACCAAATGAATAGCGCCTGAGGGCCGGGGGAACTTCCTTGAAGAAGCATGAGCCATGCTGCGTCCTACCTAGGAGCGCCCAGTACCAGTACCTAGTAGCATCTAATAGCTAAGCTATTAGCTACTATAGCTACCTCTTCTAGAGGCCTACCCCCACCCACGGGCTTACACAACAAAGAAAACGCAAAAAAGAGCCTTTGGCCTCCCACATCTCAACCCACCGAGTGGCGACTGATAGGACTTCCACAATCGCTCCAAGACTGTTACCAAGTCGTAGTGCCCATTCTCTCGCGCCTGGCTCAAACAGATCAGGTTAGCTGAAAAGGCCGAAAGCACAATCAACATTCATCGTGTCAGCGACGGTAAAGACAGGAGACTACTCATTCAATTAAATCACGGGCCATTATGGAACCAGAGATAACAACCCCAAAGGATTCATTGTTGTTTGGAGAAAAAGGGGTGATCTAGACTTGCTAAGCTTAGCTTGTCCGGATTCTAATGTCTATGGGGAAGTGGCGGTCAAATCTGGCGCAAAGGCCAGTTGAAAAACATTGTAGGTTGGAGGCCATCGCTAGCAGGGTGGACCATTGCAATGTATAAAAATATCGGTGAAACCACAGGTCTACCACAGTGCACCGGGGCGCTTCTTGGCTCACAGTCTTCGCTCGAAAGCAGTCGAATTCGGTCGTCGCCTCGTGGAGCGCGGTGTGCCCCCAACGATCCGTGATATTGGGATCCGCATGAACCTGCGAGCTCAAGCAGGGGCAAAGGAAGACAACCTTTTCAACTCTATATACTTCTTTTTTGGCTAAGTAGGATAACTCCTCAAAGTGGAAAACGGTGTCAAAGGCACTTGCCTAACAAAACAGCCCGACAAACATCAACAAAGTACCCACTTTAGAGGTCTCGTTGACTCGCCCCTTCGCTGCCTGGACAAGAGTGACCGCGGCATCCATGTTGCCTGCCACAAGTTGTGCTTCGGGGCATCTGCTCAAATCAGCTCTTGAAGCTACTAGGGGCTCCTGGCCTTACTACTAGGAGCAAGAAGCTACTAGTAACAAAGGGCATCGCTACTAGGAGCAAGGACGCTACTAGGGGCGCTCCTGGCCCTACTCATGGAACCAATGAACGCGAAGGCCTCCAACCTAATCATAGCAAAAGGAACCTCCAACAGACTAGCAATGGCCTCCAACAGACTAGCAATGGCCTCCAACCTAGTGATTCATTCAATTTGTTTCAGTGAAAGTCTATGTCATCCGCTTGGCCTTCTGTGCAGGCTAACATCAATGCCGTGCGCTTGTCGTAGTCACTACCTTAAAGCATCAAAGGATTAGGAGAGGAATGAGGGTACCAGAAAACAACACCTGAACAAAACACCAGCAAGTTTCAGTGAACACACGAGACACCCAAAAGTCCTTCAGCTTAGTCTCTCCCCCAAATCTATCAGCTTGCCTAGTCTTGAGTTCTTCCTTTGAAGGACTTTATGAGTTATACTGTCTGCAGTGCCTGCAAACTTCGCTCCACGTTGCTCTTCAATCAATATCTGCAGAACATGATCATAGCTACCTTCTGTAGCTAGAACTTTCTACATGAAACGAGATAAAATATTTTGAAGGTTACAAGTTGTTACAAGCAAGACATAAGAAAATACAATAGCATATAGAGTAAAACAACACTACTGGTGCCCGCAGCAGTAGCCAACCAGCAGCAGCAAGGCAGCAGCAGCAGCAGCAAAAAACCAGCAGCAGACCGGCAGCACCAGCGAAGGTAGCCCAATCAAGCTTCCCCCAAGGGCACACCTCATCTGGCACAAGTTCATGCCTGTGCCCGCTTCACAGCGGAAGCCAGGTTTCCACGAGGACCCTGCTTCCGAGGGCTGGCCCTATAAGCCCTTGGAGGGTTGGACATATGAGACCCACAATCCCAAGATGAAGGGGAACCTATGGGCTGCCTATAGAAACCTCTAGAAACAACCTATGGGTTGCCTGCCAACTTCCTTGCGGTAGGTCTTGTGCAATCAAAACACTGTGAACGCTGAGTAAAACAAGCCCATTGAATAAAACCATGCATTTAGAAAACATCTTCCAACACACTCTATCCTGCAAGGAAACGCTATAGTGTATCGACTTCCTGGTTTGCTCATCACCTTCTATCTGCTATTTGAAAAAAAAACACGTCTCGACTTCAACAACTGGCAGTAGAACAGCATAAGCAATACACCCGACAATTTGAGATTAAAACAGCCTCCCCTGAATGGCCCATGGAATCTTGGCATTGGAAATACGTCCACTCCAGTCCATTGTCAAACAACATCCTGAGCATTCCAAAGATATGCTCACGTATAGTGAGTATAGTGGAAGCAAACAGCCATAGCAAATAAACATGAGAGAATAGAATAGCCACGTATAGACATGCTCCTATGGAGACACGCTGAACCTTCTTTTTGTCAACCTGACTCTACCAGTCCCAGAATGTCGTATAAATGTTGTGTTGTCCTTTCATTCAGAGTACTGTGGCTCGTCCACAGTTGGCCAAAGCGCAATTGTATATATACCCAAACGCACCGCGTGGTCAGGAGTGGCAGTGCCAATCGAACAATGCAAGCAAGTCGCAATCCGGACTCAATCCGCAAAGAGAAATCCTCAGAGGGTATCAGCTGGAATTGGTAAAGATTGGCTTATCATGACAATCGGGTGTAGATTTGTTTGTTGTGAAACTTTGACTCTTGTGATTTGCTTTGGACATCTTGACATATCTCGACTATCTTCCAAAAAATATTGGTTCTTGACTCCACAAGGTTGTTGTGCATGATCCCCATGGATCTTATCGGATCTTGATTAACACAATGTTTCAGCTGTTGCTAAGCTTTATTCAGAAAAATCCATAATGCGCTCTGGAGGATATACCGACCGACCAATCCAATCTGCCTTCTTACTCTCTAACATTGTACCCAAGCGGGAATCAGGAATGAACTCCAGTGCCTGTTTGTGTTTGCAGGCGTCAGGCCCTGCGCATCTTCACCGAGGCACAAGTTGTTGAGGTACGTGTTCTGACCCGAAAAGGCTGCTTGGCACCTGAGGCGGGAACTTGCCCCATCACGAACATCACGAACGCCCTGTTCACGCTGTTCGTGCACATTTAAACAAAGCCGGCTCTTCCAAAGCGGGATTTGCCTACGCGAATTAGCTACCAACTCCTAGCACCTCAAGCAGATGTTCAAGTGTATCCCAGTCAAGGAAAGTAGTGACCATTTCCAGATTGGGTGGGTCAAGTCTTGAGACATGTCTGAAAAATTCTTTAAAAACATCTTAGGATGTTTGGAGACAACACACCGATGCCAATCGCGAAGCCTCAATTCCTCACATACTCAAACATGCTCAGACTCTGTGAGCTTCAAGTCTGGGTCTCAGGCAACTCCTGACCAGCATGTGTGGCATTGGCATCGTCCTTAGCTCTCAAAATACACCGAGCATACAACATCAAAACATCTCATTCGAGAATAAACACTTTTTGACATGCCAGGCATAGGTTAGCTTTGAGAAGATTGACTATTCTTGGCTGAAAATTCCGCTTCGAGACAACAAATCGGCTGCCGGAGTCTGGCGGCGGAACCGAAAGCAAACACAAGCGATTCCTCATATTTCTCTTGTGGTGTCTCCCATTGAGCGCCACAGTCCCCACTCACCAGCCAGGCGGCAGTCTGGCCGTCCACACAGAAGCCGTGCCAAGCGCCACGGTTCATCAACTTCCGTGCGCAGCTCCTGGTGCACCGATCCGAACATCCGATCCGAACAGCCACTGATGCTCTATACCTAACATGTCATCCTTGGTATTAGAAGATAATTACTAGATATAGTCCAAGATAGGGTGGTTGACGAAAGGCAGGTAAGCCTTCAAACCCTCATCAAGCTCCAGGGTATGCAATCGGACATTTAGGATGTGCTTGTTGCCTGGCAAACCCGGGCTCACCATGAGAACTTTAAAGACCAACACCCAACTCAGCTGGCCAAGCATTTGCACAGGCTCATCATGGGCTTTCCAGACACCACACCGCAAACTGGGCTTCCCGGACTCATTGCCGTGTCTCACTGCCTCACACCCAGTTTTCTACCCCAGTTGTGGCCTCTCTCCTTCTATGCGATTCTATGCACAACACATAAAATGCACATCTGTCTTCTGTGAAAGCAATTGCCGTGGCCCGCCTCCATGAGTGGCGTTCGTCCAAAATTGTCTTGACCTTGGATGGATCCGCCGAACAGTTGGTGGTGCCAAAAGTCATTTCAGGCTTGGTAGATGCAGGTAAATGCCATATCGTATCTCAAAAGCCTATATGTCCTGTCTACCACCGGTGCATTCACACATCGTCTGTGGTCTCACCTTCTCGGATTTGGGGCGTTCAACCTCGACAGGCTCGTCAGGATTGTATGGTGCCATGAGGTGAATCCCTACTGTGTCAATGAAAAAGTGATGGTGTCCTGTTGTCTCTCGTGGTTGGAGACCAACATCTACAGGTGCAAAGCCGTGCAAAGAAAAGACTGTTGACAACTGACAACACATCCCACATCGGAGTCTTTGACAGTAAGTTGAGATGAGACCTGGCAACCAGCGATGAAAGAAATCCTCAAGATCCTCAAGTCCCTTGCGTCACAAGAGTGTGACACGCGGAGCTTATGGGATCAGTCTTGTCCCAAGTTCATCTTCATGGACCCCATCTATTTGATCATTGTCCCGCTGTATGGGCTTGTCCTGAGTCACTGTAACTGAATAAGGATCCCTGGCAATCCATATCGATGCTCTCTTCCTGAAGCAACACCTGCAGTGTTAGCAATCGTGCTTTGGTGTGAGATTATGTTGGGGTTGCTTGGTTCAGGTCACACTCATGCCTAAATGACTGAGTGTATGTATAGGTGTAGGAGTATGGTACTACACCTTAGCAAGTATATACCGTACCCCAACGTGCTGAATAGCACCATTGTGTGCTCATCATCAATAGTGTACCAATGGCTAGGTTCTAGATACCAGGGTAATTGGGGCTTTGGACATTCCTGGCAGGTTGGAGATTCCAGCGCATGGGCGTTGGGGTACCTTAATTACAATAAAGGAGACACCAGAGTCTATTGACATGCTTGTATGTCCAGAGATTCATGTGAAAACCATGAACACATGTTTTATTACCGAACTAGATACGTATCAACGATCTGATAACAAGAACATTCTCACATGTACCTGGATCAGAGCGTGGTTCCCTACCTGGCACCCATGGGATTCCGGCTAACCCCGCACACGGCCTCCACGGCTCCATGGTTCCCAGAGGCACAGGCCAAGTGTAAAGGCGTCCGTCGATCGTAGTCTCCTGCACGCACCGTATCAGTCTGGTGTGGCCACCGGAAAACACATCGCCAGTTCAAAACATTGTACACTTCAATAGACCTCATGTGGTTTAACCTATATCTACAGAAGACCCTAATTATGCTAGACTAAGTGACTAATGTGTTCTCCTTGGCTTGACGAGAGTTTTCTCTCCTGTGAAATGGGTGGTGGGGCGGATGACCACCCTCTATATCCTATGTCGATCCAAATAAACAAAAGTTCCATTCCCTGCACAAATGCTTGGGCACAGTTGGGGATCATCATGTCATCTTCTCTTCACCCCGGAGGACAGACATGGTCGATGTTGAACCAAGCCACCTAGATTCATTCTGGAAATCCCAATACATGACCTTTCTGTACTACTCATTGAACAGCTCCAAGTCCAACTTATTGTTGGGAAGCATGTCATTATTTGCTTTGGAATGACCTTTAAATTGAATCTTTCTCCAGGAGGTGGTCTCGAGCTCGGTGCATACGCAAGGCTGCGGTGAAGGTCAGGATGCAACAGGATCGTCGAGGGAACAAATCATCTGGTCTGTCCAGCCGATAACCAAATGGAAAAAAAAACAGTCAACTCTCATTCATACCTCTTCAAAGCGCCCAATCCGCATGTCTGGAATGCTCTTAAAAACAGCAATGCCGCCGTCTGCAGCCTGCATTGGCATCTGCTCCTCAGTCATGTTTCCAAAACCTGCACTAAGGTTAGATTATATAAATGCGATCTATGTAGTATCAGGAGGAGTGATGGTCCATACAAAACTGTGAGACAGAAACAACATCTATGGAGCAAACATAGTTAAGCAAAGTGCCTTTCCATAATGTATGCCCCAAAAAAATTGAACGTGCCCGCTCCCATGTAAAAGCATCTCATGGGTATATGGGATCTCGGGTTCTTACCAACCCCTTGTCACAGTTTTTCGATGATCTTCGCACCAGCCTCCCGTCATGGCATAGTGCTCTCAGATTCTCAAAAAACTGTATTCCTTCGCCTCCGGAGGAAAACAGTGTTGACCGTTTTGAACTCAAAAATCTGATGGAACCAGGTGACTTTCAAAGCACCACAGGAAGTACCGTCTCGAACAAGTTCTTGCATTTTTTTGTGCTTCGACCTACTTGGACATGTTCTGTTCAACATCCCTCACTAGGGCCCCGAAGCTTTTCGTCCAAAGTGTTGGCAGTCTGCCATGGTTCCTCCAGGATTTTGGCTATAATACGATAATTAATTACTATAATTATTAATAATATGTTGTAATCCAGATGTGTTTCCTGAACCAAAACAAGCAGCAAGCCTTCCAAAACCTTTTTGGAAGTGTTTCAAACTGGGAAGACCACAGCCGGCTGTCAGCATACTCCCTGGTTGATAATCCCATTCTGAGGCAAAGTAATTCCTTTTTCCATCTTTTTCCTCACTTTGTCAGCTCCCTCAAATGCCCAGTGGCGGAATCTTAAGAGGCTGGTCAAGAACCTTGCTCGGTGATCTGTGAGATGTTTGTCCAAACCAGTCGTCTTCTCAACCGGGAGGCATGCCAATGTGTGCAAAACGACCAACTAGAAGCAATCTTTAGACTGCACAGTGTACTCCCAGTGTCATATGGAAGAGGTACAACTGTGTGTGTCTTGGGCCTGAGTCTAGACCTTTGCTTCGGCCACCCAAAGGAGTTGCTTGAAGGATGATCCACTTGAGGCTAACCAATAAGAGCTAGCACCATGTTCAGTCAGAATGATCCCAGGTTGCCTCCTGTTGAGAAGTGCAATAACTCAGGTTCTCTATTTCTCTGAGAGCTGAAGGGAACAATCATCCTGATTTTGGTAGAATTGCCCACAAAACAGCATGTGAGTTTCAAACTCTTCATTTCTCTGATCGAACAGGGCGTGTCGAAAAGGGCTCACATCAGCTCACTTGCTCTTCATTCCCTTCAAAACCATGCTATGCAAATTGAGATATTCTAGAATTCACCTCCACGGTCGGAAAAACCGGAAAGGGCGAAGGTGTCAGCGGTTTTCTGGCTACATCACGTCACATTGGCACTCAGAACCAGTCACTTCGATGGCAGCCGCAAGTGACAAGTCACAAAAAATTGACTAACTCCGTACAAACCAAAAAACATATAACTAACCCTGCTTCTTTGGCCCAAGAAACCACAGCTGTTGTGGATCAGCAGCAGCCGCACAAAGCTCAGCGGCCTCTGCGAACTTGTCGAAGACTTCCTTCCGATGAGCAGTGCTCCGCTCGAGGAAACGCAAACCAAGAGTATGAGTACAGTGGAATACAAAAAAACATCCATATTGATTTGCTTCATTCCTGTCTACAGTAATTATGCCGTGTTGGAAGAGCATGGCACGGCATTCCTGCACGTTGAGGCGGGAGGAAAGCACGCCTTCTGAGTTCTCACCTGAATTTGTAGTAGCAAAAAACTATTCCTACTTCAGTGACACAGCTGAAGTCACTGTATACTAGTTTGCTACATGCAACCCCAAAATAACGGCAACCACCTTTGTTTTGTTCTGCAAGGTGAGGACATCTTTGACCAAATGGTTGAAGCACTCCACCCTAGTAGCGATGGCCTCCACCCTAGTAGAATCACTCCATCCACACAATCCAAGAACCATCCACACACACACACATACGCGTCCTGCGGAGTCTCCTCGGAGTCCTTTGACTCCTTCTCTTCCTCTGAGTCCCCAGAGTCAAAGCTCCTTGGAGACCGGGACTCATTCGATTCCACTTTTTAAAACGGCGACAGCTGGGAGGTCTAACTGACATACCTTCATCACAGGTTGGGTTGACCAAGGATCATTCAATGACAATGCTATTGCTCGTGAGATATTCAAGGACGACGACGAAAGCAGCTTGGAGGGAATCATAGTGAATCCTGCAAGCATGATTGACACTCATCCCTGCCAAGTCCCCAGCGATCCGTATTAATACAACGTGTCCTCCCCCACCATTGAGGTTCCAGGTCCAACCTCTCCGACCCCCCTTACATCACAAACCTAAAGCAAAGCATTTCTCCTGCATGGCTCTTCCACACCCACTATTCGGACTTCTGAACGAGTGGCTTCTGGCGCGTCATGTTCTGAACGTGTTGATCTGAGAAGCCCAGCTGAGCTCCAACATCATGCAACCTGGGAGCAGCGGGTGAATGGCCCAGTCCCTGAAACTTGTTGGAACGAGACGTCGAGATTGATGCTACTAGGAACAAGTGCATCGCTACTAGTAACAAGTGCCTTACTAGTAGTAACAAGAAGCTACTAGTAACAAGTGCCTTACTACTAGTAACAAGAAGCTACTAGTAACAAGTGCCTTACTACTAGTAACAAGAAGCTACTAG
>CAXAMN010009802.1:220961-235214 GCA_963970005.1 Durusdinium trenchii
ACTAGGAACAAGTGCCAAACTACTAGTAACAAGAAGCTACTAGGAACGAGTGCCTTACTACTAGTAACAAAAAGCTACTAGGAACAAGTGCCTTACTACCCTTAAGAATAAGAATTTAATTGGAATTGTTGGAACGAGACGTCGAGATTGCTCTGATGTTGTGTAGAAGAGAGTGTGTTAGTCGAACGAAACTGTCGGGTCGCAGGTGTTCACTTGTTCACGACTCACCACCGCAGCGGTACCCCAAAACACGTCGATACGGGCTGCCTACCTTTGTGTCGATTGAGGCCATCGCTATTAGGTTGTGGAAGCCATCGCTAGTAGGTTGGAGGCCATAGCTATTGGTTAAGTTTCCCTGAACATCTAATCTATCCAGAAAAGTCTACAATATATATACAGTGTATATATATATATATGTGACGAACGGCCCTATGTGTCCTCAGCCAGGAGTTTCCCGTAGGTTGCAATCAACCCATGGAGGTAGACATATCAAACATGACATGACTTAATGACATGACTTTGGCCAACTGCTGCATCCCCAAAATCAGATTCAAGAAGCCACAACAAAGACCTTTGGGGTCAAATACAACCCCATCCCACTCTGCGTGGGGTACAACAACTCCGACTTCTCCAAATACAAAACAACAAACGCACAGGCCAGCTTCTATTTACAGTAACATCTGTAAGAACGACCCGTCATGCCCGACATTGTACTGTATGTGGGCATCAAAATTGAAAGTCCAGTCTATCCCATCTTGTTCGTACCCTTCTTGGTATGGTTTACCTCCTACTCCTGACAGCTCAGACTAGACGACTCACCCCAAGTTCCATCAACTCACGAGCGACGCCCTAGCTGCTGCCATCTGCCGCTGTCGACCTTGGATTGAAGAGGTCGATGGTTCCCTGGTCACCCCAGGACATTTGGGTGAATAAACTATCGATCCATAAGTAGTTATAGATAAGTATAGGATGTTATATGATGTTATAGAATATGCGATACGTTCAGAAATAGCTATATACTGGGCCAATTGGACACCTCTTGGATGAGACTGCCTGAATGTAAAGCCCTACAGGCCTAGGGTGGACTGTATGCAACCGTGGATTATCCAATTAGACTTCAGATCCGCCCAGGCACAGGCTTCCATCAAAGGCGTCCGCGCGAAGTGATCCATGGGATTCATCCTTAGCACTTCAGATCTGTTCAGCTCGGCGCCAAGAGTGAGGTGGATTCACCGAAGGGCCGGGAGGTGGAAAGCCACTCACTTTGCCAAAGAGAGCTACCCTAGTAGCGATGGCCTCCACCCCAGTAGCGATGGCCACAAACCTACTAGCGATGGCCTCCAAAAAGAGCTATTCGCACTGTTGGATTCTATCTGACTGGGCTAATGAGGCTAATGAATCATCTTGATCGTGATGATCTCTTCTGTTGTCTTCTGCAAGGGGAAGTATTGGATCAAGAAAACATATGCTACACTGTTGCACTCCAAAGTGCTGTCGGTGTTTGGTGAGGGATCTCCAACCAACCCTGGAAATCCAGGTGTGGTGGAGCATTTCTTCAAAAACTTGACCTAACACTTTCAGTATCTTCACCCACACGGTCTGTCTCAGCAGTCTCTTCAGCCCTCAAAAAAACACATTGTACAAATTTGTCAAAGGGGATTGAATCCCAGCTCACCGTGTTGGCGCCCTAAACTCATCGCTGAGGGACGATGCTTTTGCATCCTTGGCGAGAACGAGAGAGTTTGGGCGCGGCACAGAGGGCCAACACATTCTATAGTAGGCTGTTGGTTGTATATTTGTATAGATGTGACATCTTAATCATCTTGGATGTGTCAATGACTATGAGTCCAAGGTTAGGTTCAACAAAGCAACTGCACCCCAAAGTGGTACAGCAGTTGGGAGTTCAAAATCTCAACCGTTATCTTGACCATACACCACAAGTTGGCAATTTGGTGTGGTATCAATTGCAGGGTATATGATGGTACATGTGTAGTTGCTGTTGTCATGCTTGTGGTCGCGTGCATCAAAGGTGGACCAACCAAACCGAACTCAAAACACCCAATCTGTGCTTTCGACGTGTGGGCCCGAAAAGTATCCTAAGTGGCTTTCCAGCTCGCAACCGAACCGAGCTGCGAGCAGAATTTTGATCACCTCCACTTGTCCTGCCCGGAATGACGGTGGTCGGTGTGGCTTTCGCTCGAGACCTTGTCTGGTGTCAACAATCGCGTTCGCCGTTTCGTGCTCCTAGTAGCGTCCTCGCTCCTAGTAGCGATGCCTGGAGCCCCTAGTTGCGTTTCGTGTGCCTTTGGAAGCTGCAATGTGGAGCGGTGTTCGTCCATCGTAGTCTGCCAAGTTCGGGCTTTGGCCCGTCACCAACTTCTTCACCTCGGTCGTTCGACGGAGCTGATAGGAGGTGCTCTGGTGGGTGCTCTTCGAAAGTGCTCTGCGAAACACCAAGGCAGTGACTTCCAACAAAGACACTCTTTTTGGAGTGGTTTCATAGGATGTCTCAGTCAGTCACGATTTCAAAGACATACAAATACGACTAAAAGTCACCACACAGGATGACACCAATATTGCACAAGCACAAGAAACAAAAGCTGGCTTACCCTTCCTCTCCCAAAACCCCAACCAGATCCATACTCATCCCAACTAATGCAACACGTGTAAGCCATACATTGCGTCACAATTCTGGGCTCTGATTCGTATTGATGTGTAATTGGGGCAGCACCAAAGCAAAATAAAAACTACCAGTCAGGTTTCTGCTTGATCAGTTCAAAACTATCCGCAAGGTTAACCGCAATGATCTTTGCAAACATGTCAACGTCTCGCATGTGAGGGGACACCCACCACATGAGAGATTGCATTATTCACCTCAACATGCGATGGCCTCCAACATACACTAGGTTCAACTACGGCTTGCAAAGTTCAATCTGGCCCAAAGTTGCAAACCTTCACTGATGCCATGTGTTTGAGGGTGCCCGTCTTTGAGCAATGCATCCAACTTGGGCAAACAATGGCAAACAGCATTCCCATTCCTTTTCTATCACAAATACCTTTAACTTGCAATACCTTTTCAATCACCTTTTTCACAAATACAAACAAGTGCATCGCTACTAGGAACAAGTGCCTTACTAGTAGTAACAAAAAGCTATTAGAAACAAGTGCATCGAAGACGGATTGTGGGCCAAAGCGTGGATGTGCACGACCTGGCCTCGGCCACGTCTCCACTCGCCGAAGCAAAGCACAGGGCGGCTGTGGTCATGTCCCTGGCACGGTAGACCGAGTGCACCGGGGGAACCGTTCAACATCGAGATGCACCGAGATACACCTTCAGTCTTCGAGGTGTATCAGGTCGGATTGATGTAGGATGCCTTCAGTGAGATTCATTGGTCTGTAAAAGGACAAAGAGGAGTGGTACAAAGCTCAAAGCTCATTGCAATCATACAGAGAAAACACTACTAGTACATGTGGACTATTTTAGACTAGTATCGACTGGGGCAAACAAACATGCAACACAAATTGTCAACGCCTTGTCCACAATTCTAGCGGCAAACCTTGACAAATGACGGCTCATACTGTAGGTGGGTTCTTCCACAAATGGTGGGACGTGGGGTTGAATGTGGCAAACCACCACGCAAACACTGACTGGCAGCTATGCATTGGAGACCCTGAACGTTGTGTGTTCAAAATGGCCATGCAATTGTTGGACACTGTCAGTGAACCGCTTGGTTGGAAACGGATAAAGATCAGGAGCTGGTAGAACTTCAGAACGCAGATTTAGGTTTAAGAACGCTTTGAAGGCCATCGCTAGTAGGTTGGAGGTCCCGCTATTAGGTTGAAGGCCATCGCTATTAGGGTGGAGGCCATTGAGAAATCTTGGACAGTTGTATTCACCAAAGCGCCTCCGGTGAACAATGTGTGTTTGGGCGTCTCGGATGATGGACTTGTAGATCCTGGCATCGGCTGGGCCACTGTCCACTCCGGCCTGTGTTCGTCATGTCAACCACCATGGAGAGATGTTCTCTTGACATTTATCATCTGCTTGGGGAGTATCCACAAGTTGATGTGCCTGCTCACGTGTTTGGCGTGTCAGGCAATAAGCATTCCACCAAAACGGTAGATATGCCAAAGTTTGGAAGAAAGCAGGAAATATTTGTAAAACATGTATTTACACCGCGAAAAGAAGACCTTAAAAGATTCGCGTCCCTCTCAGTATCAGAGTGGCATCGAGATTAACATTGAGGCAGTGTTTGAAACCGCCACATGTCTGCTGCTTCCACAAATGGCCAACCAACAAACATGATTTGACCATATGGTAGGAGAAGCAACAGTTTTCTATTGGCATTGTGACAAAGCGGAAATTCACCAAACTCGTTTATAGTCAACAAAACTTTACACTCAACTGAAGGCTTCTGTTTCTCCTCTCTAGCCTCCCTAAGACCGTCCTGTGACCGGTGGTGCTCTTGGGAAACTCCCCACGGCGCCCCTTGGAGATACGGATCAGGTTCTCCATGACCTGCGCTTCGGCCGTGGAAGGCCATTCCGAAAGTTGTCCGATACAGATGTTGAAAGGAAGGACACCGGACACCGGAACATGTTTGGTCAATGAAACAAAGTATCCGGCAGCAAATGACAGCAACCTACTACCATCTACCCTTCGACAGAAATCATCGAACTTTCAGCTGGACCTGTACCCCATCGGCTGGGAAGTTCGAGATCGCGGACTCCCAGGCCATGCCTGAAGATCGGGAGAACAAGCACGAGCGTTTGCGCAGGGACGAATCAACAGATATCAGATATGGAAGGCTTGGCCACTATCCCCGATGGGGTCCCAAGCCCATGGCCACCTTGAGGTTGGTGGATTCTACAGTACCTTGCTAACCTGCTAACCAGATTGGCAACGATAAATAAGAAGTGAAGTGAAGATGGTTAGAAAAATAAAGACAGGGAACTCCTCTCTGACACGTGTGAAAGATCACTCTGAGTCCAGCTACTATTGCGCACTTCAATCTCTCCCACACAGCTTTTAGTTGTCGAATTTCCAACGTTGTGTCGACTTCATAGCATTCTCTGACTAAATATGTAAGGAAAACACGTCTTTAAGATGCCAAGTCTGCGGACTGAGCTCCCGGGCTGCTGAGCGCTAGGATCCGGCACAAGGTCTTGCTGCTCACGTCGAAGGGTTCTGGCAAGCGGCCTCTGAACGTCCAGGGTCCACAGAGGTCCTGTCCTCCAACGTCGGTGCACTTAGTAGCGGCCTCCAACCTAATAGTGAAAAGACTTAGAATGCTCTTAACTTGTTTCCTGAACTCATTACTTGGAAGATCTAAGCAATTCACATCAGCAGGTTCCGTGTCTAGCCTGACCAAAAAGGTTCGAAGATTTATCTTCCCATAGCTTCCCTTCTCAGCAAGTGGCACAGGAAGGCAAACTCTGAGAAGGTCTCGAGGGATCGACGAGTCTCCACTGAAATGCCGTGATGTGACAAATTCACCTGGCCAGTCTCAACGAGTGGCGTTTCATGTCCGCCTCAGAACTCGATGCGAACATTCACCCTCAAGTTCTTCAACCAAGAGCCTGTCCACTGTCCATGCCATGCTCGCCTGTCCGTAAATTGAGTCTCTCCAAATGGGTCCAACCAGTGAAATTGTTCTTTTCTGGTCCTGTGTCGAAGGCCAAAAACCTCCTAGTAGCGTCCTTGTTCCTAGTAGTAGCGTCCTTGCTCCTAGTAGCGATGCCAGGAGCCCCTAGTAGCATCCTCTACTTTTGATGTGGGTGAATAGTGCAAAAGTGTGCCAATCAATGTCCCCAAATCTCAGCTCTTCCTCAAGAGACCACCTGCCTCACCATCGGAGATGATGTACAAATGGGCACTAGACTCATCCACATAGACCTGAAAAAGTTTCCGTGGTATCCCTGGTTCTGAAGTAAGTTGAATCAAAATTAAGTTATAGTATGTTTTTCAAAGGATAAGGTCTCTCCAGAATCGACTGCTTGTATGAAAGAGAAGGATGCTGAACAATCTCCTGGGCTGGCAAGAATGATCCTCCTATCACCGCGAACACATTCCACCTTCCCCATAGGCCACTATCAGGAACACACTTATTCTACAAGATGTTTCAGCAAATGAGATCCTTGAGGTAGGGAGACACTCGCAGAAACAAAAAAACTTACATGACATAACTAGTCATACAAACTGACATCCGCTATGAGCAAAGCAAGAACTCTAAACATTCCTTCACTGATTCACTCATGTACTTGTGTAGTAAGTGCTTATCTTCAAAACAGCTTGACACCAAGTCACCAAGTGATGACCAGCCATATACCTTGACAAACGCAGTCGACTCTGGACAAGTTCACCAAAAACTTAGCAAAAGGAACCTAATAGCGGCCCTCCCTAAAGACTTGAATATTTCCAGAAACAAATTTTCCTGAGTGTAGGACTTTGGGATCCCCTTCAAACCATCGGATGCTCCTTTGATGTGGCTTAAAATATGTTCATAAACTGCTTGGACCACATTTGAACCATGTTCAAGCTTTGTTTGATCTTGATGCTCCTTCTGATCTTCCCACTCCTTCAAATATGCATCCAAAGAAGGAGTGGATAAGAACCTGAAAGATCAGCACCATTTTCATCTCCAATCTGCCTTGCACCCAGGGGAATGAGCTTGTGGGACACCCTCCATGTTGAGACACTCAAGTGAGGCCTCACTTTGGCCTAGCTGCAAATTCGAAGTCAAACTGCCATGCAACTGAGATAAGAATCCTCATCGCAAAGAAGCGAGCGGCAAAGACTGGAAAAAAGATGTGGACATCATCGGGTTGTTGAACAGTTGGGGAAGATCAATGTTGGTATGAACACTTTTGTGGGTTTGTTGGTTTACCATGGCAATCGTACCTCAAACAACTCCTGAATGGAACTCCCACGACCTGGGCAACTATTCTCACACTTCGGTGGCTGGGATTGTGGCTTTTGAGGATCTGAGCTGTCAACACTCTCACAAGGTCTTCCACATGTGTGAACAAGCAGCACCTTCAGTCTGGATCGTCTAAGGGTGGCTACAGGTCCGGAAGGGGCAAGAAGCCTTTTCTCAAAAAAAACCATCTTAAGTCAGAAAGGGCATTCTGTTGGACGCTGCCAGCTTGGGAGCTCGAAAAAGATCCAAAGATTTGCGATGAAGGCAATGCAAGCTTGCGATGAAGGGCCCTCAGGTTACCTCTCATGATCGACAAAATGTTGTCACCAAGTCATGCTCAAGCTTCTTGTAGAATCTGGGATCGCTTGAGGAAGGAACAAGCACATGCCGTCGCCTCCATTCACTTTGATTTCCTGCATATACCGATCTCTCCGAGGCCAAATGAAAACAGGCCCAGGACTTTTGGTAGGAAGTGACCCTCACCCTAAATGGTGGGATGGTCCAACCCTGTTCAATGCAACTGAGACGGGAAGCAGCATCCCCAAGAGTGTGGGGAGAGGGCTGAACACTCAAATAAGCCTCCACAATAATGCAATGATCTTCCTACATAGAGCCCCTGTAACTTGAAATGATAAAGTACTCAATTCACATCTTTCGGAACTGCATTCATATAAAAGCAGTCGTGTTGAAAGAGCCTGACCTGTCCGATTCTTGTTCCCCGAAAGAATGGGACAATAAGAGCGATTAGCCAAGCCACGTTTGGCGCAACCCGAAAAAAGCTCCACATCTCTGACCAACTTCGAGTAGAGAAGGGAACTGATTCGCTGCCTCCATTCAGTGACAGCTTGGGGGACGGCATTCGACTAGCTTGCGACGGCATCTTCGAACTGTATGAGATCAATATTGGCGGGTGATCTACACCGAGGTGAAGAGAAGTGAGCAAACGCATCATGTCAAGATCAAATCAGAAATGCTTCTACAGCAACGCTTTAGAGCTCTCAATGAAGTGCCTGCAGATTTTCAGCGGAGTGGGCATTTCGGCCCTCCACACATGGTCTTCAAGGTGGACGGCAAGTTTCAAGTGTTTCTCTGGATATCTTAGCTTTAACTAGTGCAATCTTCTACTAAACAACTATGTTATATACATGACATATAATTGTATGTTTACCAGATCTTCGCCATTTGTTGCCCTCCACACCTGTAGAGCTCAGGCAGCATTTGCATCACACTGGACTCTAACTCCTGGCTGGCCAATGCTGCCAAGCTGCCCTGAACAATGTGTACATGCCAAACATGCGACAAAGCAAGGGCAGAACTCAGGAGCAGAAAGCTGGGCTTTCCAAATGTCGTGTCTAAATTGCGTTCTCTCATTGGCGTTCCACCTGTATTGACGGCGCCAAAAGGAAGAAGGTTTCGATCCAGCTTCTTGGGAGACTCACGGTCCGACACTCCATCGCTTCTCTTGGGACAACCGTGGAAATCACAACAAGGTCTTGGTTGAGGTAGTCATTAGTAGCGTTCTTGCTCCTCGTAGCGATGCCAGGAGCCCCCAGTAGCGTTCTTGCTCCTAGTAGCTATGCCAGGAGCCCCTAGTAGCGTCCTTGCTCCTAGTAGTAAGGCCAGGAGCCCCTAGTAGCTTCTTGCTCCCAGTATTCCCTTTCACTGGCAACTTGCAGGGACAGCGTGTCAAGACTCTTTGTAGAGATTTCAGCTCTGCTTCTGAGCGTTCGGAGGTACTAGGCAGGAATGAAACCAGAACTCCGACTTCAGCATGAGTTCGTAACGTCAAGAAAAACTGGATATATAGATTAACACTGGAGAAACTACGAGAAAGTTGACACCTTCCGGTGCCAACTGTGTTTGAGGACACCGTCGTTACTGTAGCCTTTGCTATTTGATGAACGAGTTGGTCTTAGATGTATCAAAATCTAGCCCAAAGCAGCATCGGTGTCCTGATCTGTGGAAAACTTGAAACGAACATAGCTTTGCAATTGCTCCTGGCACCAGGCAAGGGTTCTCTAGTAGCAATGCACTTGTTACTAGTAGCGATGCCCTTGTTACTAGTAGTGATGCGGGTTCTCAAACTATGGGGCGTCACATCAAGTCCCTGCCAAGAGTTCCATATACTGTTACTTCTTGCACCTTGCTGCGGGAAACAGTCTGCATGTATCACTGTGTATATATATATATAAAGTCATCGTCCTAGGATGTGCCAGGCGTTTGGATTGAAACCCAAAACAACTTTCTCACTATCTCCACACACCGGGCGATACAAAACAAGAACTGACAAAACTTGGCAAGTCCGAAACTCGTTGGTCCATTCTGCAAGCATACATTCCAGAATGTTGATAGGCCAACCACACATGCTCACTCAGCTGAGATCATTGATCCCCAAAATGTCAGAGCCTTTTTGGGGCATCCACAAGGCTCAGCCGAATTGACCAAGCTGACTGCTGACTGGTTTTGATTTGAAAAGCACAGGCACTATGTCACCATGTACTCTCATTATCTCTCATTCCTACTATATCTACTATTGATATAAAGACAACATCTCTCTTGAACACGTACATCTCTCACAAACACAAGGTGATTCAAGCATCTTATCATGTCATGTCACATGCCAGTTCGGATCCAGTCCTTGACATGCCTGGGGAGGTTGAAGGTCTGGGAGAAGACTGAGAGTTGACGCAGCTCCTTTCCTGACGCACTGAACTCGAGGATGTGGACAGGGAGACTTCTGGAGTTTCACCAACGTTCGGTTTTTGGATGTCGTGGGGGTCGAGGCCGGCGGAATTCAACTAGAATGACATCGATTTTGTAGAGCGATCCCTCCCATTTTTGATCATGTCCTGGCAAAATGAACAACTCGCTGCAACCTGCCGTATCTTTCAACCCTTCCGAATCAAAGATAGTAAATCTATGTAAATCTAGCAATTCCCTTCTCTGGTTGATAGGAGGGCAAGTTCGGGAGTGAAAATATCTGCTCAGGCCTGACAAGCACCAAACAGAAGGAGACCGCTCTTCTGAAGATAGATCTACTTCTCGGAAGCGGTTAGTTTGACAACTTTGTCTATACTCATACGAGCCAGTTAGTGATTTACATGCCATGTGAATGAATCTATATGTATATCTATGTGCTATGTGTGTTGCTTCAAACCTTTGCCATGTTCTTCCCAAGTTGTGGTGCACAAAGGTCACGGAAGCAGCAACATAGCTAGGAGAAACAAAATGGCAGTGCATCACAGAGCATATCTCGGCATGAAAACAACATATAACTATATATATTTTGTATTATATATTAGTTGGTTTTTATTATATCTATATATACATATCTATATCATATTTATACATGAGCGAAAGGTGAAAAGCTTGCTCGGCTCCTCACCCCTTTGGACCAGATGTTTGCAAGCCGAGGATCTCATGGTATAGATTCCCACATCTGCACGTGTCAACAACGCAGAGAGGTTGGAAACCAGATAGGTCTGAAGACAAATGTTGGCCATCATTACCACCTCAGAGCGCCGCAGTCAACTTTGGACGTCTCGTTGGATAATCCTCGTTGGACGTCTCGTTGTAATTTCCAAAGTAACTAAGCTGGGAAGAACATCCTGTTCTCCTTGAAACAAGACAGCTAACCGCTACTTGATGCTACGCGTTTATAGAGCATCGCGGGGTGGATAGTTTTCAAACCAATGTCGCGATGATCCGCTCATCAGTTTCCAGCTTGCAATTGCCAATTTAAGCTTTCAAACAGCACGATGACTTGGCTACCTCAAGGTGTTGCCATGACCCTCAAAAGCTGCGAAGATACTTGGACACGACATGTTCCACTCGTGGACGCGACTTGGTCTTTTCTTCGAGACTTGTTACCCGCTGGTGCCATCTTCCTCTCCAGAACGTCTGCCAAAGCCACACATGCGAGGATCTTCTCACTGTCGCTGGTGGGAACTAAATCACCTGCAGGGGTAGCGACCCAAATCCACAAAACCTTCAGCCATGCACAGGCTTTGGAACTTGGTAGTGTGCTTTCTTTCACACCCCGGCAACCAATTAGCATCTCTACCTCTATGGAGCTTTGGGCATAGATATTGTAGGAGATGACGAACCGATTGCGGTCTGATTTTTTCAGGACAAGAGCATCTTAGGACCCACATCTGCAAGCTCAAACCACATTGGGAGGTCAAAATAGCTGGTATCTAGCGAGTGTAGGAGGGGGTGCTGCAGGGATTGTCAGGGAAAAAAGAAGAGGCCGTTGCTCCCCCGAAAGAGGCCCTTATCTTCTGATGTTCCTTTCTTTTCTTTTCGTCTGATCCATCGGACACCCAAGCCCTGCCTGACGCTGGGCCGGCTTTGAAGGTCCCCACAGCCCAGAAGAGCGAAGTCACATATCCTCGATGCTTTCTCGAGCCGAAGGCGACGGAAGAACGAGCCGCCTAAAGCACGCTCTCCCCCCTACTTAATCAAGTAGGACGCTACTACTGTATTCGTTTAGTTCCTAGAATCATTGTCGAAAGGAGGGCTTCTTGGGAAAAATCAAAGGTCCGAACAGGAAGATGCTGTAGGTTTCAGGAAAGCGACTCATTGGTCAAGTCAGTGTTGGAAATTATTGAATCGACTCAGCTCCTTGTGAGTGTTTCAGTTTCAACGAGATCTTTCCGAAAATACCTTTCGAGGGACCATTCTTTAGGAAAGAGTTGAGCATCTTTCTGAGTAACTATAGGTTGTGACTTCTGACTATGAAAACCCCCAGGACTTGTTGCAGAATTGGATGCGACACAATGTGACACATATTCAATCACCTGATCAAACAATCCGAACCTATTTAAAATTTTGAGTAGGTTGGAGGCCATCGCCTTTGGGTTGGAGGCCATGGCTCTTAGGTTGGAGGCCATTGCTCTTAGGTTGGAGGCCATAGTAGGTTGGAGGCCATCGCTAGTAGGTTGGAGGCCATCGCTGTTAAGTCGGAGCCATTACTAGTAGGTTGGAGGCCATTGCTATTAGGTTTAGGCTGGAGGCCATCGCTTTTAGGTTGGAGGCCATAGCTTTTAAGTCGGAGCCATTGCTAGTAGGTTGGAGGCCATCGCTAGTAGGTTGGAGGCCATCGCTTTTAAGTCGGAGCCATTGCTAGTAGGTTGACGGCCATTGCTATTAGGTTGGAGGCCATCGCTTTTAGGTTGGAGGCCATCACTAGTAGGTCGGAGGCCATTGCTAGTAGGGCGGAGGCCATCGCTATGAGGCCTTTCTTCCTTTTTGTCCTTGTTGGAAGGAAAATCCGTGGCTCCTGAGCAACGTGGCAACGACTTTCACCGAGCGACGTGCTGACCAAAGGCGCGTGGGCAGTAGTGGCGCCCCCTGCGCCACCCAGGTGTTCTCCTCAGCGACAAGAGGGCTGTGGGCTTAACGTGTCGCTGTGCACGTTGAACATGCAGTTTGCTGCAAACAGAAATGTGAATTGCTACTAATTAGTAGCGATGCACATGCTACTAGTAGCGATGCCCTTGTGCCTAGTAGCGTCCTTGCTCCTAGTAGTAAGGCCAGGAGCCCGTAGTAACGTCGTTGCTCCTTAGTAGCGATGCCCTTGCTACTAGTAGCGATGTTGGAAGGTTCCAGGTGGTTCAACTGATCCATTTGAGGGCTCTCTCCCGCAACAGATTTGAACAGTGTGAACAGCAAATGCAGCGTTGCGGAGCGGACAACAAAACTTGCCAACAGGGTTCTCCAGGATTTGTCAGAACAGTTGACAAGAACAGTGATTGGATTGATTCCTTCTTTCACAGTCGGGCACTCTGCCTTGCGTTGAGCCATCAACGAATTCCACTTAACCCCAAAAATATAACTTCCAAAAAGAAAACAAAAGGAAAAACAAACCACAACGTAAAGTGGTCCGGTTCAGGCATTGAAACAGAATTGGAGAATCTCCCGACAAGAGATGATTGGTCGATGACGGGCGTTCTGTGGTTCCCTCTGCCCAGGTGCTGCAAATGCGTCGTCCCGTGCGAAGCCCCAGAAAAGGCACGCGGACAAATGCGTGGACCTGCTCGCTGCGGGCTTCGCATGCCATGGCTGTGGCCCAACTCATGAGGACCGTTGAGGACCGTGCTGGGCAGTCCAACCTACTAGCAGTGGCCTCTAACCAAAAAGCGATGGCCTCCAACTTTATAGCAATAGCCTCCAACCTAGTAGCAACGCCTTTTAGTGACAAAAGGAGATCAACCAACGGCGGGTCTACGGTCCTAGACCGGGCATCCGGACAATAAAATGCAGGTCACGAACTTGGCCAACATGATGACGATCAAGTTTGTCTTGTCGCCTGGTGCAAACTTCTGGTGCAAATGGTGGGCAAACTGAACAAGGCCTAAACATATTGATCCTAGATGAAGCAGTGCTGAATATCAACGAAAGAGTACTGGGGTTGGCCTTTAGTCTTTACCGGGTATGAGGATCTCCTTCGCTTCTAGCTTTTAGCTGTAGGTGTTCGATCAGATCTCTCTGGCAAAGAACTTTGCCGATTGGAGGAACAGCCACTTGTGACTGGACACCTTAGGCTAGACGGCTCCAAACTTGAGATTCTTCACAGAAACATGCACCACGAAGGTCCAAGCAATATTATTACTTATTACTTTCGGCTATTTCTGTGGATGGCATCAACTCAAGAAGCAGCCTTCTTGCGGAGAGCATTCTAATCCACAGTCTTTCCCCATCTGCGTTAGTTTTCGCGGATCACTGTGTAGTCTATGCTTGGTATCCCAAAAACCGATTAAAATAGCAGCGTCCTTGCTCCTAGTAGCGATGCCAGGAGCTCCTAGTAGCGTCCTTGCTCCTAGTAGTAAGGCCAGGAGCCCCTAGTAGCGTCCTTGCTCCTAGTAGCGATGGCTTCCTAAATAAGTGGTTTCACCTGCGGCGACCGAGGAGCTTTGCTGCATCTCCCGAAACATCACTAACAGGCGATATGTCCTGGCCGAGTGAGGAGAGGGGGCACAAGATCTCCACACCAAGCTCAGCCGGTTTAAGGGAACGTGGACTCAAAACCAGTGGCGGAATGAACCCATCCTAGGTTGCTTGAAGTCACCACAGATTCAATTACCCACAGAAGAGGGCTGCGGTGGTCAGGTCACCTGCCTCTCGGGAAAATATAACCAAAGGTTGATTTTTTCAAGCAATTCCCTTTGGGTTGGAAACGAAATGCCCTGAACTTCCTTGAACAGTGGCTTTCCCACCTCCATATTTTCAAACAACACCAACCGTTCTTCTCCGCAATGTGCCAGTCTACACCCCTCTCTGCCACCCAGCTGTCTTGGAATCTCCTCACCAACCGCAGGAGGCCCAGCGTCGC
>CAXAMN010009813.1:23656-52259 GCA_963970005.1 Durusdinium trenchii
AGGTCAGCGACCAAAATTTCGCACCTCCCGAGGATGCAGGTATATATGGTGAATCTATGGCATACATTGTCGGGGACTGGAATGTATGCCATCCCATTGACCCCTGCAAATATGCTGAAATCAACCACCCCCATGTAAGTCAATATGCCATTCCCACAATCGTGACCTGAGGCAGTGCGCATTAAATTGCGCACTGCTCCGGTGACAAGGTTTGTCCCTGTCGTGGAGATGGCCTGGTCAGTGCTTTAACCTGCACCCTGTTGGCATCATGTCCCAAATACTCCACGCATGCTATTTATGCTTACTGCTTACATTCACTCCCCAAATAGCCCCAATGTAGGGAAGTGTCTATAGTCATTTTTTCATGAACCACTACGTTCGAGCCAAACACGACCCATGAAACGGACATATATATGCCCCTTATATGCCCCTTTCAAACAAGTATGCCAGTCCCGAACAGGTCGTGTTTCAGTTCTTGGGCTTATTGGGGATGATTTGGGGATGGACCCTTACCTCCACCGCGCCAGCTTTGAACCCGAGTCGGTCGGTCATTGCCGCCGGAGCACTCCGCTGCTGCTGGCAGATTGCATGGCTTACGACTGGCACTGGATGTTTTTCCGCGAGCGATTCGCGGAGAATTCAGGGCCGCTCGAAGGACCGACTTTTTTCTGAGCCGCACGGGTGGCTGCGGAAGAAAGTGCGGTGGACCTTGACTGACCAACGAACAAAAACAAAAAAAGACTCCAGGTTT
The DNA here is from genome assembly GCA_963970005.1 of Durusdinium trenchii. Taxonomy (NCBI): domain Eukaryota; class Dinophyceae; order Suessiales; family Symbiodiniaceae; genus Durusdinium; species Durusdinium trenchii. Next base: position 24,408 of record CAXAMN010009813.1, read on the forward strand.
TGACCCACACCCATTTGTTGATCACAGTTCCATAATATTCTGTCATATAGTACAGCGTATATTCCGTATATGTCCATTCAATTTGAGAAACATTTGTAAGGATCTTTGTTAAACATACATGTCCTCATGCCCGCTCACCATGGAGGCTGAAACATGAGCAGCGGCAACAATGTCATTTAAAGTTACACCCTGGAAGATGATCCCATGGAACCTGAAAACCCCTGGTTGGTAGAGGAAAAATAGTCTTCCATGGGACCAGCCAGTCAGGGTCTATGTTAGTTTTCGGAAGTGTATCCTTTTCTTTCTTAGGGTCTTAGGGGTCGAAGTACCTTCTCAGAAGATGATGTGGGACCTCGGCACTAGGTTTGCATGTAGGTTTGCAAATGTTTGGAGGGTCCAGTCGTACCGAACCTGAGAAGGTACAACTGGATCCCTAGGGCTTGAGCTCAGCGGCCTTTTAAAAGAAAGTAGTCTGTCCCAATCAGCCCATATCAGCCCTGGCCCTGGAGCTGAGCATCTTCCTCTCGCTTTTGCCTTTTAACATCACTTCCTGCTGCCTCTGCATTAGTCCGGAAACCCCTCTGATGGAAGACGCCTGCCCCTATGTTGAAGCACCAGCAAAGGAAAACAACACCTGGCACAGGCATGAAATAGTGGGTGGTTTCAACTCACTTGAACAAATACGAGTCAGTGGGTTCAATATGATGTTATCATCCCACCCTAAGAATCCTTGGGCTCTCCATGGCAGGGGTTGGACCCGACACCTTCGCAGGGGTCCGGACCCGAACCAAACCCTATGTGTTGCTTCGGGCCCGGATTCTTAGGGCAAGTAAATACGTTGAACATCGAACACATCTCCGAGTTCGTCTGGAAACGTGATCACGGACCTAGAGGCCGCCTGCGGGTCAGCAGGCACCGTGACTCCTCAACCCAGTGCTGAAACAGCACGTCTTGGGAGATGGACCCAAGAAAGAACCGTGGGCAACGTCAGTGTGTAACAGGGTCAGTGTATGGAAATAGATAGACCCCCAAATAAACAGAACATTCCCTTTCAACATGTATTGGAAACCATGCCGCTATCTATTTGGGGACCACTGTACAATACCAGCACTCGACTCCGGTCCCCGAAGTGGAAGCTTTTTCTAGACTTACAAACTCGCAGGTGGTGACTCTGTACCTTTATCTGTGCCTACATTCCCTAGGGCTCCTGGCCCGCATCCTCAGGTTCGGTGGGGCACGCCCCCCCTGACACCCACCCCTGGCCCATCGAACCGAAACGGAGGGGGCGGCCAGGAGCCCTAGGGATTGAACTCCCCAAACCACGGTACCCTCTCAACTGATCGGCGCCCATGGCCGGCCGGGTATCGGCCATCCTCCTGCCACTCTCCCAAGCAGCGGGGGGGGCCAACCTTCGGTCGCCACGACTCCATTCACCTGGCTCAACGCGGTTTCAAAGGAGTTTCCACCCACGGTCTTGGCGGGGACCGACGGGTTCCACCGATGACTCGTTGTCCGCCACGTGAGGCAGCGAAGCGAAGCGACAAGCCGGGCACGAGCGGTATCATGCGCTATCCAGCACCGCATGGGAAAGCTCGGGTCCGTAGCAAACTCTGGTACCAGTATACAATGCCCAAACACTGCCACAGGACTGCCGATCAGGCCCGGGGTGGTGGTGCCAGGGGCGTCTGGCTTGATCGGCACTCGGTCCTGGCAGTCCCAGACAGGTCGTGTCTGGGATGGTATACCTTGGGTATCTCCCGTTTCCAGGGCCCCATGGAGGATGGGGCTGGTGGCCTTTCCATCTCCAAAATGGTGCGGGAAGAACGATGGATACTATGACTACCCAGCACCGACGGCCAACAGGTCACCATGTCGTAACCAGTCTTCGGGCCCTTCCCAACCCTCCAGCCATCGGAGACCTGTTGGTTGCGGTGCTTCACTCTATAGTCATAACACGTCGTAACATGTCGTAACCCTCCACAATAGCAGAACATCGCCCCCCCCCCCGTCCTCTCCAAGCCATCCATCAACTTCCCGATCTGAGCGGCCACGACTTGCGAGAGTTGACTAAACATGTTTCGGACACCGTGCCACTATCTATTTGGGGATTGCTGTTATATGTTTGATATGGGGTTGATTTGCGCGGTCACAACTCCTTGGTCATGTGATCATGAAAGAATCGTAACAACTTAACAACATATAACAAAAAAGATGGGTTGCCTGTCGCTCGGCACAGTCGCACTAAACAAACATCATGTTATGCTCAAAAAAACAAACTATCCACATGATGAGAATGGTGCATTCATGTCCAAAAATGCGAGGCTATCCCCAAATGAAACGCATACAAGCGCTCTTACATTTGGGGTGTCGCCTAATTATCCTTGATGATTTGAGGTATCGCGAAGGGTCTCGCACAGTATCCCTTCCAGGGTATACTTTTGGGCGTAGCGCTCTTCAATGTCACGTATCTCTCCTCACACGTTTGCCAACAATTTGGTGATGCCATGGCGGCTCCAATCAACAGCTTTTTTACCCGTGTTTTGAACGCACATATATGTGGTTTGACTCCAGTGCGATTTGTGCGATGCATGTATTGCGACAGCGACAGCTCTTGAGCCCAATGACAGGCTTTCTCCCGGGATCTATGAGCCCAATGACAGGCTTTTCAAACCTGAAAATTTGGTCTAGGAAGTCCATCAAAAAGCGAACGGCTGCCTAGGCGGGAAGCGCACAGGCAAGCTTCCAAAACAGGAAAGCTGGATGAAGTCAGGCGGAAACTGCATCTATCCAAACGACCATTGATCCCCTATGGATCCACATACCTTCTCAGAAGGTAAGACTGAACCCTCCTGGCGCCTACATCAATAGTCTCCCTGCTCACCGTACCGACCTGGTTCGGTCTGTGGATCCGGGGATGTTCATGAGAGGATGTTCCGGATCTCTCATCCATCTCTGAAGCTATCCATCTCTCATTCCGTTTCAACGGTGCCGGTGCCGTGCCGTTCGGGCCGGTGCGGTGGCGCCGTTTCGATCCTTCGCCCTCCCCCGTTTGGGCCGAACGGTAGGCCGAACATCGGAGCCCGAACTCGAACAATTCCTGGTCATTCTCATGTTCCCTCTTTACCTGACCCGAACGCACACCTGACGACTCGCTCTCAGTTTTTGGACGCCAACATATCTCTGCGATGACGACGATCTGCGCCCGTCGGTGTCTGGAAGAGAAGCTCGCAGCTGAAGCCACGACGAAGCGCAGCGAGTGCAGCGAAGACGTGATCAGCAGGGCCGAAACGGGGATCAGCAGGGCCTACAAATCGCCGGCCTACTTAGAGAGCAATGGCCTTCTGTGATGAGGCCATAGCACACATGGAGTAATAAAAACAAAAAAACTGAGCAATATAGTAATTTAGGTGACTATTACAACATATTACAACAGTATATAATATATATATATTATAGCTAGAAAAAATACAAGTACTAACACATATTTTATGGATACATGCTGGGGAATAGATGAAGAACGTCATTATTTCAGGCTGGTAGGGCTCACATCGTTTTTTCCATGCTTATCCTCACACGTGGCTCGTTATGGTATCTTCAATTCATGGATGTTTGTTTCCCCCGCTGCTTGTTGATTCACTCTTGAATCCGCAAGTGTCAGCTTGGAGGATGCTGCAACTTCAAAAAAAAGACTACAACCTCAAACAGGGTGGCCAACCCAATTCAATCACAAGGGTCTAAACGGTCAAATGGCTCCCCACGCAACAGAAAACGACACAAACCAACACACCCTAATATTACCCCAGCTTTGATACAACCAGGCCACATTTTAAGCATGAATAGTAGTCCAAGTTTTCCAAAGCAGTTGATTAAGATCTAGGTAGCATGAAGCCTTCTGCTGGTACTGACTCCCTCCTTGTCCCTGGTAAAGTGGAGAAACCTTGGACCCCCAAAAGACTTTTGCACGGTCTAAGCCCCTGACTACTTCGGTGGCTCTACCCTGCCTACTTTCGCCGTGGGGTGGGTCTACCTGCTCTGGGCCTTCCAAACATGGCGAAATCGGCCCAACCAATCTGCTGGTCGCTGCTTCTCACGCTGCTTCCGTCGAAGCATCTCAGGATAGACCAGCCTCACGGGAGGAGAAGAAACCCTTTGGGCCCCAAAGGCCATGAAGTCTGACCCCCCGAGATCCCTGGAAAATAGAGGTTTACGGTTTACTTGTTTAGGTCATAGACATCCAACAAAATTAATGGTGAAGGGACTGTTTTTTTTTTCTCTGGGGCATGTTCCAATCAATTGCCACCAAGAGCATCAGGACAGAAAATGGGGGCTTCAAAGCTGGGATTTCAGTGGGTGACAACGTCTGATTTGAGGTTACAGGGGCAGCATACACAACATTGGCTAAATTCCTTGGCTACCTGTTGTGGTATATATATATAATATATATGTGTATACATATGTTTTTCTACATATGCTGCATTAATGTATAAACATATCATATATATATATATAATATTATTGTAGGATATTGTAGGTGTAGCGTCTACTCATTGCATGTCCTTATACAATAGATTAGTTCCCGGAAGAAGGTTGAACTTTAAACACTTTTCCGGGTAAAAGGCACTGAGGTTCCCGTAAAGCGTCAATGCAGTTTGTGTGTTCTTCCTTGCATCACTGTCTCCGTGGTCTGGCCAACTCTCAACCAATACCCCGTCTGATCAGTGAGTTGTTGCTTCTGATACCAACCCCTGAGGCTCCGAGCGCCTTTCATGTTAGAGGGCCCAAAATGGTCCCAATACCTTCTGAAGTACGACCGGAACCCCAAAAAACCATGATCGGAGCGCCTTCAAAATCCAGGACTGTTTGGAGCACTGGAACCGAGCGCCTTCAAAATCCAGGACTGTTTGGAGCACTGGAACCCCAATAAGACAACGAAGACCCCGGACACCTTTCCGGATTGGAATCTGAAGCTGGGAGCACTGGAACCACCGTCAATGCTGCTGAAGGGTGCTGATCTTCGTGGCTGGATGAAAGGCCACTCAGCTCAAAACTGGCTGGAAGGCCCACAAAAATCCTTTTGAACCCAGACTCCACCTGTCTAGCTCCCACAAAAAAACATCTGCCTAGTTTCCCTGAACTGAAGTGTGAATGGCATGTCTGGCACCAAAAAGGTCGACCGCGTTCCGCGGCTCGTTCCGCTCTTTGAGCAGAGAACGTTCGGGACCACTTGGTGACGGAATCATCCCGTTGGGCCCGTTTGGGGGCTCCGTATTTTTGGCTCCTGAAATCCGACTTTCTGTGTTTGGGCTCCTGGGCTACCTTCGTTTCAAAGATGGGGTGGGTGCGAGGGGGGGTCCAACTACCTGAGGAGAATATGGTTGGAGCCCTAGGGAATACCATGGTAACTGATGGTAACTGGATCCACTGGGCCCAATAAATCTCCGAACGCGGCATGGAACGAGGCAACGCCTTGTCTTTTGGCAGCTGTTTGTCTTTTGGCAAGTAGAGCCCTGGAATCTAGGACCATGGGAGTCCAGTGTTACCAGAGTAGTTCCAAAAGCGCGAACTTAGGTGATCTGTAAGTGTCGTGCATGTTTTGTTTTCGTTGCTTCTGGACATGGACCCCATGGATATCGCAGCAACGCAGATGGATGCAAGCTGTCTACAGGGCACAGGTCAACTGGGCCTATTAGGCCACTGAATTGAAAATCTCTCTAGGCCAAGCCATCCGGAAACAGGTCGTCCAGTGTGTCGTCTTTGGCAACCTCCTGAGTCGTCCATGTGGCTCGCACGATCTGTGGGCTCGCCCGAACGAACTGAGGCGATGTGCTGACAAGCTGACACATGTAGGTAGGAGAATTCCGCGGTATGTCGGCAGCTTATACTGACCCCCAAAATTAGTTTTGGTTGGCCTAGTGTTTGTCTTGGCACCTGAGCCCTGAACCCCTCAATGAACTCGATGACAGGTCCGTGGCGCCTTACAAGCACCATAAATTCTAAGTCATGTCATGTAGAACGTGTTGAAGACACATCGCTGCTCGATCTATAAAAGGGCACCGCTCGGTCCTCACATATGTGTGGTCTAGTCTGGATGTCCGGACCAAACCACTGGTCACCATTAAGTTGCCTGGTTCTCTGCTTGTGTCAGGGCACTCCTCCGATGTGTTACTGTTGTTGCTTACCACACCCGCAAATTCTTCAAGCCGCCCCAAGATGTAGATCCCAAGTTGCGGGCTTTACAGTCAACTCTCCCAACCCATCCCATCCGGTCAAATTGGACTAAATCCTGTGTCATCACCTGCATCCATCTATTACCCCAATCACCATCCATGACCCCAAAACATCCTCGGGTCCACCCACCCTGCATGCACCTATATATATATATACCTGCAGAATCATTAACCTGCTTTTTTTTAGGTTAGCAATAAAAACCAGGTTTTCCAAGAAAAGCCAGGTATTTTAAAAAACCAGGTATTTCTATATCATGAGTGTGATCAAGTCTTGATGTCACCTCAATGTTAGAATATAAAAGCGTGCTGCACACTCCCATTCCCCCATTCCCGCGGTCATTTTCCTTTCCAGTGCCCGAATGCAATCACCGAATCAAACCTGCGCACTTCCATGTCGTATGCACTTGTATCAGGTACCGTTGTAAACACCTATGAATGACTTGCCTGCTGGACACACGTCTGGACAGCCGCGATGCGCGACCCACCAGATCTTCATCCTGCTGGCATGCCCACGCAACTGGGTTGACAGCGTAGCCATGGTTCTCAGCATCATGAAGGACCTTTGTAATTGCATGATCTATCTCGTGTAACTTCGGAGTCAGGGGGTAAAGAACTCTGCCATTTGCATAGCTGGACGCGGCAAGCTGCTTGTATGCCAGCAACCACTTTGTGCCAAGTCTGAAAACAAGCAGGGCAACGTCCTTTGCAACAAAAAAAGGCGAAGAGTACAAGATACTGAAGAACCTGTTTATGCTGGTTGATGCTATCATGGCCTTCTCCAGGTCACTCCCAGGCTGAGGGCTCAGCTTGCTCAGCATGTGTGGCAGCCACTTCATCAATGCTGTGGTCATAGCCCCCTTGGACCAAGCTCCGATAGGACCACCAGTTTCATACAGCCCCATCATTACCGGCGTCAGCGTCCGGACGTGCGGCTGAACCCTAGTTGAACTGCAAAACGTCAAGTAGTCGTTTGTAAGCCAGTCCCACTTTGCCGGCAAATTCCTGCAGAAAACATCAAGATCTTTGAGCGCCAAAAGGACTGTAGAGGCTACCCATGCCTTCCCTGCTCCCAAGTGCATGTTGTGCCAGATGTCCGAGAAAAAGTATGTACTTGGGTCGCTTTGATCGTGCACCAGCTTGGAAATGAAAGCACACGGTCTGTCCCATGGAACTTCCAGACCGATGGTCCTGCGCCAAGGAGCCTCCATGCAGGCTAGGTTCTCGTATTCGAAGCCCGGAATTCCAGCAAGACATTTATAGCAAATGCCTTTCGGATTTGCTTGTTCCTTCCCATTTTTGTTGCCAGTCATGAAGTTCCTTTGCAGGTGACCTACCTTGTTCAGATAAGGTAGGTCGCCCTTGATGCCTAGGATGCACACGTAGTACCGGTTTCCATCTCTGTCTTGAACTCCATGTTCCAGCAAGTCGGAAAGGCTCGAAGCTGTGGCCTCCATCACATCATCGAAAAAGGTGCTGTTGCTTTCATAGAGGCGCTTGGGCAACACACTGCTCACGAAGCGTGTGCAGAATGAAAGACCTTCATAGTTAATGTTCTGAATCAAGGATCCATCATGCTTGTGCTTCATTGGCAAAACACGCTCAGACCGAAATCCAGCTCCCAAAGCACTTTGGATACTTGTGACCATCAATGCACTGCGCTTGAGGGTCCTTCCCTCGTCCCCGTGGATCCACATTGCTGCAGTTTGGTCACGACGGCATGGGGACCGCTCAAAGAATCCAAAGTGAGGGTGCAGGACTTCCCACTTGTCCCAGAATTGGCGCCACATGTTTGGTGCCTCATGTCTTTCTTCAAACTTCAAGCCTGCAAGGTGGCACCATTGTCCAGAATCTACAATGTACTGGATCCAATCCTTGGGACATATCCATGATATGTTCTCACCCTGAATCGCCAAAGAACTAATAGGCACCTTCAAGATGGTACCTTGCTTGGCAACAACCTTCTGAGCGTCGCGTTCACTGTTGCACTCATGGATGGCAGCCCATTCCAAAAGGCCACCCTCACTTGCTTTCGCAGGTCCCATCTCTTCAACAACAGCCTTGGCTGTGCGGATCTGTGACCGGCAGCTGGCCTCAGCGAACCCAGCGGCAGCACACCAGTAAGTCCACAACCAGGGCATGTTTGCAATGCACATGTGCACGCGTGTCTGTGAAATTCCTATATTCCGATTGCACAGCAAATGTTCAACAGCTTGTGCGCAACAAATGTAACGATGGAGTTACTTGTCGTGGTCCTGCGCGAGGGAGGAACCCTGAGGGATGTTTGGTATCTTGACGGTCAAACATATTTTAGATTACTGTACTATGTAAACAGCACGCCGCTAAGTTCTCAGACAAACCTGGCAAACACACAAAGCCTAGTTCGAAGCGTATATGTGTTCAGCATGTAGCTGTTGTGCGTGTCACTGAGGAACCACCCAAAAAGGGAGTGTATGTCACCATACGGCCATGTTGACATTGGGAGGGAACATACAAGGTTAGAGGGCTGAGTGAAGGCCTTCAAAAACTACAAAACTAGGGACATGAGGATCACTTCTCTCGCAAAGAAGCCCTCCCCTTCACGGGCAAAGAGTGACTAGCTGTGAAGGCACAGTCGAGTAGTTTCTTTTGCACCTCACTGGTACTCACTTGCATTTGATTGGCTGGTATGTTTTGAATTTAGTATACAGGCAACTTCAATATGTCTCAACAACAGCATTCCAGTGCACGCGTATGGTACCTATGTAGTGTCAAGATGGTAACAGACATTAATATAGTAAGTACGTTCTATCCGATATCAGTTGGATATGAATGCCCCCGGTGCATCACAGCAGCAAGAACACACTTCAAAAAGTTGTCTTGAACACAAACCTTTAAAAGACCGATTGAGTAAGCACATGTTTTATTAAACATGAATCAACAGCCGGTGTACCTTGGACACTCTCAAAACAAACAAGTCTTCGCATCCAACTGAAAGCTGGCAGTGCTACATGAAATTTTGTTTTCACCAAAATGGGTCAGCTGAGTTTGGCAAAGCCAAGGCCAACTAAACCATTAGAAGAGTAAACTGGGCCCCGAGCACCCTCTCCAATATTGGCGGCAAAAGCCCTCGCAGTAGGTCCCGGACCTGGCTAATAACATACTACAGTTGAAGGGGAATTTGAAGGTTGCTGGTTAGCTTCAACTTTGCATGGCACCCACACATTCTCCTGCATGTGCACTGTGTTGTTGCCATAATTAATTGTTGTTATGTTGTTTTCCACGACTCTGTCCTTGCGCTCGTAGCTGTATGTTGGCACCTTCCCCAACACACGTGCTCCATATCAAAATGGAAACTATGATTGAACGGCAAAGCCGGCAGGCTACCTACAAATCACTGGCTTGCAACAAGTGTTTATCATTTCTTGAAAGACAAAAAAACACAAAAGGTTGTCACAAACACCCTCGACTATGCCGAAGAGATTGTGTTCGCACAATCTACTGAACCCCAAGACTGGTCAAAACTAGCTGAAAAAGGTTGCCCGACATCAGTTTTCCTTCTCCTCCTTCTTCACTTTCTCAAAGTGCCGCTTCGCATTCCTGAGATGTAAATGTTCACAAGTTTTGAAATAGTAGTAGCCTCAAAACTCAAATGTTTCGATCGTATCATCAGCTCAAACAAAGATTCCGGATCTTGACTTCGTTCTGAGCCACTTTGCTGCACCTTACCCCGGACAGTACTAAGAATCAGGAACCATTGCAGTTTGTTTCTGTTGCTGACACAGATTGACGAGGCACAAAAAGGTCGCCTTCTTCATTTGTGCGGCAGAGTCAGTACGCCACCTGCAACCGGAATCCATTGAAAAAAACAATTTTTACGCAGTGACTCAGTGACACCAAGAAAGCACGCTTCAACTCAGACTCGTAAAATTGCTTAGGCCAAGTAGCTTTGGGGGAAGTCTTCTGCTTCACCATTGGCCAAAGTATCGGTGAGCTCGGTGTACAGCTTGTCCAAGTCTCCCAAATCAGATTTCAAGCACTCCGCACTCCTGGAACATTGTGTGTGTGTTTTTAAATGTGTTTTGACGTCTTGAGCATTTCATGGAAAGCAACTGACAAATTTCACATAGCAAACCATGAGAAGAATAAGGGTGGGTCTTGCGCGCAGTGTCGCAAATGTAGTTCCGCTGTAGGTCCGAGACAAGGGATCTGATTTTGCAGGACTTCTGCAAAACGCTCTCCATGAACTTGCCGAGGGTTTCCTTCGACTGGATGGCCTTCAACCGATTGGAAATTCAGCCCATACATAAAAGAGTTAACGTAGCAGAAAACATTCTTGCAAGTTTTAATGTTATATAAGCCTGGCCTCCGACATCGCATTAGAGTTTTCACTCTCTCGTTCATCAAAGCGGTCCAACAACTCCGTTTGGACATTTGGTAACTCCGACGATGGTGCCTGACAGTTTTGGAAAATCCAAGATGTTCTTTGATCTTCCGAGAAAAATCAACGAAAACCCCACCTCTCCATTTGTTTCAACTCGTTCCTCCATGGTCAGTTCTTGTTCACGGGACCCTGTCTCTCCGGTCTCCACATTGTACTCATCCTCACCGCTGTATTTGTTCTTCCTGCAGGAAGGGAGGTTCAATGCTAGCATGTGCAAACTATAACCATTGACACGAGCACATAGACTATATGCACATGCGCACATAAGAGTTGCCTGACCAACTTGGTTGGATTTTGCATGCAGAGCCGAATGGCTCCATCAATGCGCTTCCTCAGCCGGACCACGGCGCCAGGAGTGAGTATAGAAACATCACTACAGGGTGGCTTTGAGAAGGTAGTACCATTGAATTTGCAGTGCAGACAAAATTCTGTCCCCACTGCAACTTCTTGGCCATATCCTCCTTAGTAAACCATCCATCAGTGACCAAAGTCTTTCTGGAGTCCTTCTTGGTCTGAATCTTCTTGCAACAGTTGATGAACTTTTCCTCAGCAATGGCGCGCGATGACTGTGCTGACTGGCTGCCGCGCAAAGGTATCCATATCCATGTGTTGCTTGGCTGTGAATGTCCTTTGGTCCAGTTCAGTCATGAGTGCACCAAGGGTACTACTTGCATGTCAAGAAACTGTATCGAATCCGCATTCGGCAAAGGTCTCCGCAAGTTCATCTTTGTTTCCGTTCTTCCACATCTCATGCACAAAGTCTGGGACCAACAACTTGAGTTTTCCGTTTTTCCCTTTCTTCATTTCACATTGACGTCGCAACTTGGCCTTCAGACGGTTTCGACGTTTTTCCCTCTCACGGTGTTGCTGCTCCAAAAGCAGCTTCTGGTCCTCCTGGGATCCGCTAAGCGTACCAGATCCTGGAGCTGCCTTAGATTTTGAGAGGCTCAAGAGAGCAATTAGAGAAAGTTGGTGACAAATACAACGCATGGTATTCAATTGAAGTGGTGTTTCTTATATACTACGGGGTGCAGGGTCCTTGTCCCCGTCGCTTTTTTGCCTCTTCTCAGCAGGAGGGGTGGCAGCTTTCGGGGACAAAGGTCGCTTGGTCATCGAGTCTGGTGGGGGCACGGTCGCGGCTGAACCTGTCTTCATATGAGGCTGAACGAGCTTCATGACGGCCCCTGGCGACAGCTTCCCATTGGACAGGGCATCCGCCAATGCATGGATTGGATCCTTGGTGAGATTTGGTGAGTACAGCCTATATACTAGTCCCACCCGGCCCAACCTGTCAAGAACAGCTTGAAAGGCACAGCACTGCTAGAAAAAGACTTGTATGCAAACATGGAGCGGAACATCAAACTGGTCATCGATTTGTGTGTCCGGCAAACTCTCCGGCACTTCAACCACCTCCACAGCTTTGGGCACGGAGAAAGATCCGCGGCTGTCCATCTCACGTGGCATTGGGTCCTGGGAGCAGACATGCGAATAGAATTTATGGTCACCCATGTTGCCCAAAAAATCCTACCACTACAATCAAGTTACTGTTGTGCGTTCGATGTCTTTGCGTAGGACCTCCTCTTCCAGTGCCTCACGAGCTTCAGCCTAAGCACATGCGAAGGTACCAAAGTCAAACCTGTAGGAATGATCGTAAAGGGAACATGGAAAGAACATCGCTTGCGTACACGTTCCATATATTTTCACACCAAGAGAACTGCAGACTGTTGGGCCATCATGTCTGCTAATTTCTTCTCCATCTCCTGTCGCTGAGAATTAAGTATGTTGAAACATTGAAACATAACAGTTATTTGTAAATTCCATGTGCCACCCAGGACTATGATCCTGCCTGCAAAGAAGGAAGGTCAGTGGGAAGATCTTGATTCAGCAACTGGGCAATTCCCTCTCCGAGCTCCGAAGTACTCCAAGTCTTGGATGGGAGGGTTTGCATTGAGGGCTGATAGTCAAGAGTTTCCCTGGAAGTTGCACCAGGTGTCACTTAGGGCAAGCCAACTTGCTACGGCAGTCAAGTGAAAATCATTCGCCGTGCATGAATTAAGACATATTAAGACTATAATCACATTCAACCTATACCAGCTTTCGTGCTTGTAGAGGAGCATCCTTATTGCACAATTATTGACATTACATCACACACGCACACTCACAGAAAGGTCTGGGTTTGTTCAGCACGGGGCTGAGGCAATGCTAGTGACTTCGTGTCAGATCAAGGGCATGCATCTTGCCAGCATCTTGCAAATGACAAGCAGACGGCCAAGGCCAATTATTTCAAATTGTGGGTCCCTGCTGTGAACCCCAAGGCTCAACGCACACGTTGATTCTAGGAGACCCTTTCAGATCTTTCAGTGGTTTCCATTCGTGTTGTAGAGGAGGAGTCAGCTTTCACAGGTTTGGTGCAGTAATTAGGCCAGTTCACAACACCAAGAAGGTTCCCAATCGATCCAGCCCCCAAGAGTTCAACAATATGAAGGTCCATTCAACAATATGAAGGTCCAGCACTCAAATATTATTCTTGACCACTCCATACTAGACTTGCCATTTCTGCAAACAGCTACTCAGATTGAAGCCCGCCATGAAAAATATATAGTGTTCTTTCTCACTGTATACTTCCCAAAACACCAAAACAGCATATATTAGATCATTCAAGTATGTTGCTTGGGGGCAGCAGGTCCACCCCTTTAAGGTGCGCTCGGCTTGTGGTGACACCACATCTCCAATTTACAAGCTTGCCAAAAAGTAGGTTAGATTCAACATGTTTTATCATAATCCGTATAAAACCCATCTGAGACCAAGCTTGGATAAGTTAAATTTACCTGTAAAATTTTACGGGTATTTTACGGCATTTTACGGGTATTTTACGGCTGTTTTACGTTTACGTTTTTTTTTTTTTTACCAGGTTTTTATTTACCAGGTAACTATTGATTTACCTGGTAAATATTGTGTTCATTACGCTCAAATAGAGTACACATAAAACCTGGTTTTTTGTAAAAATTACAGGTAAATTACGCTTTTTACGCCAAATTTTGCCCAAATTAATGTTAATTTCATGTAAAAACTGATTTGATCTCGATCATGGTCATCCTGGCTCAGTGCTATTCTGCGGTAAACCCATGTGCCAGGTCTCATTTTGGCAAGCTTATACGATCTACATCCTTTCAGGAAGGCAAAGGCGGAAGGAATCGGGAATCTGTAGATTCTTCCCACCCCGGAGGTACCTACAAACGGCCTTCATTTCAGCCATGCCCCACAAAGACTTGTCATCATCATCAAAAGCCACCGAGTCAAAGGTAGCAAGCGCGCTAGGCAAGGGGTCAGGCAACTCTGGCATACCACGGTTGTCATGAACCAGGTCATCGAAGAGCTCCACCATTTTTAAGCCAAATGGTATAGGGTATTCCCTTAGGTGGCAACATGCGTTCAACCAAACATGTTCCAAGGTTTTGTAACAAAATCCGTGGTAGCGGGGGGGCCCTTGGGACCTCACTCAACCAACAATAGGGTCACCCAAGTCCTTGGGTGACCTGTTGCACGACCTTATAAACAAAATGTGTTTCACACGACAAGACACTCCGAACTTCTAAGCAATGGAGACCCTTTCCATCTTGCACGCCCTTGTTTGTCTACATAGCGGATTGTCGTGCTCTTGCGTTCCCTCTCCTCTTTAGGTTTCTTGGTCCAACCCACAAGGCGTCCACGCCACAAACGGCCTATGTGCGGAGAGTTAGCAAAGGCGTAGTGTTTCTTCGGAGTAGGTCCAGAATAGTGGTACATATACCACTGGCCTTTCCAAACCTCAGCTATTCCAACAGGACAGGATGGCCCAAACTGTTGAGAGTCCCCAACATCAAGTTTGCTTTTCGAAGGGTGGCAACACTAACCCAACTCTTTGAGGGCCCCAATCAGAAATAGAATTGGAAGATAACATTTCCATGAAGGTCAGCCCAGGTTGAACCTCACCTAAATTGACGATTTGGTGGAAGGGCATATGAATATAAGGGCGCACGTTGCCCCCCACTGACAGAGCAAAGGCCTCTACAGAACCTACGTTGGTCGGAGCATGATTTGCACCTTGGCCATGCTTCGGGGGTGGTGGTTCCAGCAAAGAAAGCCACCCACTCAATTGATGTGAAATATGCAGCCTAAACACTGTCTCAGCACCACCGGCGACTGACGATAGCATGTTGACAAACCACTGCCACGTAGGAAAGAACTCGAGAAACGAATTTCCCGGCTGCTCAAGTGTCCACGTCCCTCCCAGGCAGACCACGAGTAAGGCCAAAAGGATGACCCTGCGAATGGGAAACAAATCCACAGTTGACTTCCAGTAGGCTCAGTACACCCTCCAAACGGTGTAGTTGGGGTTTGTAGGAGTCGGGCAATGACGGAAACACAGACTCGTGGCCCACAATTCAGTCATTGATCCCTACCCCATGCTAATTTAATAAATTATAGTTCACCTTGTTTGGAGTTTTGTCCCAAAACATTCCTCACAGAACAAAGCTTTGGGGCACTTTGCCTCTTTTTGTTTTGGGTTTGGAAAGAGGGCAACCTGACCAAATCCTATCTCGCACCACCTCACACTACTCTCAAACTAGTTTCCTATAATGGGTCAGTCAAAGCCAATGTTCGTTTCTGAGGTCTATTTCGGGTACTGTTATTTTGTGGTGAAAGGATTGAACAATTGCAAGACCAGGGTTGCGTATGGATGATGCAGTTGGGACAAGTAGAGGCCCACCCTGCTAAACACGACCAACGGTCCTTGAAAGCATAGTGTTGCCTTCTCTCACCGATTGGTGATCAGTGTTGCCAACAGAGCTGCAAGCCGAGCGGGCAGATGTACCAGCATTTACGGGGGTCCACGTGCTGCACTTGATTCCAAAATGCGTCAAGAACCCATCAGGATCTCCGCATAATACCGTCAAGATTCCAAATCTTAGATGCGTGGAAATCAATCACGAAGACAGCTAAGGATATGAGTTTCATAACTGCACCCATATATGTCAAAGATACAAAATAATTTGCCAACTGAAAGTCTAGAAGCGCCATTCCTTCAGGAGTCAGAATGTCCATAACATGTCGACCCTTCTTGTTCTTCTTCATGTAGTTTATATCTAATCTGGCCGTGCTCCGGCCTGCGAGGTTCTCAGTTTTGGTGCACGCAGCTTTGCCTGCAAAAAACTCAATGAACTGGAACGGCTCCTGGCGGCAGGGTTGACAGACAAGTGTACATCATAATATTTTGTATATGCACTCCTTGATCGACGGATTGACGTGTCAATTGATGTCCTATATGATATCCTAGTGCAGCATGAACAGAGTGAATAGTGCACACCTCCACTTCACTCGCTTCTGGAACTGAAGTCCAGACTGTTAGAAGCACGGCAAATATGAATGCCTAAGGTAAATCCAACCCAGGCCTTTGTGCAAATTGGTCGAACAAAATTTATGCAAACATTCACTTGCAAGCCAAAAGGCTTTGGGAGCACCCAACCTATTCAGTCTCCATACCAGCGCATCGATTGCGCGGTCATTCCAAGGCATGGCTTTGGTCGCTGGCCGGTCGAGATCGAGAGTATGACCGCAGACCTGACAAGGACGGACCTGACTATTCTAGTGAACATGTCATATGGTTTTATGGAGTATTGAAGTGCAAAGGGATGCAGGAAATTGGGCCAAAATCACTCAGTGGAGCAAGCGGTTGTTTGAGTTGAAGGTGTGCATGAAAGGGCAGGACTTCCTGACATGATCGCTGTCTTTCCACTCCATGAGGCTAGTTCAAAACCCACAACACCCGTCTCCATGTAAACCAGTCAGGCCAACCATTGTCCTTGTGAAGACCTGCCTTCACTGCCCACTTCTGGCCCTTCAGGCCTTTGAAGTGCGGCATTGGCTCGACCTGGGCGGCTGGCTGGCTTGGGCTTTTGAAGTCTACATTTTCCGAGTGCCTTGCAGCTCGGATGAAATTGCCACTTCAAGTGGCGAAGAAACCGTGTTGTTTGTTTTTTCTTTCGGGACGGATGCAAAATGCCGAAAGTGTTCTCAAACAGGGTCAGTGTTCCATGAGTGAATGTATTCCTGGAACAAACCCAATGAAGACGCCAGGCGTACACAAACTTTTGTTCTTCTCGCATTTTTGTGAGTCCTCTCACAAACCCCAGCACACAGTCGGATGCATGAGGCTCACCCCATGCCATGTCTGCGTGAACCCCTGCGGATATATAGCCCTGCTTCTAAGGGCCTTTCAGCTAAACTCACGCTGCAAGCCTGCTGGCCAAAAACGGAACTAGCACACACGTAACATGTTTAAACCAGGGTGCACCAATAGAACAGCTATCTAGCTAGCTAGTATGTTTGTGTGTTTACCATGATGCTCTACCTAGCCAGAAGAGGCGAGGGTAGAGTTGGTCCGTGACCAGTCTAAAGCTCGCTGCCCATTGAACTTGACCTTGGCGAACTCACGCTGGAACTCGACACCCTTGATAAACCCATTGGCTTGCTCAACTGTATCATCGAGTGACGACCCATTGGAGAAAAAATTAATGAGCTTCTTGTCAATGAAGCTGGCCTAGGGCTTGCAGGTGGCCAGTTTGTCGCAGGCAACGCTACGACCCCTCTCCCCCAACAAAAATGAACTAAAGCGTGCAACTAAAGTGGAGATACCAAGTCACGAAAAGCTTAGCCGAATAGAACCCACACATGGTACGCCGATTCCAGTCAGCCCGCTTGTTCATCTCATGCTCCTCATCCGATTCGGCCCTGATCCTCGGAACTCACATGGATGGCTCTTTGAAGGCAAAGTATGCCACCTGCGGACCGCCAGGCAGGCTTTTGCACTTCACACCCACAGCCGCTTTGGTCCAGTAAGGGCTGAAAGAGATTTGATTCAGCTCGGAGTGCTTCATCTCATTCAGAATCGGATCCTTCAGGTCAGACTCATTGACTGGGATCTTTCGCAGGCTGTGGGAGATGACACCAAAGGCAGCTTCACAGCTAAGCTCATCTTCCGTGAGAGCGCTCAGCCTGGCCCTTGCCTTCGCCTTGCCCTTTGCCTTCGCCTTTGGCTGAGGCACCAACTCTTCACTGGATGGTGGCTGCTGTGCTTCAGCTTCAGCCTGCTTCTTGCGGGCGCGCTTTGCTTTTGGCTTGGGCTGAGGCAAGGCAGGCTGGGCCTCAGCATCATCATCAAAGAGCTTCCGCTTGGGAGTTGGAATGTCTTCCAATTCCGTCTCAGGCTTCGCAGCCGCCAAAGCCAATTCCTGCCTGGCTCGCTCCATGAGTGATGTCTTTGGCTGCGGTGACCGTTTGGGCTTCATCCTTGGGGTGAAGTTCTGAAGAGGGCTCTTGCTTCCAAGCTGTGTTTTCTGCTTGGCTGCGGCCTTCTTTGCTGCGGCCTTCTTGGCAGCTGCCCTCTTGGGAGCTGCCTTTGCCTTTGCATTCGCTGCTTCTTCAGGCTGGTCAGGTTCTGGCAAACCTCCATCTAAACCATCCAGTGGAGCGGCAGCCTTAGGCGTTGCCTTGGCTTTTGCTTTCCTGGATGCCCTCTTGCTTTTCTTTGCATTTGGGTCCTCATTCAGCTCCCAATCATTGTAGGTGCCTGTCTCCTTCATCTCAGCTAGCTTTCGCTTGTCCATCTTCAGCTCCTCCAAAGTTTGCTTGAGACGTAGTTGATGCCGGCGGGTCAAGACCTGTTGCAGGGTTGTTTAGGTGGTGCGTGCAACAACACTTTTTTTTTTGCGGAGCGCATGAATGTGTTTCGAGACGTGGCCATATTCATGTGGGGTAAAAACTGGTTGGGCTAGGTACTGTCAGCACTGTCCGCCTCCTGAGCCTCCTGCGCTTTGTCGGGCAACGCCGCAGTGTGTGTTTGATGTCCGCGCTCTTCGTCCCCCAAATCATCAGCATCATCAAGTTGAGAATCGGTCCACGTAGAAGGAATTTCTACAAACCCTTTCTTCTTGTTCTGCCTGGTGTCTAGCACGGGCATGCTGATGTCCATGGGCTGCGTCTCGTCCCAATCAGAAGCGCAATGCTTGGACTGCTCACCTGGCATGGCAGGAACCAGCCCCATAGCCCATAGTGCGCTGTTGTTGCAACTATGTAACTATTTGACACTTTAGTTGAAACATGTTAGAACATTTTAAAACCAACAACCAGTGTTTCCCCCCAATCTCCACCTTTCTTATCCGTACTGGCCCCAGCTTCAGGTTCTTTTCCAAGGGTAGCTCGGTTCCTCACGCAGGCAAATTGATAGGCTAAGGCCCCACCAGGGCAACGAAAAAAGTATAGCTTCAACAAAACTAGACCTACCTATGGTTGCTTGAGCGGGTTTAACTTGTGCGCAGTTGGACGCGGTCCGTTTGTTTTCGTTTTGCTGCATTCAAGGCACATCAGCTCGACTTTCCTGGCCATGATCTTGGCCTTCAACAATTCGATTGCTGCGCACTGGCCTCAACGATCACTGCATGCAGTGGCACAGTGGCGGGGCTGCAGTAGAAAAAACATTTAGAAAAAAAATCACACTGTTGAGCACGGCCAAAGCGATAAAGTCTTGCCACCTGTCAACCCAAGCCACAACCCCAAGTACAACCTGTCCCACTGCCACATTTTGAGCATGCCTTTGAGGCCCCTGAAGTAGCCTCTTTTGCCACAACCGTTGGGCCCGTGGATTCGCTTGGTTCCATTGAACTTGAAGGTGGTGCAGGGTTCAACCCGGAAGGAGGGTTTGCCGTACTTCCAGAGCTAGGCTTTTTGGAGGGCGATCGCACTGGTCGGATTGCATCAGCACATGGAGACAAAACCATCCGATTTGCTGCATCAACTCCGGTCGCCGCTTGATTCTCGGAATCGATCCAGGCTTTGAACTCCTCGTAGTCTTGCTTGGTCTCGAGATCTTCGGCGTTCCAATCATCCTCAACAAGACTGTCTGAGGAGGAGGACTGTCCACGGCGGCGGGAGCTCATATACTTCTTGATGAACTCCTGGCGAGCAAGGAAGACCCCTTCATGTGTTCATGGTTGATTTGAATTATACTATTTGGAGTACTATTTGGGCACTTGTTTGACCTTTTTGACCCATGCCATTGCGCACCAAAAGGCAATGACCACACAGTCTCTCCTCCAATTCCGGCTCCAGCGCCAGTAGGAGAGTATGAAATGTCGCATCCTTTCCAGGGAGGGACCCGCCCGGTGTTGAGAACCCCCGTGAAGTTTCAGTTAAGTGAAAAACAGATTTGTAAAAATGCAGCATTCAACCAAACCCTGGCCTTAGTAACTTCTTTGTGCGTTGTGCGACGTTTGATGAACCCCAAAAGCTTCTTCAGAGCCACTGATGTTGTGTAGATGGTCTTTTCAGAGACTGGTTTCGATAGCCCCTTGTGCAATTCTGCCAGCTCTGCTTGGAGACCACCCAAAGTTGGCAAACGGTAATCTTTGGATTGCGCAAGCCTTTTCAAACATGGTAGGAGAATGCATTGATTGCTTTTGCAGTTCTCACGTGTTGGCTGACACCATGTCTCGGTATCAGGGTGTACCAACAGTTCGTTGTCGTCTGCCACCCGGTTGCGGATCTCTGCGTCATCACCCCATTCGGCTGCAAGCCCTGCCGTGTCCATGGGTATGGCTATATTAGTGGGTTCCTTGTGCACGCTTTGAACCTCAAAATTAAGCTCCGGTGGAGGTGGGACTATAGGACAAACACTCATAACGTGTTCTTTCATGATTTCACGTTCTGATGCAGGACAGCTCTCTGGCGCTACCAATCGATCGATCAGCCCACGCGGAAAATTGAGTTCTGGGCTGTCGTCCAGTCGTTCTTGGCGTCGTGGATTGCCCACAAAACATGGCGGGTCGAGCGGTGGAGGAAACTAATTAGAAGACCGACCTCAGACCTGAAAGGTTTCGTGAGGGTGTTGGGAAACCAAGCCTTGAGGGCTATCAAACGGATGTAGACTGATGTAGATTACCAATTTGTATGTCTGTTGCCTGATTGAACTCACTGATCCATGTTCTTATGACTCCTGCCCATATTTGGGCAGCTGCGGTCTCAACGAGCAAGGTTTAACCTTGCAAATCCACCTCAACATTCAAGCAAACACAGGTACCTGGAAAAAACCAGGTTTTTTTATAATTACCAGGTTTTTCTCTCAGTACGTGGATTTGTTAGGTAATCCTTTCTCTACCTGGAAAAAACCAGGTAAGCGATTTACCAGGTATATATATGGCAGAACGGAGAAGAAGAAGGACACACAACCCGCCGGACCGAGGCGACTTCACACCTTCCTTCTCTCACCCGCACGAGCGCCCACACGTTCCACGGTCGCTTCTCCCGCTCCTCTTCCGCCTCCTTCACCTCGGTCTCGTTCACGGGGGTCAGGCGCTGATCCGTGGCCGGCACATAGGCCCTGAGAGACGGAGGTCCCGGTGGCGCGCCGGTTTTTGCCAAGGAGAAAGGGAGAAGAACACAGAAACAAGGCACAACATCAAACACCATGACTGAGAAAACTAGAGAACAACGTGCACATGATGTGGGTGGCTTACTATTTAACCATCATTAGGCCCATCATTATTATAGCATATTATAGAAATAGATTCAAAGACTATAAAAATAATGGTCTTTAGGTGACACGAAAAGGAATGTCCTTTACTTCAGTCAGTCAAAATATAGTCTTTGGACTTCTAGGGTATATATAATGATACAATATTAATGTGTATAGATATATATATATATATATACGACTAATATCTATTAATGCAGGACCTTCCAAGCAGCCAGCACCTCGCAAACAAATGCAGCACCCCAGTTTCGATTGGCTCAAAGAGATTGTTAAAGCTATTGAAGTATTCTATCAACCACTCAGTCTGTAGTTCATAGCGCTGGAATGTATGTTCTTCCGGTGGCTCGAGAGTACGCAACAAAAAGGCTTTTCAAGCTGCCGGCAGTGCACTAAAAGCTTTGATGGCTACGATTGAAGCAGGCATGTATGGATGCACACATGTAAAAGAAAAAGGAACCCCGGAAAGTGTCTGGTTGGTTCCAAACGTTCAACCCCCCCATAATCCACATATCTTCTCAGAAGGTACTTAGACCCTCCAATCCTACATAGAAATGTCTTCAATCTCATTCTCAGCCCAGGCATGTCATGTGACATGAAGGTCACTGTCGACCACTGAAAGGCGTGACCTCCTGACGGTCCTGAATATTGAGAATCCGGAGCTTCAAATCGACCGGACAAATGTGACCGGTCAATTGGGGTCATAAATGGGGTGTACTGTAGGTAAGTATTCTATGGAATGGAAAGGCTTTTCAAGGGTTTGGTTCGGGTCATGAGAGGACCACACAAATCCCACAGCCTCTACCCTACGCGACAAAACCCCTTAAAAATGTCGGGTCTGAGGACAAACCCCGGGTGTTGAAGGTATCAGACCAAAAGCCTCGGGTTCTTGAACAAAACCTCGGGTTTTCTTGTGAGATCCCTACTTCAAGGTTTTTCAGCGTTCCATCCGCTTCCGCCACGCCACAGGTGACTAAATGTTGGAACAATTAAAGGGTTAGTGGTGAAACCCGTGCCAAACCCGTGCCCACCCCGTGATTTACCCGTGCCAACCCGTTTTTTATGAATGAAAACCTCGTGTTTATGGGAGAACCTCGGGTTTTCGCAACCCGTGCCAAACCCGTGTCCAACCCGTGATTTACCCGTGCCACCCCGTGTTTTTGTAATGGGTTTTCTGCCACAGGTGGCTAAATGGCACCGGAAGAAACCAGCCAGAGTCTGCAAGCACACTCCGGAATCCTGCCCGGAGCAGATTTTCGAAACCTCAAACCTTGTGTTTTGAGGTGAACCATACGTTTTTAAAGGTTTCTGTAGTACAGGGTATGTCATCAGGTAGCACGAAACTATAACCGCCTGAGCTGGATCTGTGAGCTATATAGCCTCCGAGTCACGTTCGGTTCCGCGGATGGCATGGGCCCGAGTGGAGGAAAACACTTTTTCCTCTACAAACAGGATCATTCCACTCGCTGACTGAGTGACTCAGAGTGTATTTACATGGTACAAGGGGGGGCCCTAAGGCACATCACGTGTCTGAAAGGCACATCACTGCCTGGCCACAGTGCTTGGCTAGGTGATACGCCTTGGGGCCAGGACCTAGTATTAGAAGGTGATCCAAGTACCTTCTCAGAAGGTGATTGGAGACACTCTTATGTAGGTTTTGAGGGTCCAAGTACCTTCTGATAAGGTACTTGGATCCCTAGGGGGTATAAAAGGGACATCACTGGCGCGCCAAGCACGAACGGAGCCTGAGCTCTTCGCTCGGCTGGACGACCGGTCCATCGTCCGGAAATGACCGTCCGCCATGGATCCGGATCGATGGCCAAATGCCCGGTCCATCCCGAATGGGCTCCTGGCCCACCGAACCTGAGGTGACCGGTGGGCCAGGGTTGGGTGCCAGGGGGGCCTAACCACCGAACCTAAGGAGATGGGCCAGGAGCCCTCGGGAATGCTTGGAGCCCGTGCTCTGCAAGTCCGGCGCCAAGTGGTCCACCCCCGATGGTCCACCGATCTCTCAGGCGGTGGTTTTTGGAGCAGGAAAGACAATCCACCCATATCAACCCCTTCCACATGTGGAGCTTTGAGATACCGCACTTTCAACGTTGATCAGGAGGAACATCTGAGACCCTCACTGCTCCTTCTTCATCGCTTCGTCTATCCAACAAGCCATGCCATCCATGATGTTCTTCATGGAGTGTCTTTCCCAAATTTTGCGGGCTTTGGGGTGGCTCCAGTCCTCTAAATTGGTTGAAGAATTGCTGGTGTCCCGTCCTCGCCGGGCCCAGTCACTTGTTGGGGTCGTACTTCTGCCCATCGTAGTAGGTGATGTTTCCGATGGCGCACCAGGCGCCTGGTGGCCCAGAGCTGGCGCTCTGGCGGGTTCAGTGGAAGAGATTGGATGGGAGTCGTGGGAGTGTCGGGAGTCTCGGGAGTCTCGGAGTACCTCCGAAAAAAACGGCACATGGGTCGACCCTCCCATTGTTAGAAAGGTACTTTGGAGGGTCCAGGTCCAAATAAACCAACAAACTTGGAGATTTGACCATCCACTCTGAAACCGCGGTAAGAAGATCAACCCGGATGCTTAGCAGCTTCTCCAGCTTCTCCAGCCCTATCCCAAACACAACCGGACTGGCATATTTGCCAATCAGGTTCATTTCAGGGCTCTTTCTGGGTGGCATATGGCTGTGGGTCAAAACACGTATCCCCAAACCAGCATAGGTTGACCTCCTTAATAGTCCTTTCGGTTCATTTTTGGTGGTCAACCCAGGTAGCCGGGTTTTGACCCACAGTCATATCTTCCAGTCCCATGGAGTTTGGCAATCTTTTTGAGGGTGATGTGCTCGACACCCACTGATGTGGGCGGTGTTGGCACCATTGTCTGAGAAGGTGGGTCACGGAAGAAGCAGGAACTGGGTTGCTTAGATTTTGTTACCAGGTTCTGCAGGGGCTTGAGCGATGGACTGGACACAATCATCTCTATTTCTCTCTCTCTCTATATATAACAACTGTAGAATCATATTACTCAGATGAATGTGGAGCCGTTTTCCGCTAATGTCCATCATCTTCACGGCTCAGCATGAATGCCTCTTTGTCTCTCTATACCTTCCTCCATTGCCCTCGTCAAGCAGGCCAAAGCTGAAGGCTATATTTAGGATCCATTCCATTTCGCCTATGGACTATGGACTCTGATTGAGTACATTTGATCCTGCACATCCACGGAACTTTACACGTTCAATTGCGAACAAAGAACCATCACCCATCCAATCCTCAAGTGACGCATCGTTACGCTTTTTTTTCAGGTTCTGTGGACGCGTTGGATTGGGCAACCACCCCGCCTTTGCAGCTGGTGCAGTGCTTCTCGTTCAGCGAGCCTATAGGGGGGCGAAAGAAGACATGGAGGACAAGGGAAGCATGCAGTGAGGACATCGGGCCATGAGCGTGGTTGACCAGACTTCACTCATGGACCAGAAAGGATCTGGCCAAACTTCATGATCGCCAAGGGAGTTCAAACATGATCTGGACCCTTTTGAGCTCTGAATTTCTGACATGTCCTGGACCCAAGAGTCTTTGTTTGCCAAAGTCTACCAGCCTCTCTCCAGGGAACCGCATGTTGGCGGGCATTGATGATAGAACCCATTCGGTACAGTCTGATCATGATCAAAACTTGCAACCATATTCGAACTTCCAACTATGCAAAGATTCATGGAATTTCAAGCTGTTCATCAATAGAACCAAACCAGCCCAAAGGCTGAAATTCAAAAGATTAACCACTTAAACACGTTGGCAATGCCCTACCCTGGGCAATGCCCTACCCTGGGCTTCCAGTATCTTCCAGTTATATACCACTAAACCTGGTAACCGGTGGTTCCAGTTCGACTAAAACCATAGACCGAACGAAACCCTGGTTCCGTATATAGTGGCTGCCGGGGACCCCCTGGCCTACCAAATGAATACTTTCCGCGGACCTGCCATAATTCTTGACGAACACTGGGGAACCTATTAGGACCTAAAGGTCTGATGCAACATGAGGCACCCAGCCGCCACGGCTGTCAGGATCGAAAACGCCACTCAACGCCAACATCTGGAACCTCTGGTTCAGTGGACCTGGGACTTGGACAATTCGGGTGACCAGAACACGACCTCAGAACATGGGGCCCCACACCGAACCGGAGGCTGCCTGAAAACAAGTGCGTCACCCACTGGCGCTGTTGCTGTTCAGGGAGGATCTGGCTCGTGAACATTTTGTCTGCACATGTCTGCACATCCAGCCAGGGCCAAGAGGCAAAAGTCCCAGGATTGAGCAATGCCAGTCAATGGGAAGGCGCTGTTGCAGGGATCCTCCTTGTTCTTGAAGGCCTTCACCTCAGTTCAGGGCCAAATATGAGTGCTGACTATCCCTTCAGTGGTCCGCAAAGCAGTTTCAGACAATTGAATCCCTTGGCCGATTCACCACAATCCAATTGTCCACGATCGCTTCAGCATCCTGGCAACAAGCTGAAGCTAAGGCGAGAAGGTCCTGGCAAAAAGCTTGATAAACTCAAGTGTTATAAAAAAACTTTCATATGGTAAGGCCAGAATCCTTGATTTTGAAAACAGGTTCTTTCCAATGAAAGTTTTTTATAACTCAAGTGATCCAAAAACCCTGGAACTTCTTCGGAATTTGATAGCTCAACCCCACCGGTGCAGGTGTGGGGCAATCTGGGCAATCTGGGCGAGGCTCTACCGACGCGCCGGCGGACGTCCTGCCCACAAGTAGTAAGTGACGCAGCTCTCACAAGCTCCCAAACATGATTGCTTCTGACTCCCTCATGGTTATTCATCAAGATCATGCAGGAGGGTCCTGGCAATCGAATCCAATAACTTTTTGTTGGATATTGTACGGTTACTACAATAAAATATGCGGATTTTAAAATAGCCGAACAGGTATTTTAGTGTACCTCCGTGAAGGATATGCTGGGGCCGCCCAGCCATTAAAACATCCGGAAAAACACGCGGAAAAATACGTTTCCTAAATCATTTCACAAAATGGCCTTCACCGGGCCTTGGCCGGTTTTGACGTGGAGGCCTTCACCGGTCCTCCGTGGAGGCCTTGGCCGGTCCCACATGGAGGCCTTCACCGTGCAGGCCTTGGCCGGTTTTACGTGGAGACCTTGGCCGGTCTCACGGGGAGGCCTTGGCCGGTCCCACGTGGAGGCATTCAGTCCTACTATGTGGAGGCCTTGGCCGGTTCCACGTGGAGGCCTTCACCAATCCCACGTGGAGGCCTTGGCGGGTCCCACGTGGAAGCCTTCACTGGTCCCACGTGGAGGCCTTCACCAGTACCACGCGCAGGCCTTGGCCGGTCCCACGTGGAGGCCTTGGTTGGTCCCACGTGGAAGCCGTCACCGGTCCCACGTGGAGGCCTTCACCACGTGGAGGCCTGGGCTGGTCCCACGTGGAGGCCTTGGCCGGTCCCACGTGGAGGCCTTGGCCGGTCCCGCGTGGAGGCCTTCACCGGCCCCGCGTGGAGGCCTTGGCCGGTCCCTTGGCCGGTCCCACGTGGAGGCCTTGGCCAGTCCCACGTGGAGGCCTGAGGTCTTCACCGGTCCCACGTGGAGGCCTTACATGGAGGCCTTGGCCTTGGCCGGTCCCACGTGGAGGCCTTGGCCCCACGTGGAGGCCTTGCCCGGTCCACGTGGAGGCCTTGGTCGGTCGTGGAGGCCTTCAACGGTCCCACATGGAGGCCTTCACCAGTCCCACGTGGACGCCTTGGCCGGTCCCACGTGGAGGCCTTGCCCAGTCCCACGTGGAGGCCTTGGCCGGTCCCGCGTGGAGGCCTTCACCAGTCCCACGTCAAAGCCTTGGCCGGTCCCACGTGGTCTTCACTAGTCCCACGGAGGCCTTGGCCGGTCCCACGTGGAGGCCTTCACCTTCACCGGTCCCACGTGGAGGCCTAGGCCTTCACCAGTCCCACGTGGAGGTCTTCACCGGTCCCACCTGGAGGCCTTGGCCGGTCCACGTGGAGGCCTTGGCCGGTCCCACGTGGACGCCTTCACCGGTCCCTGGCTAGTCCCATGTGGAGGCCTTCACCAATCCCACGGTGAGGCCTCGGCCGGTCCCGCGTGGAGGCCTCCACCGGTCCCACGTGGAGGCCTTGGCCGGTCCCGCGTGGAGGCCTTCACGGGTCCCACGTGGAGTGCCTTGGCCGGTCCCACGTGGAGGCCTTGTCCGGTCCCACGTGGAGGCCTTGGCCGGTCTCACGTGGAGGCCTTCACCGGTCCCACGTGGAGGCCTTGGCCGGTCCCAGGTGGAGGCCGTCACCAGTCCCACATGGAGGTCTTTACCGGTCCCACGTGGAGGCCTTCGCCGGTCCCACGTGGAGGCCTTGGCCGGTCCCACGTGGAGGCCTTGGCCGCCTTGGTCGGTCCCACGTGGAGGCCTTCACCGGTCCCACGTGGAGGCCTTGGCCGGTCTTATGTGGAGGCCTTGGCCGGTCCCACGTGGAGGCCTTGGCCGGTACCTGGAGGCCTTCACCGGTCCCACGTGGAGGCCTTCACCAGTCCCACGTGGAGGCCTTGGCCGGTCCCACGTGGAGGCCTTGGCCGGTCCCACGTGGAGGCCTTCGCTGCCCACGTGGAGGCCTTGGCCGGGTCCCACATGGAGGC
>CAXAMN010009813.1:52531-93892 GCA_963970005.1 Durusdinium trenchii
CGGTCCCACGTGGAGGCCTTGTCCGGTCCCACGTGGAGGCCTTCACCGGTCTCACGTGGAGGCCTTGACCGGTCCCACGTGGAGGCCTTGGCCGGTCCCAGATGGAGGCCTTCACCAGTTCCACGTGGAGGCCTTCACCTGTCCTACGTGGAGGCCTTGGCCGGTCCCAGGTGAAGGCCTTCACCAGTCCCACGTGGAGGCCTTCACCAGTCCCACGTGGAGGCCTTGGCCGGTCCCACGCGGAGGCCATCACCGGTCCTATGTGGAGGCCCTGGCGGCCCCGGTCCCACGTGGAAGCCTTCACTCCTATGTGGAGACCTTGGCCGGTCCCACATATTTTAGTGGTGTAACTGTACGTGGACTCTGCTTATGTGGACCCCCCTATGTGGATCCCCCTACGTGGAGCCACCGACGTGGACTCTCTTACGTGGACCCTGCTTATATGTGGACCCGCCTACGTGGAGCCCCCTACGTGGACTCTCTTACATGGACCCTGCTTCCCCTACGTGGAGCCCCTACGTGGACTCTCTAACATGGACCCTGCTTATGTGGATCTTGTGCGTGGAGCCCCCTACGTGGGGATTATGTGGACCCTGCTTATGGACCCCCCTACGTGGAGCCCCAACGTGGGCTCTCTTACATGGACCCTGCTTCTGTTGACCCCCTACGTGGAGCCCCCCACGTGGACTCCCTTACGTGGACCCCTCTATGTGGAGGCCCCTACGTGGACTCTCTTACGTGGACCCTGCTTATGTGGACCCCCCTACGTGGAGCCCCCTACGTGGACTTTCTTACATGGACCCTGCTTATGTGGACCCCCTACGTGGAGCCCCAATGTGGACTCTCTTACATGGACCCTGCTTATGTGGACCCCCCTACGTGGATCCCTCTACGTGGACTTTCTTACGTGGACCCTTCTTATGTGGACCCCCCCCTACATGGTTGGTTTCCAATGGACCCCCCCCTACATGGTTGGTTTCCAAAACGGCTTTTCCCAAAATGGTGCACTCATCGCAATTCCGTGGGGGCCGGCTTCTAAGTCTCCTTTAAGCTCCAACCACATTCAAAGCACAGGGATGTTAAACATGAAGGGGTGTCAATGGCAAAAACTGTGAGAGGTGTCTAGCGCGGAGCCAAGGTCCCCACATAAGGCCCGGCAAGATCCTGCTGTTTTTTATTGTTGAAGGAACTGCACATTTAAATATGCGGAGCCGCCCGTCGCCCCCAAACATACGGACAGAATAGGAATTATACACTACCTCCGGGAGGGTCAACCCTGGGCCGCCCTCCACATATTTTAATGGCGTAACCGTAACGACATTGTATTGACTTATATATGTCCGGTGGGCCGCACGTTTCTGCAAACACCGAGTCGATACAACCATGAAAACCTCTTCAGATGTCAAGTTGTTTGCCCGGAAAAGAACTCATAGAAGCCGCACCGGTCCCTAGTTTGTTTTGATCATGGACCACAACATACAACAATCCATGGTCTCCATGTGCTCCGTCTTCCGGAGAAACACGTGGCCCTGCTGAACCGAGGGACGCATTTGGGCCCAGCGGAGGGGCACCAGGTGCCACCACAGCCACTGCAACGGCTTTTCACCGAGCAGGTCGTATCCTGCGGCGCAGAATAGAGCCACACGGAGCCAATTCCGCCGGTGGATGGGAGAGGGGCTTACTGAAGCGTGATGTATGGTTGGAGCATTTGGGGAGGATACGGAGAGATTCACCTGAAGCCAGTTGCAAGAATTCTGCAAGTCGGGCTCTGTTCAGAACAGTTCGGGCATCCCCCCTTCGTCCGCCTTCATGGGCACTGCTGCTTGTGCCACACTGCCTGGTGATACATGTGTAGATTCTCTTGTTGGGGATGATTCAACATGAAATACACGGTCCATTCATGTCAGTCAGCAGGATACACTTTTCTGGCTGTCCAAACGCGAGGACCCTAACATGTAAAAATGAACAAACAGACTCAACTCCTCATGCCCAAATTTGCCAACGCCTGCGTTGTCTTGTCATGTAGTTTCCAGAACAGATTTTCTGTAGATCCAGCGCGTTGAACATCAGAGAGCAGGCCCACCGTGAGCGCCAAAGAATCAGCAACAGGATCCGAGGAAGATATATAGCCCAACGCTCGATGCATTCCAAAAGGCCTGATCGTATATGGCCTTTTCCACACCCAAACACTCCATGGGACTGCCATAGGACTGCCGCCCCAAACAGACCCCCCTGGCACCACCCCTGGCCTGATCGGTCAATATGGCAGTCCCATGGGACTGCCATATCTGCCTACATTGACCCCCCAAACCACCCCAATGTAGGTATATATACCATACATGGAGTGTCCAACCACGTGCGGTTGAAGAGATGAACCCCACGTCGCTCCGGACGGCTCTCATCATTGGTCTAGAACCAGCAGGAGCGAGGTCTATTATGCATACCAGCACCCGACAACAACAGGTGCTTCCTGGTGACCAGTCAGGTGCCCAGGTTCACCACCTGTGGTCGGGTCTCCAAACAGCCTGGCCAGGAGGGTCCTGGTACAGTTTGATGACACACATGTTTTTTGTAATGAGACTTAGACAGCATGAAGTCTTGCATGAAGTACCTGGTGTCCTTTCAATGTGAAAGAAGCAAGCACCTGAAAGCTGACACCCTTCGGGCTGACTTTTGCATAATTACAAGAAGGTGTATGGGTGAGGAACTTGAGACCATCTATGTCCGCAACCAACCAATGTTCAATCCTGTTCCTGAGGCTAAGGGACATATTCCTGCCCTGATCTCCTCAGTCTATCTATCGCTTGCTTGGGATTCATCACGAGCAGCCGCAACCAGCGGAATCTGCGCTTTCTGGCCGATGGAATCTGTGCTAGAATTCGAGGGGGCATCCCTGCACGTAGCCCTCGTTATCATAACCGTATGTTTCCAATCCGTCGCAGCAATGTTTGCACCCGTGGTCCATGGTGCCCATCTTCCGTATGCAGCTCCTCCAGTGCTGCCTTCGCATAGGTTCACAATTGAGGCGTTCACACACCGATGCTTCCGAAGAAAAAATCCTTCCATTTCTCACGATTGGTCGAATCCTGTGGAATCGAAGCCAACACCTGCAAACTCCAACACTTCCTGCCATTGGAATTTGACCTGCGGTGGTCGTCCCTTCCATCTTGACCCGCGGCGCAGGAATCACATGCAGGAATCACATGGGAGGAAAGCATCTCCATCGGGCTGAGAACTCTTGCCCGACCCTTTCATCTCAGTTCCAAACACCTCAGACCTCTCTCTCCACTTATGTCCTTCCTTCCATGTCAATTCCTTCATCCCTTTCATTTCCCAGTAATTTCCCTTTCATCTCAATCATGGAAGGGGGGTTAAGAATGGTTAAGAGTATTTAGTGCTGTTTCTTTTGTTGAGGGGGGGCAGTTTCTGAATCATAGCGGACATGACCATGGTCCTTTGGGGCAGTTGCTGCAGTTCTGACACCATGAACTTCACCTACCATCACCGTCCCCCGGGTCCGATTCTCCTTGGCGATGTCCGCGCAGGTGCCACAGGTGTCGTTCTTGGCCGAGCCACGGTAGCAGCAAATGCCCTCGGTCTCCTGAAGCGCCGCGTTTTCGCCCGCGTTTTCAGCTGACTCGGCGGATCAGCTGACTCGGCCGGCGGAACGGTGCGGAGCAGTGCTGGTCAGTTGATGATCATGTACAGTGGGCCAAAGGTTCCAGAGGTTCCATGGCACTGGCATTCGATGTCCTAGACCAATGGGGGTTGAGATCAACCACCGACCTTGGGCATTGCGCCATCTAATTTCTCTGAACCCACTGTATTTCAGATGTTTCTCTGGCAAAACACCTGCCAAAATCAACGAACAGTTGAGAGAGAGTGCTTGGAGCAGCTTGGACCACATGCACAAGCACCCCGACCCTGGCGACACGGCTTGCTGCTACCTCCCCAAGATGACGCACGCCCGAGTCTCGTCCTCATGCGACATGTACGCAGGGACTTCACGACCGTGTTGGTTCTCCTCCATGGTGAAGTGCCTCCGACCGAACCGTCGGATGGGGGGGATCGACGCCGCCTGCGTCCGCGACGCCGAAACTCTGCGTTCTCTTTGGCGTCCGAAGCTCTGCGCAGTCGTTTCATGGGGGGGTTCATGGGGTCCGAAAAGGGCGCCGTGTGTTCGCCGTGAAATTTCAAGATGCATGGTTCTTGAGATCTTTCCTTCTTCTGCAGTAACCCTGGACCCTGGAGTAGGTTACTGCCTGAGATCCTTCCTTCTTCTGGAGTAGGTTCTCTGCAGAAGGGACAAGTTCCAGCTGTATCTTCTGCTTGATTGTGAACACCCCTGCGGTAGAGATGCCGTGATTGTGAACATCTATAGCCACTGGCCACCTAGCTATCAACATAGAATATCCAAGGAAAACATTGGGGAAAGGCCGAGGAGCCACATTGATGATAAACATAAATTGATGTATATAATCATGCAACATGACCTGGTCAAGAAGGGTTCTATTCCAGGTGGCCAGCTCATAGAGTCAGGGAAATGTGCATCATGCACAGTACGCAATTCAAACATGTTTGTAGTTTGTAGCGATTCATAGCTGAACCTATTGCGAAAAAAACACTTGTATTTAGCCATGCTATATGACTATGCCAAGCACCAAAGCCAAGGTGAGGTACCAATCACTTGTCTGCTTACCTCCGGAACAAGCATCTTCTCTCTCCGTAGATTCGGTCACGGTCACTGCTGCAGCCAGTCTATAGAGTTAGGCAGCCGAGCCGTTTATGGTACAAAATAAGACTGACATCTTCCAAACATAAGACTGACTCTAGAGAGATAGAAAACCGCTGGCCGACTCTGGAGATATAACGTACATAGCTTACCAACTTGACTTTTGAGATATCAAACAACTTGCCAACTTGACGCTGGAGATAGAAAACAACTTGCCTATAACTTGCCAAACTGTCGTTTGACAAACTTACCAAATTGACTCAACCGGTTGACCCTGGAGATTGCAAAGGGCCTGGAAAGGGTTTGCTTTGGTGGACAGGGCAGAAATAGCCTTCGACCGAGGCCCCGTCCAGAGCGGAAGGTCCGTCTCCGTCTTCCAACTGACACCATCTCTTCTAACTGAACAGGGGAACAGGGAAAAGAAAAAAAAAAAACAACCTTCCCTTGGCCCTTGTGAAAGGGACTCCTGTGTTCTTTCCAAGACTTTCCCCCCGTTCATCTCTTCTTTCCCTGACATGGGAGCCGCCCGCGCTCAACGAGTCACGAGTTGTAGCCGGCCCGGCACCAGTCGCCGCCGCAGGTCTTGCCTCGACACCCGACACCCCCCGACCTGTAAGGGGCGATCGGGCTCCTGTAAGGGGCGATTTTGCAATCTAAAATCACAATAATCAACTACAAATCCTTGTGAAGCGACACACAGGTGCTGGGCCATCATACCATGCGTTGAGTTTGACAGCCCTAATGCAGTGCATACTCCAAGAGCTTCTTCTGCAATTCTGTCTGCTTGGCCGACGGGTCTCAATTGAAGGATGTACCTCAAACATACCTTCCAGCTACCAGGACCCTCCTGGCCAGGCTGTTTGGAGACCCGACCACAGGTGGTTTCTGGACACCAGACTGGTCGAAACACCTGTAGAGTCGGGCGCTGGTACATCGGATCCAGCTACCTCATGCCGTCTCCGCCCTTCACTTCCCATTCTCGTCGGAGCGTCATCCTGCAGCGTCCCGGCTGCAAACCTCGTCGGCCGAAAACGCCGAAAACGCCGTCGCACAAAGAATACGACGGACCTGAAGAGGTTTTTCAATTCAAATGGGGGTGGTGATCAATCAGTCTACAGTCAATGAGGTGTGAGCGGACCAGGTTTGCGGCGGCTCGGTCCAATTGGACCTTGTTGGGAATGCTTTCCTACACATGGCATCGTATTGGAACCCCAAACCGCCCGCCACACCGGCCCTGGTGTCTCCAGCCGCGGTGGTCGGGTTGCTTGGGTCGCAGGGTGTGAGTGTGGAAGTTCAACAACAAAAGAACCGTTGAGACTGGTGGCCTTAGCAACAAAACGCGTTCTTTTTTAAATCTCGCAGTGTTGAAAATGGGTGTGATGAGGCACAAACAAAATAGAGTAGCATTCATTCAGCACAACAAAGGCGACGTTCTTCCGCGGCTTTATTTTTCTTCTTGGTGTGTGTGCTGGAATAAGTTCTTGCAAAGGCAGTCGGCTGGAAGCGTTCTAGTAGCAAACAGCAAACCCCTCTCATGGTTTCCACTGCAAGGTCCGAAATAAATATCTCAGCAGCATTAAATCCGTTCAACAAGCTCAGCTCGGACTCTTCTGCGGAACTCGTCCTGTCTCGCTCTGCCCACACAGCGTCACCACCCCCAAGGCCAAGGATTTCAGCCACAAAGCAGCAACTGCCTGAAATCTACCACACAACACACACACACACACCACACACCACAAGCAATACACACCACTACCATCCACTCTTCTTTCAAAGCCAGTCCGCAAAAACAACAAAACACCGCCGGTCCTTGGACCTTGCCCACACCGCCTGCCTCTACCGCCCTCCTACGCGCTGAAACGACATGATACGACGTCGTATGCGCGGTGGTCGCTCTCCGCGGCGGTCGCTTCGCCAAGCTCAGGGGCTGGGTCCTTGGAGGTGCCAGTGGGATACGCCGTTTGGCACTTGCGGTAGGGGTCGGCGGCCTCAGAGGCGAGGCGGCGAGAGAGGCTATGCGGTGTGACCAGGCCTGGGGTGCAGTCCGAAGGGCTACGAGTTGAAGGACAACAGGTCGAACCCCTCAAAATCATCCAAGCGTCGGCGCACACGAACTGCGGAACCCGGCGTCTGATCGCAGCCCGATCGCCTCAAACCTCTTCGTTTTCAGCGGTCAGATGCTCGGATCCGAGCTCCGATCGTGACCGATCCTCGTCTGACGGCCCTTTTGTCTCCACAGGAACCTTCCCCAAATCCACTGGCACCCTCCTAGAAGGTGATAGGCCCGGACACTCTTTTCAGTCTCAGTTTGGAGGGTCCAGTCGTATCAAACCTGAGGTGGCAGCGCATCCCTATAGTGCTCAACCCCTGCGAATCCTTGCCGAACAAGCTGCGCCAATGACGCACTTGGAAGCGCACCAGGTACCACCGCAGCCGGCACAGTTGTTCTTCTTGGAGCATTTGCTCCTGGGCGGTGTCAACGAATGAGCTCCACAAATGATGACAGGAAAGGTTTGGTGCTGAAATAGCAAGTAGAATCCTGTGGTGAACCCCTGTATGAACATATCGGAAAACAATGAAAAACACAGAAAACATCCAACTTGAAAGTATAGGCATTGAGTGTGGGATGAATTTGCGGGACAAAAGTACCACTCAAGTTCTCTCTATCGATTTAATTACACCATGCTCCAGTTTCCAGGAGCTATTCCAATCTGTGAGGATTGATTTGTGGAATCAAGCCGGGCCCTGCATATGGGATTTCCGGGTGGCCGGTGAAACCGGTCCTTCTCCCCTGCCAGAAACTGGATTCTTAGGGCGTCTTGGCACCTTCAGTTCGTCACCGTATTCGTCACCCATCCTAACAAACAGGACGGTCAAACGTCACAAACAGGATGCCAGGATGGTCACTTGTCACAAGCAGGCCGTGATTGGTGAACAATGAGTCGACTCCACTTGGAGACCTCACAAATCACAAATCAGGTCCTGGAATGCCCCCCAAGGAATACAAATTGATCCCATTCCCTGTAATAGTGGATGACTTAGTGGATGGATGGCATGATGGTTAAAGGATGTTACCAGGCCTTTCTCTAAAGTACCTGGGTCCCTCCAAACAGCCCGACTGGGTCCCTCAGTCAAGCGGGATTTGAGGTCCAGACCCATCCGATTCGGGTCCGCCCTTCGGGTCGCGCCGTCGCGACTGTTGCAGTACAGTGCGATCCTGGGAGTTCCCCCGCGGTGCACACACCGGTTCCACCCCGGCACATGATGCCAACGAGCTGGAACGGCTTTTGAAAAGGATCCTGCAAACGATCTGTGGCCATGAGAAAATGCATAACCCCAAACACTCCATGGGATTACCATATTTGCCTACATTGGGGTGGTTTGGGGGATCAATGGGACGGCACATATGGCAGTCCCATGGAGGGTCTCGGTACTATAAACATGAAAGTGATGAACTGCTGAAGTCTGAAGTAGTCAGGAGCTGTTGTAAAGGAATCCGTGTAGTCCAACCCCTCCATCTTTGAACGGCAAGCGGTCAGTCAGCAGGAAGGGGCAATCCGTGTTGCCATACTCATCTCAAGCCGAGGTACTTGTAGGAGGCGATGGACATCGGGTAGCAAGTACCGCACATGTCCTACCGGCAGGAAACACCGTTTGCCGTTTGCACTCGGTGGACCTGATTGACATTGATTGACGCAGCGAAGACCTCGGATTATTTTCCAAAGATCGTCTTTGGAAACAGTGACAGTGGGGCTGGGAGAAATTGAAGGATTCAGTAAGCTATATCATGTGCCGCGCGCAAGCCGCCGTTTGGCAGATGTTGGTCAGGAAAAACACCGACCGGCGCCGACAGCCCGCATCGCGCCTTCATGTTCTCACCGCTGAAGCAGCAAGTGCCACCCTCCTCCGCCTCGCGCTCGTCCTGCAAGCGCGAGCGTCGTTTGGATCATCAGAACTGCCGTGGAGGACTAGTCCCTTAGCACATACCCTAAGAATCCGGGCCCTCAAACATGGAGAGCCCAAGGATTCTTAGGGTAGAAACAATTCAATCCAATTAAACGCCCTATAGATGCTGAGGTTAAAAAATGGGCATATAGGGCATTCCCAATGTTCTACCCCGTGTTTCACACCGGACACCGTGTGGTGCCACATAATGAGGACATCACGAATGATACGAATACTGTATGTGGGAATGCTCGCCTCACCTGTTATGGTAGAAAGGGATGAATGTTTGGGAATTACAATCCTAGGGATCCAACGATGCTCCTGGCCCACATCCTCAGGTTCGGTAGTTAGAACCCCCTGGCACCCACCCCTGGCCCACCGAACCTCAGGTGGTGGCCCTAGGGCATATCACATTCCGATCCAGTCGTACCTTCTCAGGTTAGGTGATTGGAGACACCGTTAATAGGCTTGGAGGGCTCAGCCGTCGTTACCAGTCTGAGAAGGCGATCCCTTTCGCCCGAGTTGGGCCATGCAAAGCACTGAAGCTTGTTCTTCTCGATTCTGATCCGCCGCATCTGTGGCTCTTTCTTGGAACTGTGGGGGCTCGTGTCACTTGTTCCACGTGATCAAGAATGGCTCCTCCGAACTGGGGCCGCGCCAGTGGCCGCGGTAACCATGACCCAGGGATTGCCATAGGACTGCCGATCAGGCCAGGGGTGGTGCCAGAGGGGTCAATGGGGCGGCATATATGGCAGTCCCATGGAGTGTCTGGGTGATGATCTCAGGTACAGTACAAGTCACATCCCCTCATAAGGGCCATTGGACCATTGGCTCAGTGGGCAAGTCATTACCACAGGTTTGAACAAGAACCAGCAGGACATCGCAGCCTTGGAATGTTTGGAGAGCCTTTCGGCACCTGAAAAGCTCGCGGAGAAGCCTTGCTTCTCGGATCAGGCACAGCACAAAGAGACAACGTATACAAAGTGAAACACACTCACACAAAGCCACACGCACACCGATTCGCGCATAGAGATCCTTGCTTGGGGCATGTCTCCTGTTGCACACAACACCTTATCAGGAGATCAACCGGGGGCCTTGTTCGGCTGGTTAACTGCAGTCAGCTGCGGTGGCTGTCCAAACAAGATCATGTCCTCAAACACCGTTCTTCAAACACCAACCACTCACTCACTCACTCACTCACTCACTCACTCACTCACTCACTCACTCACCAGCACACAAGCGCAGCACACACACATGTATACGTTCCTTGAACTATTCCGTAAAAATGGCGAATCGGACGAACTCCTATCATCCATATAATCCGATGATGTTTTCATATAATAGACCGCCTTGCTTTGGCATGTCGGCTCCTGCATTTTGGTCTCGTTCACCTTGGGCACCGGCTCCTGTGTGGTTTTCCACGCCGCAGCGACCAACACCCAGCAGTTCCGGCGTTGGGGCGCCGAACGAAGAGTGAGGAAGTCAGGGTACCCCGGGAACAGAGCGTCACATCCACTGACTAAGAACCATTCACACATGGAACCGCTGGACCATGCTGGACCTGCTTGAGTTGCATCCAAAACGATCATACATTTGGTTGCTGGTTTGGGTGGAGGGAATGCAGTGCGAAAATGGTTGAGGGACATGGAATGCAGCCCCATGACCAGCGAGTCTGGATAGGACAAACATTGATTTTGATTTCAAAAAAGGGTAATCACTGATGTTCTAGGAAGAATGTGCGTCTGCTAATCTTTATTTCCAACGTTTCACACTTGCACCAACGCAGGTACTCAATGTGAATACATGCTCAGTCAAATTAAAGCACTCAAACAAACTTGTATCTGCGATCATTACTACGAAACAAGCTTGGATTTGTGCTTGATTCAGCATGATTCAGCAACCGGAACAGAACCACAATCTTCGCCCCAAATGGGATTCACTCAGTCAGGAAGTAGAAATCACCTGGAAAAGAAACACCTGCCAAAGCCAGGAATGAGGAGACGCCACCTCCCTCCGGTCGCAACGGCTACAGTGCTCCGGTCCTCACCCTCATCGTCTTCACCAGTTGAATCCACCTCCTCACCTGAGTGCAGGGCAAACAGCCTGGCCTGGTCAGTGCAAACACTCACCCTAGGCCTCCTTGTACCGAACCTGAGAAGGTGTTTGGGGTGGGGTGCCAGAATCCAAATACTTTCTGAGGAGGTACTTGGAGGTGTAGGGTCAGTACCCTGCTATCTTCAGTGTACGACTCCTCTGGATGATGTCTGCTACATACCGACTACCTCACTGAAGTCTGCCTGCTTTGGCCCCCCCAAACAGGAAACAAGCCTTCATGCGGAATCGCCGTCAGGCCCCCAAACGGGCCATGTGCGCTTGAGTTACCAAAGAGTCAAGAGACAACAAGATGACCGTCGAGAACCTATAGTGGAGGTTGATGGAACGACACACTTGGGTGAACAACTTCCATAGAACAATCATTTTCTTAAGGGTTGGCAATGGTTGGCATGTGTTCGTAGGTTTTTGTGATTTCCAGATGTTTTCATGCCAACAGTACCTTAAAAAATAGATGGAACATGCATGGAACGTCACACTCCTTGAGTTCTATTCTCACCCAAGCCCTCCTTGTTTTCTCCTGAAAGGCCCTCCTTCGGTCGCTCCCCCAAACCACGACCGTGACCGGGTCCGCCTGCGGCGGCCACGGCCGCCTCCGCCGGCGTGGTGGTCTCGGCCGTCTCCGGCGCCGTGGCGGGGGTCACCTCGATGGGCTCCGCCAACTCGTCCACCTGGCCGCGGGAACGTGGTGCCACGGTGGAGGTCGGTCTGAGGCGGGTGCTGGGTGGGGTTCTGGGTGCGTCGGGGTCGGTTCGGACGGGATCTTGGGGGAGGGGAGAGGTGCATTTCCTGCCTTTGGATGCTTTTTGGTTCCCGGAGATGTCAAAGCATCCCAGGGGAAACCATCCAAAACCTGATTTCCCCAGCAAAACATCTGGTTTTTGTATATGAACACCTCTATTTTTCATGGTTTGGTTCGGGCCCCTGGTAGGATAGTGAAGGTGAAGGCGATCGACTCGTCGATCAGGCAGACCTGGACCAGAGGTTGGAAGCGAACGAGGTCGTCCTTCAGTTGGACAGAACCATGTTTTTTGGGTTCCATGTTGTTCTATTTGTTCTCAAAGACCTTGGTTGGTAGCCGTTCACCATCAACCAACATATCTCTGACTCGATCCCTTCATTTCCCTCGAAAAGAAGGGAGGGAAACCTTTTCCACCTGTTCCATCTTCCTTGTGGGGTTCTCCCTGTCCCCAGTTCAGTGGCTGCAACTGGATCCACATTTTCCTG
This sequence comes from Durusdinium trenchii, assembly GCA_963970005.1. Lineage (NCBI taxonomy): Eukaryota > Dinophyceae > Suessiales > Symbiodiniaceae > Durusdinium > Durusdinium trenchii. The sequence continues at coordinate 64,548 of CAXAMN010009813.1, forward strand.
GGGTATGATGTCCTTCGTGTGGGTCATGCGTTGGCGAGACTCACTTGTTCCGGTTCGCCTGGGGTGACTCTGCCAGTGGAGCGCCCTGATGCAAGGCCACGTCAGCCTCGGCCTCTGCAAGGAAGAAACTGTTCCAATCCAACAGTGAACCTTTCTGTAACGCCATATGGATACCTGGAACTCATTTGACCTCTGTGTTGATAGGAACACACCAAATTTTGGGTGGTTGGTGGGCCAAAATAGAGTACTTCAGGTTCCAGGTATATAGATACCTATCATTAGATGTACATATACCCTGGGATTCCAACAGCCATTCTTTTTGTGGCCTTTCCCAAACATCCAGTGTTTTACTATAAGGATTCTGGACTACAAAATCAAGTCAACCATTCTTTTAATTGTCTTTGAAGGCGCACGGGTATATTGCATAAACATAAAGACTCTTTAACTGCTCTAGATTTACTGTACATATATGTGAACAATATGTACATAATGATTTTCTGTAGATTTAGATTCTAAGTCCAGCAAAGATCTTAATCAAAGGTCTTGCATCTTCCTGGAGCCTCAAAGTACCTCAGAAAACGGGTACAATACGGTACAATTATATTAGTATACAGTATACATGTTGTTTTTTGTATCATAGGGTCATGTCACTGGTCATGTCCCATTTAAATGTCCTAAGGTCATTACGAACCTATAACGAACGGTCAGCCGTGTCCAGGTTCTCATCTCCTCATCTTCTCGCCCGGGCCTCGCGGCCACGCAACTGGCGCAAGGACAACGCGCACCTCGAAGCGAAAGGCAGATCGGTGAAGCAAACAGATCCATGCACGGCTTGACCGACTTGGATTGTGCTTCCGAACCCCAGGAACATGCGACATTGCATTGGATTCACCTCAATGGGGCAAATACACTCTCCCGATCAAAGCCAGGGACCTCGGCGAGTTTCAGTGGCCCCTGCTTAGGTATTTCTGGGAGCTTAAACATTTCAAGCATGGTTCGACTAAATGACTCGAGTCCAGGAATTTCCTGACACCTTGGGTGGTGCCAATCATCAAACTGGACTCTTCAGAGCCTTACCTTCGGGATCATTGATTGGTGGTTTCAACTCACTTGAAAACTACTACAGTATATAGTCAGTTGAAACCATCACCTAGCATATGATAGGCCCAAGTGCCAAGCTACCAGTAAAAGATAGTGAAAGCCATATTGCTGGAAGCCCAACTTGGACGACCGACTAAGCAAAACAAATATCCGGCCTTTGCCTTTCCAAAAAAGAATTGTTGGATGGGCTCCGGGAAGAAAACCATCAAGAGATCAATGATTGCAAAAACAGGTGGGTCAACAGGTAAAGAAAAACTCTCCAAAAGTTTGCAATCCCCATCAAGAAAGAACTGCATCTCTCATCTGAGCGTCTCCTCTCCGTCTGCGGGGCCGCAAACATCCTCTGGCAACTCCTCCGCAAAGGCCAGCACCTCAAGAGCTGCAGCTGATCTGAGTTGGATGGCCCAGTGCAACTGCTTTCTGCTTTCGCTAGTAGCCAGGTAGGGAAATGGGCCGAAGCCTGTCCCAGGCAGCCCCTGTCCCACACCAACCGAACCTAGATTAGGTGAAGCATCGATCCACACAGAATCGATTCCATGTGGGATCCACAGAATCCATGTCCATCAACTGCATACCATGCGGTGCCTAAATCCATTATAGCTATATAATATATATATAGACTATATATATATATACAGCCTTAATTGTGGGGTCACTAGTGACACTAGTGGGTTCCAGAGGAAACCAGGTCCCAATTTCAACAAAACCACCCGAACTTCTTCCCAAGATCCCTCAAAAACAAGCATGCGTGCTTCCGCCATCGCCCGCAATCATGAACGCGTCTTGTGGGGCCAAGTGGCAAAAGCCAAAGTGATGATGAATGATCGGAGCATCGCGTATTACGCAAAGAAATGCTGACAATGGAAGCAATAGTTGTGGCTTGAGCAGCTGCGCTGCGGGAGTACATGAGACAAACGTTGAGACAACCGATGACAATGATTCAATGAAACCCAGACACTCCAGGTATGCCAATATCGTATTTGCCTACATTGGGATGGTTTGGGGGGTCAATGTCGGCACATATGGGAGTCCCATGGGTCGTGTCTGGGAAAGGTTGAGGATCGATCGTCAATGGTCGTGCCGTCGATCGTTGCCGGCCAACAATGGTTGTTGCCTACTGTCAACAGGCTGAAATCTGATTGGTGTTCTTCCTGCTTAGGACATCTACAGCAAAGTAGATGGCACGAACCTCAAGATGAGCTTTAGATGGGGGTTTATATAAACCACCTTGCAGGGATTGTGCCATCTGCTCTCATTCCACATCATTCCACTATCTTCCATGTTGGATGTTGATGGTGAGGGTGTTGGTGTTTGCACAACGCTTCCGACGCCGATGAACTGTCAGGGTGAAGACATGGATGCCTGCCATCACCGTTGACAAGTTGAACATCAGGGGGGTTCGATGATCTATAGATGTTGACATATGACATAAATCAGAAATCTAATACCTGGACCCTCCAGTCCAAGGGGTGTCCTGGCTGGACTACCCCACACTACCGGCCTAGGCTTCCATTGGGCACCCCTCGGAGGGTCCTGGTATATGGTTAGTTGGTTTGCCATGCATTTTGGGTTCTCTGGCCAGGCCCACGGTCCATCTCTTCGACCCCTCCAGCTGCTTCGACCCTCCGGATGGTTGGTCCGCGCGGATGCTGCGTCCGGATCTGCAGCAGAAACACCGTCCATCCAGCAGTCACAAAGGGGTGCCTATTGGAGGTTAGGGGTGCCCATGATCGACTCACTTAGGGGCTAAACACCACCCTTTGGTGACTCCTGGATGTCATTTCTCAACGTGGCAGGCCTGCTACTTCATGACCTCTTCTGTGAGCTGCTGGAGCACGCGGATCAAGGCCTGGCTGAGGACTGGCAGCCAGGTCAGTGGCAGAGTGGCACTCGTGCCACCCCACTCGAGAGTGGGGCGTGACCAGTCGTTTCCTGCACAACTGGGAAATCCTTCTCAGCCTTTCGTGGAATACAAAAACACCTCCAAAAGAAGAATAATGAAAGAATCCAGAAGATGTGTGAACTGAACATGACTCCAGCGTTCAGCCAGTTCAGTACCCCATTTCTCCGAACCTTCATAGGGATTTCACCTGGGATCTCCTAGGATGTCGTTCTTTTTTGGGGGGGTCCCGTTCGGTGTACGGCACGCACGTTCGGCTGCGCCTCGGAGGACATCTCCACGAGCAGTGCCTCACCGGCCGCGAGGCCGACCGGTCCGGTCGAGGACCGCCGGTCCGGTGGACGACTTGGTCGCCCCAAAAAACTGGGTCCTGTCGGGGCGAAGCCGGGTCCTGGTCTAGACGTCTGGACAAGACGTTAGACCGTTAATTGGTGGTTTGGGGCGAACTGAGCTGCAGGCGACTTCTTAGTAGAGGTGAAATCACCTGACCAGACTTCTTAGTGGAATTGCAGGATTCAGGAGGTTGATTTAGACACCTTTGACATGTTCGGTCCAACTTAATGAATGGCCAGGAATCCTGCTGGTGAGTCTACTCTTTCACAGTGGGCAAGACCGAACAGCTTTGAGCCGTTTCAAAGAGGTTTCCAGGAGGTGATCTATATACTTGTCCTGAGTCAGGTCGGGATGAACCGGATCAGCTTCCTCACCGATCCCCAGCAAAAAAGGCCCGAAAAAGGACGTAAGCAAAGCCTATAGCAACTAGCAGCTTCCTCAGGGGGGTGGAGGGATGTGGTGGTGGATAGGGCCCTGATCTACATTTAAAGCAAACTGGACGAAGAGGTCTCATCTCATTAACTCCTCTCATCCTGGATCGTACTGCTCCGCCTGGATCTTACTGCTCCGCGAGGCTTCAAAGCGCTTCAATCGGACCTGAAACACAGCAGATCCTTTTCGGCGAACGTGACCAGGTCGGGACGGTGCACAAAATGTCTTCAAGGCATACGGGGTAAGGTTGCAGATTCGTTGTATTGTAGCCATGGTCGCGGTAGGCAAACCAACCCCGGAAACTGACGAATCCCTATACCACACCCCAAAGTTACTGTTTCAGAAAGTTTCACTCAGGATATGAGAAACCAACAGCATTGAAATCCGGTGGCCACTCTAGGTTGGAGAGGACCGCTTTGCCAAAGATAGAGCTTTGCATGGGCAAAATCATAAAACATATAATCTCAAGGTGCTTACCATGTCTTGGAGGAAACTGAAAGAAATCCAGACCATTTCTCACAGCCCATAGTTTTGCCTTTGGCATCGGCTTCTCCACTATAAGCTATACAGCGCCAGTGTCTGCCTTGTTGATCCAACCAAAAAAACACACTCTTCTTCCCTTGCCCCCACAAAAGAATACAGGATCGAGGAACCAAAGGCGTAACCTCATGAGAACCTCCTTGGTGGCCATGGAAAATGCATCTTTGAGCACCGTCACCTCACCTCAAATGACTCTCCCTTCCCTCCGATTCCGCGCCTGCGGCGTGAAGCTCTTCTCGGCCTTGGAAGCTGTATCTCTCAGCCGAGGGCCGAGAGGAGCTCTTCCCAGCGCCATGTAAAGCTATCCAACCATAGGGCATTTGAATCGTACTTGAGATACAAATGGAGCCGGGCAATTCCCAAGACCATCTAGGCATGCAATTTTGCATGATTATTATATACTAACATATGGAAGTGGAGACCCCTCTCAACCACCCCGTTCGGATTGCAAAAGCTCTTCGTGTGTGGAGTGTCATTAATCTAAAGAGTTTACATATGTTTACATGACCCTCCCACAGGGTCACGGATCCAAATCCCAAGAAGCCTCATACCAGCACCTTCCAACAGGTCTCCGATGGCTGGAGGCTTGGGAAGGGCCCTAACAGCTGCTGTCAATTGGTGACCTGTTGGCCGTCGGTGCTGGTATATCTCCTCATCTCTTTCCCTAGCATAGCCCAGACACTCCATGTATGCCATATATGCCTACATTGGGGTGGTTTTGGGGGTCAATGTAGGCATATATGGCATACATGGAGTGTTTGGGTAGGGTTGTTGAAACTCATGTGCACTCCCATGGTCGCTCCGATGATCTCCGATGGGAGCTCCCTTCGGCTCCGAAAAGGCTCCGAAGTGCTCCCGAGCTCCCGAGCAAGTCACCGGCCTGGTCCATTGTGATCTGTTTCTTTGATTGGGGGCGGCCCGCTTGGCCAAGTGCGTCTCATCGTGCTTCAAGTGACTTTGGCTGGTTGCCAAAGTGCTGGTTGCCCAGGCAAGTTGCAGGTCCTTTTCTCAGGAGTCACTTACCCAACCTCTCTGCACACTCGACCGCCGGCTGTCCTTTTGACCGCGCGCTCCGTTCTGCCACGCCGTCGGAGCCCGGCGCCCAGAAGTGCCACTCAGAGCCCCTGAGCGTCGAAAGGCGCCGGTTTCACGATCGACGTCGGGGTCCTGGAAATCGGTTGAAAACGAGGTCGGAAAGTCCTGGAGGACGGAAAAGTGGACCAAATTCCCCAGACCAGAGAACGTATGGAAATAGTTAGTACCATGTTATACCAGGACCCACCAAGGGGCGCCCTGTCTGGAAGCCGAACGGCCGGTAGTGTGGGGTAGTCCAGCCAGGACACCCCGACAGGAGGGTCCAGGTACATACATTTACCCCATTGATGTCCCCATCCATGTAGGAATGGTCTAGGATTCTTCCATTTCCCATCTCTTCTTGTGGATGTGGGGCTTACCTCCTCCCAATCCCCCACACTGTTGGTTTGATGGCCTGGGGTCTGCTTCTTCTGTCCCCTGCCCTGAGTTACAAACAGCATCACACAGCAGTGTTTGAGATCGGACGGGCTTCAAAAGGCAGCTGGGAGAAAGTTTTAAAAGACACGGAACCGCCCAAGGTTCCAAAATGCACTTACTTGGAAAACATCAGACCCCTTTTTGGGGCTCCAGTTCGTATCTCCTCAGGTCTTAGGAGGGAACCCTTAAAGGTGCCAAAGAGCTCTGAAACGGAGCTAGTTGGAGACCAAATCTGACGTTTCAATCTCCCAAATGCTCTTTCAGTACATCCGCATACATCAGTCCAGTGGGTCATGTTCTACATCCATGTTTTGCTGCCGTGTCACCAGCACGTACATTGCAAGGACCGCGACGAAAGCAGCAACACCAGCGCTGGGACCAGCGGCGCTCTTGAGGGACCACGAGGGGCTTGGGTAAACCATGAGGTTCATCTCGGAACCTGGGCGTGTGGCTCAGCAGCATGGTGGGCCAGTGTGTTGAAGCCTCTTTGCTTCGCAGGCGAAGAAGAAAGAAGAAGAAGCAGGACATGCCATGTATATGTCATGTCGCACCTCCACTACTTCAGATGCTCATAGTTGGGAGCCCAAACTGCATCCAATGTATCAAGGGAATCCTATGGAATTCTGCATGCACTGCATGCCTACTGTAACTCTCTGCCTAGCAGCCTAGCTTAAGCGTCTCTTTTTTCTCGTGGCATCGTTCGTTTGGTGAGGTCAATCAGGCTGTGGTGAGCATCATTTACGACAAGGCCTTCAACTATATCATCTGGCTCCTGGCCCATGAGTCCTCAGGTGAACCCCCTGGCACCCACCCCTGGCCCACCGAACCTCAGGAGGTGGTTCAGGAGCCCTTGAGAGGTGGGTCTTGGCACCCGTCGGACCCGGGCGTCTTCGGCCCTTGGACCAGGGCGCCCTTGCCAGCCAATCCAGCGCCCGTGCGCAGGACCACGTAGCCTCGGTGCTCGAAGCAGCACGCCGCTCCACGCCCAGGAGTCATCATGGAAGAGTGAAGACATGTGAAAAACCACATGCTGCGAAAGGAAAGGGGGTCACCCAAAATTCGGGGCCACGCCATCACTTTCCATCACTTTCCATGATGATGTCGGGGAACAGATCAATGGCAGGTGTAGGTCCGGCCACCCCAATCACGGGCTGGCATGCGTTGGTCGGGTGCGAGAGTCGTTCATTCTTCTGGAGCGCAGCCGGGGGGGCCCAAAACTTCGTGAGGAAACATGTGGGAAATCGTTGGAAAGAGAAGCAAAAAAAATCTTCAGCCTGGGATCCCATTTTTGGAGGATTCGCCATCGAAGCGACACCGCTCCCGGTTCTGTCCACGGGTCCTTCTTGCTTCACCTCAGGGCTTTCTCTTAACCAAACACGATACTGGGACTGGCATATCTACCGACACCGACCATATTCCATATACCAGCCTGGAACCCATTTGACCTCAGTTTTGATAGGATAAGCAAACCATATTTTTGGATCAAAAATAGAGCTCATTCAGGTTCCAGGAATATATCCAAGGTCTTCCAAATGATGCAACACGTCTGCCGAACTGGGCTGTAAATTATCCCTAGGGCTCCAACCATATCCTCAGAAGGTGGTTGGGGGCCCTAGGGTATATACAAATCAAATGGAAGATCTAATTTGAGCGCTTGGACGTTGATTGGAAAGCGGCCGCAAACAGAGTCGCTACCGCGGCTATTGAACAGCTCCGATTGAGTCGAAGCGTAAGTGGATAAGGAGACAAAGCATGTGCTCAGCATGTGCCTGAAAGATTGCAAGAGATTGGCAGGGTTTGAACTTTGCAGTGGATCACACTGTGGATCACCATGGATCATTCCATTGTTGATCAACAGCCTCTCTCTCTCCCCTGTTTAGGGGCCCCATTTGCAGCCAGAATCGCAGCCAGGGGAAATGTTGGGGAAATGCATTCTGGGTCACTCCCAGGGCCGTGAACTTGCTGCCTCTTCAGCCATGGGACCCATGACACTCTGGCATCTTGACCGCCCCTTCCACGGGTGCCAAAGGGGTCTGCTTGGGATGGCAGTCCTAGTCCCATGGAGCGTTTGGGGAAACAAATCGATCCAAATCGGTCTGGGTGTTCCCTGCCCCACTGCGATTCGCGGCCGGTCCGGGAGATCTGAGGCGAACGAACGAGCGATGCTGCGGTTCTGCGAAGAAAGGGCAGCTCTGCTCTCAGAGTGGTCTGCGAAAATGGCTGGCGACTGACTTCAAAGTGGCAGGTGGTGACTTGGCAGTGAAGATTCTGGTAAAGCAGTTTGGGGGGCGCTGACTCGAAGCAGCTGTGTGGACAGACTCGCCGCTCTGGAGGGTTCGGCCGTTCGGCCGAGCCGCTCTCTCCGGGCATGGCCTGCAGGGGTAGCTGCAGCCGCGACTCCGCCGAGCCATCGCTCAGGATCACCTGGCGACCGGTGCCGGGTCGACCTCGGTGGGGAGAACGGTTGGCCTTTTAAGAGAACAGAACACAACAACGCGTTGTTGAACCACACGTTGTACGGACGCACAACAAAATATAACAGTGCGTGTGTAGACCTAGAAACCCTTAGATTCTGATGTTAGTTCTGATGTTATACCGCAATATATGTACTTTTGGGGTGGTTAGTGGGATTGTCTGTCATATGATTGAATTAAGATCTCCCGCAAGTTAGACATTCGGACCAATTCAAGATGGTCCAGATTGAATGCTTTCTTTTACATTTGGAGTGACTTGGGGGCAAAAGTCGCTCGTGCACTGATCCTTTCATCCATTGATGTTCCTAGGTTCACAACAATACTACCTTTATAAGCGCCTTGGGGAGTTCAATAATGTCCTTTTAGCATCGACTAAGAGAAATAGATTATTAGCGTTTACAATGTACAACAACCTTTAAACAAACAACACTGGATTGAACTACTTCTGGCTGTTCTATTTGGTGGTTGGTTCATTTCCATGCGGCATCGCGGGAAGCAGCACAACCCTTCTGCGCCTGGTAATTGCCCTCCGCAAGGCCAAAGGCGGTGCCAAAGGGCATGACGGTGTAGCCAGGGGCTGGCAAGTGAAATAAATGCATGACAAGGGCTAGTTGCTCATAGCCCAGCTATTCTGCCAAACAGTTTTAACATGCATCATGTATTAAGCTTTTGATAGTGGTTGCCTTTATGTGGTAAACGTTACCGGTCATCTTCAACAAAACAAAGTCGATCAAACAGAACAGATCGACTTCAAAGCCAAAGTAGTATGGTTCTTGGATGGTAAAGCACATGGTGAGGGAGGGACCACATAGCGCGACTTCGATCTCATGTCCAGCTGTCGTCTTGACGGTGATTGAGAGAGGTCGGTCGCAGCTTGGACTCTTCTACCCTTGGGGAGGTCCTTACAGGTGATCCACTCAATTCCTGGGTATGTACCGAACAAACTGGACATTTGGGTTGGATTGCACCTTAGGATGTCAGATATCAACTCGCAGCATGCAATTCCTCCAGTACCGAGAATCGCCGGTACTCCCTCCTGTCATGCTTCAACACAAGCCCTAGGAATCCTTGTCTTTGAGAAGGTCATGTTTTCTGTCACGCCAAGTTCAAGAGAGTCCGCTCAATGCACTTCAAGAGGTCACCGAAACACACTCGCCCATGAGACACGCAGTTTCTGCGGCCCAGAGGCTGGAATTGGTTTCAGCTCCTGACAAGAACACCAGGTTATTCCCTTTCACAAGACTTTTTCTACAGGACAAATTCCAATCGACATACCATGGCATGCCTCTAGTTGTTATGCAAAACAACTCGAAGGTTGTCCCGGCGATCTTCCTGTAGTGACAAATAACAATCACCATTTTGAGGAGCTCTCAAAGGGAGTCTCTTCGGAGAAAAATGGTCCGAAACCCACTGTCCCTTGAGTAGTGTTCGCTGTGCGGCCCAAACACACGTGCAAGAAACAAGCACTTGCAAATCTCAGGTGTTGCACTGGGTGTGTCCAGGCCAGTAAGTCAAAGACTAGCGGTGAGTATGTTCATGACAGGCGACAGGTCCAATCCAATAAACAGCTTCACAGTATGTACTGGTTGCCATAAGTGGTTGCAGGCTCAACCACTTCAATCTAATTCTGAAATGACCCAGTTCTATCCCCCACTCAATCTGGGTGACGGGGTGGCATTTGGGATTGTCACCATGTGCTTTCTACCAAAGGTTGGGCCCCACAGCCCGCCTGTGTTCCGTGCTTTCTACTACTTCAACTACGCATCCCCATACACTCCATGGGACTGCCATAGGACTGCCGATCAATTGACCCCCCAAACCACCCCAACTGATCGGCATATATACATGGAGTGTCTGGGATCATTGAGACATGCAACACTAGACATGCACCCCCAGCAGTGGAGGTGCGACCGCACACGCGAAGAAAAACACATCGGCCCGACGGCTGTGTGGCTTGCTGCGAAGTCGTTTGGTCAAAAGGGGGTGCGGCCCTGTATACCAAACGACTGCTTGACCAAACACCACAGGAACAGTTCCTAGTTCCTAGGTGGTTGCCCTGTATACAACATCGACAAACTGAATACAACTGTTCCTGGGACCTTGATTTGCGGATGACACCTTTTAAGGTCCCTTTACAATCTGGGTAACCGCTGATACAGGAGATACACCTATAGATGGTCCTGGACCATGTGTTCCAAACCAACCAGAACCATGCCAAGGGATCATTTCTGCCGAGGGCTACCCTCGAATTTCTCACCAGCAGAATAGCAGAATGTTGACCAGGGTCCAACTCAAGCGGACTGGGCATGCGTTTGGCAAAACAATAATTTGTGTGAGCATTCCCCCAAGCCAACTGTCATTTGGACTTATATAGCTGCACATATCTGTGCACCATGGATCCACCTCCCTCTTTATGAAGGTGTGCACAATTTTTTGTAGGTGCCAGGAGGGTCCAGTCGTACCTTCTGAGAAAGTGTGGACGGTGTGGATGCCTAGGCAAGAATCGAGCACATAGATTTGGTGCGAAAGCCCAAGTGATGGAAGGCCGGAAGTGTATAAGAGGGCTCGATGAGGGGTTATTACGATTAAAATAGATTGTTTTTTGATCTAAGGCTACGTCCACTCACATAATATAATGGAGCCCATAGACTTCTTCGTGTATCAAGGCTCTAGCTTGCACCACTTGGGTGCGTCCAACCCCGCCGCGCGTCCGTCCTGTAGAATTGGACATCAGCAAGGCTGCCTTGGCTTGCCCCACATAAGTGTCCATCACGGCCACTTGCGCGTTCCTGCAGTCACGACGACCGCGCACCGCGGCGGCCCCCCGCGTCTGCGGGGAGAAAAACTCAACAGTGGTTTCAAGTAGATGGCACAATGGCCAATAGAAGATGGTTTCAAGTAGATACATTGATATCCTATCCTATTATTATAATGGAAGGTACAATTCCAGTGCAGGGCGTCCTGCTCCTGATTTTATAGATATAAAATGGAGTGATGGACCCCCAGGAAGCCATACAATGACTGAGACCTCTATAAAATCAAGCGTGTTGACCAATATTAAAACTCTATATTTTGAGAAGACTTGACCCCTCTGAAACAAAATGTTAAATCAAAAAAATCAACGCACTCACCCCCCAAAAAATATATTTCAAAAACATATATACATGTTTATCATCAAAAAATCATAAACATGTTCAGATACTTTATCCGACAGATCTTGGTCTCGGCATCGAACATCGGCTTGCTAGGAAAAGACAGGATGTCCATCTCAAGCAGCCGGGACATTTGTTGCTGAATCATGCGGGTACCTTTGGATGATCTGGTGTAATTGGAGGCCTTGTTCTCGAGCGGCTGCACCAATGGGGTAGAAGGAGGCGCTTTGATGATGGCCACCTTCTTTGCCACCGCAACGGATGACTTCTTCTCGATGGGCTTCTTCTTCCCAGCAGCTTTCCATCGAGCTGCTGTTCTGAAGCACCTTATCTGTTTCTTCTGGCGCTTAGGCTCTGCTTGGATCCCTCGAGAATGGAAGCCTGAACGCCAGTCTGCAGCCACCCGCTTACATATTACAAAACACAAAGCACACACACACACACTCTGACATTGGTTTGCTGTTAACTCAGTTCCCAAGTCCAAGAAAGGTGGTGGAACAGAGAGGTGAAGGGTCCAAGCATGTGTAAGTGTTTGAACAAAGTCTAACAAAGTGGTTTCACACTTGACTGCGGAAGCTAGTTACTGCATTAGCCCTTTACTGCAAGAACGGTAAGGTGCAAGGGTCCGAAGAACAGAACTGTTTAACAAACGCACTAGCACTTTGCCAAAGCTAAGGAAACGTGTTTTGGAGGATATCATGCGAACAACCACCATGGAAACAACAAAAGGAAAAGTGGAGTCACAGCGTGTGCAAAAGTTTTCATCCGCGCAGGTACAGAAGTTTGCGCCCAAACTTCCATCCAGTCGATTTCCCTAGCTTCGTTGGCGTGACTAGGAAATCGACCGTCACGCCCCCTGCGACTTAAAAGTTGAGAAAACCAGAAACTGTTAGTTACAGAGGTGGACACACACAGAACGCCGATATCGGTGCTCTGGGGTAACTTATTAATCAGCTAAAAAGCCTTAGAACGAAAGGAACATGCAAAGGAAAGAGAGAGATAGGTGTAGTGACAAGGCCCACTAGTTACGAAACCTGCTAGTTACTGACTACTTAGCCGCATGAATTAAATGCACTAGTTAGCGAGCGGGACATCCGTCTTAAACCGCCCGGGTAGCTAGGAGTAGAAAAGGCGAAACAGAAGGAAAGGTACCGACACACAAGTGTGTCAAGTACCATTTCCTTCTGTTACCCTAGATAGCGGGTGGGATAGAAACACGAATTAGGTTGCAAGGTGGGGGGGGTGTGGAAGTGCAAGTGTGGACAGACACAAGGAACCGTAACGTGTCCGATCTCAAAGTGGTCGTGGTTGGAAAAGTGAGACAGTACATATTGAAAGTGAAATCAAGCTGCAAACATGAACGTGAGTCCGATCAAAGAGAGTGGAATTGCCGTGAAGCCCGGCGGCATAAGTTGCTGCCTTTGCTCTCTTGCAAACTCCTGGGTACTCAGCACCTGCAGGGAATGCAGTGGTGAAACCAAATCCGTTAAGAGAAGCCAAGGTCTGGTGGAGACGGTCGAAGCAGTTGCACGAGTTCCGGAATGAAAACGGCACCTCCTTGCTGAGGATCACACGAGCGAGTCACACTCTGACATTGGTTTGCTGTCAACTCAGTTCCCAAGTCCAAGAAAGGTGGTGGTAGAGAAAGGCGAAGGGTCCAAGCATTTGTAGGTGTTTGAACAAAGTGGTTTCACACTTGACTGCGGAAGCTAGTTACTGCATTAGCCCTTCACTGCAAGAACGGTAAGGTGCAAGGGTCCGAAGAACAGAACTGTTTAACAAGCGCACTAGCACTTTGCCAAAGCTAAGGAAACCTGTTTTGGAGGATATCATGCGAACAACCACCATGGAAACAACAAAAGGAAAAGTGGAGTCACAGCGTGTGCAAAAGTTTTCATCCGCGCAGGTACAGAAGTTTGCGTCCAAACTTCCATCCAGTCGATTTCCGTAGCTTCGTTGGCGTGACTAATTAGGAAATCGACCGTCACGCCCCCTGCGACTTAAAAGTTGAGAAAACCAGAAACTCTTAGTTGCAGAGGTGGACACACACACACACACCCCTTTGGGAGCTGGCGCCTACTCTCACTCCGGCACGGGAAGTTCTGGCCACTCTGCGTAGACCCAGCCCACCTGTGACCAATGAGAAGCACAGAACACCACCTGGACCTTCAACCCTATTTGGACTCCCTCCGATCCTTTTCGCAGGGTAGGACTGCGGTGGGTTCGGGGGACCCAACGGTGCGCTGGCCCCTTCGGGTGCGTTCGGTGCGCTCCGTCCAGCTGGCCGGGCCCTTTGGTGCGTTCGAAGCCTGCGGTGTTTGGTCGACGTCACCGTCCGGGTCTGCCTGGCCATGGCGAAGAGGTGCGATTGGAAGGTCACGGAATCAGTACCTCAGCGGCGGCGTCAGCGGCGTGGCGTGTACCAGGACCATCCTGGGACCCGGTGTCCTGGCTGGACTATCCCCCCCAACTGATCTGCAAACAGGACACCCAAACAGGATGGTATCGATGGGTGCGCATATGTTCATTGGGAGACCCTCGATTGCCGTGGCTGGGTAGACTGGTCAAACTATTCCACACCTTGGAGGGGGTCGTTTTGCTTGGCAGGTCTCTATCTTCATAGATCTTAATAGACATCGATGTGGATCCACTTGGCTGTGGGTCCAAATGCGGAGCCCCAGCCAAGCGGGTCCCTCCTCTAGGTCATCTATTGTGCTCATGTTCAGTGAGAGAGCCAAGCAAGGTTCCCCCGGTTGAACGACCCATTGCAAGTTGCTGTTGTCGACTGCGCCGCTCGCTGTTGTCGACTGCCCAGTAGATGACTCGGAAACCGCTTCAACCGCTTCATGCTCCTGGTTCGTCGCTTTTAACCCTTTGATCACCTGGTTGGCTCGGTCACAAACCGGCCGCCAAAACGATCACTTCATACCAGGACCCTCCGACAACGCGGGGTGTCCTGGGCTGGACTACCCCCACACTAGGCTAGGCCGTTCGGCTTCCAAACAGGGCACCGGTCCTGGGATGTCCTGGGTCCCTAGGGACTCCCAAGTTTGGTCACGAACTGTTCAGAAGCTGGTTTTCATATCCCAGACACGACCCATGGGATTGCCATATATGCCGATCAGGCCAGGGGTGGTTTGAGGGGTCAATGTAGGCATATATGGCATACATGGAGTGTTTGGGTATGAAAGAATCCGATGGGAAAGAAGCTGATTCAACTGTCAGAAGCTGGGTTTTCCATGTCGGAGTCTGGACTACCTGATGCCGCGAATGGGAAAGAACCACCGCTTCAGGGGCGACCCCCAAGGTGGATCAAGCGAATTGAGACCAGGTGGACGACTTGGTGTGGGATACTTTTGGGATGTTGAGTTTGATGTGGGCATACTGCATACTCCATTGTGGGATTCATCTAAAGATCATCTGCAGCTTGAGAATGGAACAGCAACTACATAATGATGCTTCAGAATGATGCTTCAGAAAGGTCTGTAGGACCTTGGTGGAGTGATTGTAGATTACAGTGGGCCCCCCAAATAAGTAGAAACGGTTTCCATTCATTCTTAGAGGGGCCTGCTTTACTCTTTGCGGGTCGGGCGCCCAAAACAAACCATCTGGAAGTGCAACATCGCCGTGACCCAAAGCAGGTGTCCAAACTCTGGAGACAGCCTCACTGCGAACTCTTGGCGCTGAGAGTAGGGCTGTGTCTTGCCCTATAAGGGCGTTGATATCTTCCTACCACCCCACGGGGATCCTTAAGCCTTAGGGATCCCGCATACCTTCCCAAAAAAGCAATCAGTACTTGGACCCAACCCAGGCACCAGAAAAACAAAAGAGTGTCCCAGTGTCCGTGCTCATCTTCACAAAGGGTGGCAGTGGATCCATAGGGTCCCACTGCAAATCACATGAAACTGTCCATTCCAAGGGATGTGATTCACCGGATCCCACGGATTCACCCTCTTTCTGGTGATCTGGGACCTTCTGTTGACTTCGCCAGGTCCAGGGTCAGTAAGTTTGGATCCGTGGATCGGCTGGGCTCAACAAGCACCGCCGAGTCGAGTTCGAGCGCTGCGGCTCAAGGGGCGGGCGTCCTGGCGCTGGACCTCGGGGCGTGGAGGATGGGACTGGTCCATGGAACTGGGAAGTGTCACTAATCCCTAATTCATCCCTTGAAATGGACAAGCAGTGAAAAGAATCTGAATTAATCTTTTAATACACTCAAAGGCCCATGAGAGCAAACCTTGAGATCCGTCAGATCCGCAAAAAGGGTTCGGGAACTGCAGGACTTGGGGACGCCTGGTTTCGCCGTGCCACATGGGTCGGAGGAGTCTCCGTGCCTTGCCACTGAGATCAATGGCCGAACGTGGTCCATCAAATGGGTGGCAAACGATGAAGTCTTTTGAACATGACTGGCAAGATTGTTTCTATAGAATGCAATATCAGATCCAGCAATAGTAAAAAGCACTTGAAGCATGGATGAGTGGAGCCCCTATCAAATGATAGGACCAGATCAAACAAACACGCAGGAGATCTCTACAAAATGAAATCAAGTTGTCGAGGACTAAAGTACAGTAAGTCGAATATCTGAATAACATATTCTATCAGCTATCAACTACAAAACCCGAACAAAATGAATCAAGGTACAACAAATAACCAGGCAAGAGACCCCAAAAAGTGTGTCTAAAGTTCTAAGGTCTACAGGTCTAGAATGGTCTAGAAGCAAAAGGTCTAGAGATCTAAACGTATTGGGCTCCAAAAAGAGGTGATGATGATGGTAATGGTGATGGTGATGATGATGATGATGATGATGATGATGATGATGATGTTGGTGGTGCTTGTGGTGATTGTGGTGATGGTGGTGGCGATGGGGTGATTGTGGTGGTGGTGGTGGTGGTGGTGGCGGCGGCGGCGGTGGTGCTGGTGCTGGTGCTGGTGTTGTTGTTGTTGTTGCTGCTGTTGCTGGTGGTGATGGTGGTGGTGGCGGTGGTGGTGATGAGGTTCACAAACCAGGTTGAGAATGGTTTTGAACTGAAGGCTAGGGCTGGAGGTCTAGAGAGCACTCATGTGAACACGTGAGAGCGCGTGTTCATGGGAGCACATATGCAAGAGCCACCCCTTGGGTGGTCAATCCTCCCAGCCCTTGGAGGTCAATCGGGACTGAGAACTCAACCGTGATTCCTGCCAGCAGAGGTTGAAGAACCCGAACTAGACTATCCTATAGGTACCCCTGTAGGGTTCTATAAGGTCACTTAACCTCTGTAGGTGGAATTGGTAAAAACAACAAGTCAAACCAAGCTACAATATGCTTCGAAGCCTGTGCCTGTTGCTGAATGACATTGAAGCAAACCAGGGTTCATGATTTGGCATCTGCAGGCCTCTAGCCTCTAGCGAACAAAAACAACACCACTAACCCTAACTCCGCCACTCAAGCCCAATGAGCCCCTGGCATCACCATGTGCAACGATGTGTTCAGCTAAGGAGGGCGAGCACAACAATAAACACAGATTGCACCCCTCCCCACCAACACCATCCCCACGATTCCAATTGATTGAATGGTTCTTGCATGGCAACAACTGGACACTAAAGGGCTTTAGACTACTTGCAGGCAGGCCAGAACCATGGTCTTTTCCATTCTCTTTCCATGGTCCAACGGGTTATATAGCCACAGGCCGGGTAGTTTTCAGGATCTGCATGGCCCACGGCTTTCCAAGACACCACGATGTAAAGGATGGCATCGTACCTCAGGAGACCCCGAGAAAGGCGACGCCGGAGGCGACCCGCCTTCCTTTCCGGCGACCATCCCCAGCAGTCGGATGGAACTGGGCAGAGATGCGAGAAAAGAGAACCTATATTGCTTTTGTGGAAACCAATGTATGTATATATGTATATGTACATGTATATGTACGTATATGTACCAGCACCCGACTTCACAGGTCACCACCTGCGACTTTTAAGTTTCCCAAAGCCGCCATTTCGGAGACCTGTAGAGTTCGGGTGCTGGTATAAGATCTACCAGGACCCTCCTGTCGGGGTGCCCTGTCTGGAAGCCGAACGGCCGGTAGTGTGGGGTAGTCCAGCCAGGACACCCCGAAAACGGAGGGTCCAGGTATACATAAGCATACATACATGGTTTCCACAAAAGCCATATAGGGTGCTGGTATAAGATATATGTGTCATTTGTTCCTGTTTGTCAATCTTTGGACACATTATGACCAACGAAGGAACCTTGGAACGGTCGTCCTGTACCCGGCCGTCGTCTGCTTGTCTGGTCGTCTTGTCGGGTCGACCGGCTTGTTCGTCCAAGGGTAAGAGACCAAAGAGAAGGACTGATGGAAAGAATGTGGGAGTTGATAATTCTAAATATGGGGGCATGGGGTTTTGGAATATGGGAGTGTGGTTTAGCAATGTTTAAGTTTAAAAAATGTGGAGTGGAGTAGTGGCATTTAGAATATAAATTGTTGTGGTTCTTAGACATAGTCGATCACGGAGAGTGTTCTGATCAGCGACATGGAGTCCCAGGATCGTGGTTCCACTGAGTGAATGTCAGAGTCAGCCAAGGCATGAAAAATGGTCACCATCGCCGTGGTTTCAATGATTTATCTACTTGTCTGCCACCTGCTGGGGACGTTTCCAGGTTTCCAGCTACAGTACATACTAAGGCTGACAATGCTTGAAGGGGGAAAGGCAAAGGAAACAGGGCATGACATCGGCAAGGTTAGGCTGTTTATCCCGACAAAAGCGGAGTCTTTTAGGACGTCACCATCAGAATCCTTTCAGAATATACGGCTTCCACATGGTGATACCTCAAACCCCGTCTCTACAAATCCCATTCTTAGACTGTTTGCCAGTCCCTCGTTGGCCTCCATGTCCACGGCACGACCCAAACATGAAACTGGGATTTATACCTATGTACATTAACCCGTCAACCCAGCCTGATCGATCATTCTCCCACAGTGTGCCACATGTCTCAGGAACGCTGGGGTATATAGACCTCTTTCCCACAGACCCCTTTCTTCAAAAACACTCTAAAGTTTAGTAAAATGTTGGAGTGAATAGGCTGCGTGGGCAAGGGGTATACCAAGAGCATGCTCCCAAACACTCCTTGTACTGTTGTACTGGAAGTTATTGGAATATAATATTATAATGTATTAGAATCTATATGCCATACTATATGCAATATATATATATGACACCCCAAACCACCCCAATTTTCTACATCCCAGTGACCCCGGCAAGGAATCCACGGTAAAGCTTCCCATCGGAAGGTGATCTGCGATGAAGTTCAAGCGATCTCCTCAGCAGGACGTCAGAACTGATGGTCTGGGACCGCGATTTCCTTCAGGTCATTCGAATAAGCCCCGTGGAAGATGGCGAACATTGGTCTACCATCGTTATAGATTAATTATTTGTTTATTTAAACAAAACAACTTAATTAAGCGTATACCTAAGCAAAATCGGCGATGGTGAACCCGCCATGAGGGTTAGCCTAACCTGGTACTACCGTCAGCGTGAAATATAGGAAACCACAATCGAAACTCACTACTGGCGCAGCAAATTCCCTCTCTCCATGCATTCACATCCGCACCCTCCAAATGGTCCTGACCACGTCCAAGGAAGTGAGTTCCTTAAAGGATCCACAAATCCACCATCTTTATGAAGGTAATGTCATTTCGTCATGAGACACTCTGGATGATGTCGCCTTTTTTCAGGGTCCAGGATCCTACGGTGAAGGCAGCAAAGAGGGGCCCCTCTGTGGATCCAGATCGTGCTACCCAGGATCCCACTTGCAGTGGCTTTTCCAACTTGGCCTCATCGCACTCCTCGCGAGTCAGGAACAATGGCAGAACGGACATCGTACCATGACATCCTTCATAAGATTCATGGGGTGTCCATTTCTCAAAATCCCCGGAGAGTAGTGGGCTGGGGAACCAGCCAGGTGACCCCGAACTGAAGGTGACTGGATTGTCTCTCTTGTGCAAAAGTGAGGGGCGTGGGGATCAATTCTTCGATTGTTAGAGGCATGAAAGCCAAGTTCTCGGTCAGAGAGGGTCCATGCCAACGAGAGTGTATGACCTTGTATGACCTTGTGATGACCTTGTACAACACCATCCAACACCACATGACCCCATGAAACCTCCAACGTCCAGCACCAGGTTTGTGAGTTATAAAACATGATAATTAAACCCCATTAGATTGTTGTGAGAATGGATTCTGATGGGTCCCTGGGTGTTTTTGCTCCAAAATGACAAGCCGGATGACTGCTGACTGCTGACCATTGCGCTGACCACTGGCTCATCAGACTGGCTGCTTGGTGAAAGTTGATCAACCTACGCATTTGCTCCAACAGTCATCTCAACCCAAGAATCCGGAGGCCCAAAACACTGGGAGAGGGTGGCGGGCTCAAGAGTTCGGTTCCCCCCTGCCATACCCAGGGCCCCCAAGGATTCGAGAGAGTCAAGAACTTGTTGGCAGGTGTTTGATGTTTGAAGGTCCTTGTAGGCCAACGAGCTCTTCGTCAAGTTCTGCCCCGCTAGCTCCACTCGAAAGACCTGCACAGCTGTGGAGTCAGTTCGTGACACTGCCGACGCGAGCGCGTGGGGATCCCGTGAAAAAGCCACACGCCGCAACCCGTGACCTTCTTCAAGGCAATCAGGCAATGGGTATTCCACCAAGTGACCTCTCCCTCAAGGACGCAAGGTGGTACATCTTTGGCGAACGAGATGAGTTCATGGGCAAGATCCTTTAAACGCATCTACAACATTGTGGTCCACAAGAACAGTACGATGTCCAACATGTTGGATTCGAGAAAAGGACCATCTTCGCTTCTCAGGGGGCCCGACGTCTGATCACTGAAACTCGGACCCCTAATCTTGCCAGTCGGCTTCAGGGTATAGAAAACTTAGCTCCCAAAGCTCCACCCGAGCTCCCAACCCCCCCCCCGAGCTCCTAGCCGCTCCACCCGCCCCGCCTCAGTGCCGGGGTAGGCGTTGCACAAGCGCAGCTGGTGCTGGAACTCCACCGGCTTCAGGAAGCTGGATCGTTTGACCTGCCAACAGAGGTTAAGTGACCTGAACGAACGGACCCGGAAAACCAGGGGTACCCAACTAGGAGAGTCGAACGTTTGGGTTCTGACCCACCTCTGCTGGTGTCTCATGTGTCGATGTCTATTCCAGTTGTAGCCCGGGACTGAACTCCAGTCGAAGGCTCCTGAGGTGAGGGATCGGACTGGGCGCTAGGGAGCCTTGGAGGGTCCAGTCATACCTTCTGAACAGGTACGACTGGAGCCCTGAATTAGAATCTACAAACCAGAACTCATTGGTAGGGGCATCCCTATCAAAATACCTCTGTGGTCAAGATGTGGGTCGGTCATGGCACCTGCATCTTGCCTGTTGACCTCCCTGGTAGGTTGATCAACCAAATTACAGATCCTTGACCTTAGGGCTCCTGGCCCACCGGTGGTTGGGGTGGATGGTTGGAGCCCTAGATCATGGTTACGTGAGGTGAAAACCACCTGCTCAAGGTTCCTTACTGCTTGGCTATGAATCCCGATTGCAACCGTGGCCAACAATGGGACTGGTTTGCCTCGGCCACAGGCAGCACCTCTGAACCTTGATAAGCCTTTTGAGTATGCTGAGGCCCTCATTAAAGGACAAACACTTACCTCAACTGATTGGTAAGTATGGTGTAAACGATATCCCAATGTAGGTCAATATCTAAACCACTTTTCAAGCACCCCAATCTGCTTGGCCCTATCTATACCTTTCATTGCCTGCTTCTCCCTCTTTTCTGCCTTCACCAGCTCCTGGGGTACAAAAACGCCTTCGCCCACCGGGGCCAACCTCCACGTGCGCGCCGGCCACGAGGTCGGCGAGGCCCAGGAGGAGTGCGGAGGACACGAGGTGCATGGCGCCGTCTGCGGCGGCTTCGGCCCGTCGCGGAGTTCGGACGCGAGCATACGCGGGCGAAGGTGGACCGACCAGTGGTCGAACAGCTGAGAAATGTGGGGTGAAGCAAAAAGACATATACACCAATTCTAGATCCAATAGGGTGGCTGGGTCAAGGTTTCCCCCCAACCACCCCATGTAACAAGCAATTCTGAATGGATCTCCAACATCTGCAACAACCAATCCAAAGACAAGCCAAGTCGGACGGACAGGCAACTGCCAAACACCGCCACCTGGAGGTGGTTCCAAATCAGATCGTTCCAGCCTGGAAGCCTGAAACCAATTGATACCCTATGAAGTGGACTGCTCTACTGGAGCAAGCGGGACTGCTCAAGGTCAGGAAACCCATCAAACTGGAACCCCTAAATTGGTTGATGGATCGACTGGATTTGAAGCATTGATTCAACCACCATCTCGCTCAACTCTTGGCTTCGAAGGCCAGCGGCATTGCTTGAGAATCGAGGTTGCGGGGGTGTGGTGAGGCATGGTGATCGGGCTGGGGTGGCCATGTTGCCCAAGCAGTGGTGAGTGGAACATAGAACACGTCAAAGTGCACTGGACTCACTAACATGGAAGTGAACCCACATGGAACCCGGACTGGAAGACGATTAGTGCTCTATGACCTGGTGGTTTTCAGATTCCATGTGGGCCTCTTCCAGTGCAGAAAAGCACTCTCCCGGAACGAACATTCCGACATCCACCGCGCCTGGGACTTCGTTGATGCGTTGGCGTTTGAGCCGCCACAGGCTTGGGCCGGTCAGGCTCTTGCCAAGACTCGAGGTTAGTAAAACAAGCAATTCTTGTAAGGGCGGGGGACCCCAACAAATGTTGTTCCAATATGGCAGGGACCAATTGTCAAATAGAAATTGTCCGCTTAGAAGCCCCGGAATCAATGCGCACCAAGGCAACCCATGTTGGGGCTTGATAGGCAGGTGCTTTGTTTGCTTTGGGAACGGTGTTTTTCAACCGGTTAAGGCTTAAGGTGCATACTGCATACTGCCAACCTGTTTTTTAATTGAATAGACTAGGGGGCCAAGCTCAATCCGCCGGTAAACCCTTCAGAATGGGCCGGGCTAATATGTTAGCAATTAGCATTGACATGTTTACACCTTGGGTGGATTTCCACGACTGGATAGGAAAGGCACTGAGTATGTCCTCCAGCGACAAGCCGCTTGGTTTCTTGGCTGTTGCAAAAAGCGCACATTCAACATGTGAAACATCCGGGGGTGCATTCCACCACTGCCAATGAAACCAAATCAAGTACCCGGCTGAGGAGATGACGGCAACAAACCCATGCTTTCTGTCTGGCCATCCATGCTATTTACCATATTTACCCAAACACTCCATGTGTGACTGGTATGGGATATTATAGATATCTATGCCCCCATTGGGGTCGTTTCACTGGTCAACCTGATCTATAGGTATATATATAATTCTATACACGGAGTCTCTGGGTTAAACCCAAACACTCCATGGGAACTGGAAGATGTGCCGGCTGCCCCATTGATCTGGATGTCTTCTTTCAGGCCAACCGACTTGCCATGCGTCGACCAGCCGTCTGCATGTTTCATCATTTTCAAACAACCCTGAGAACCAGTGCAAGATTCAAATACACCTTGTTTCTTCGTTCACCCAAGGAACAGTTCCTGCCCAGCTGCTGTTCAAAGTTCGTCAAGTGCAAACACCGGGCGGGTAGTTCAGTTCGTTGAAGCGATGTCCCTCCGGAACCTTGACAGTTGGGTCCCCAAACCCAAAAGCCATAAAGAAAGACCGTCAGCAAGGCTTCCTCCAAGTCCTCTTGCGACAAACCTCAGCCACGTGTGCTTCATCAAAACAAGGCAACCACTGAGTAAACCGATGTGCTAACTACAAAACCTGGGGTACCATCCTCCGGTTCGTCTCCAATCCTGTTCTCAAACAACCCTGTTTCATCCGAAATACTTATCTCACTTTGACTTGGCCGCTGGGGCAAACACACACAAACAAAAACACACGCATGTTTCGACTGAACCGTTCCCTTGTGAAGTCTGACCGATCCAAAACGGCGGGAAACATCGGAAACTTCCAATCAAGTGCGGTGCTATTCGTGGCACTCTACATTTTGATGGGCCAGTGCTCCCTTTGATAAACACAGTATCCAAAACAGGCACCCATAAGGTATCCCAAGGTTCTGAAGCTAAAGCGGCTAGAATTTTCGACATGACTTTTGTAGCTTTCCGGTGTTGAGAAACTCCCTGTAGTTCCTTGGTTCCCTGCTTGGTGGAGAAGAGTCATACCCCCCGGCGACCCTCATCACCGCTCCCTCATCGACCGCCAAAGCGAACCGTCTTCCGTATTCCTTGACGGACTCCTGAAGGAACCTTCAGAAGCTGCACTTTGCCGCCCAAAGCACTAAAGGCCAAGGTGTCCAAGGCCTGAATCAAAGATGAACAGGATCCATCCCTAGGGTTCCAACTGCCTCCTGGGAAGGTGGTTGCTGTGGGTGCCAGCGGGGGTCTAACCACCGAACCTGCGGATATGGTTGGAGCGCTATAGGGCATGTTTTCCCGAGAAACGCGTCTGGTTAAAAGACCCGAGGACTGGTGACTAGTGGTACATACACATAGGAAAGGCATCCAGGCTTTTGGGGAGTCAGTTCAACACTCTTGTGGGACACTCTCGTGGGACACTCTTGTGGGACACTCTTGCGGGACTCCCTTGTAGGAAACTCTTGTAGGACACTCTTGTCGGACACTCTAATGGGACACTCTCGTGGGACACTCTTGCGGGACACTCTTGTAGGACACTCTTGTAGGACATTCTTGCGGGACACTCTTGTATGCATGGCATTCTTGTGGGACACACAGACTCTTGCGGGCTATATTGGGCTGTCTTGATGGCTATGTTGGGGTGTCTTGGGACTATGTTGAGCTGTCTTGGAGCTATGTTGGGCTGTCTTGGGGCTATGTCGTCTCCATTACAAAATGTAAGTTACATTTTTTGGGGGGGGGGGGGTGGGGGGCAAAAATGTAACGTGTATTTTGGGTCCCTCCCGTTTTCCTGGTTAAAGGGGTCGCGTTTATATAATATATATATATAGTGGCATTCAGAATTCTTCCCATCTCCAAAACAGGTGACCTGCAGGTGATCCACTCCCCAGTTGCTGAAACAGGGGTCAATGTACATGGAGTGAAAAGGTGGGAAGGTGCCTTTTCCTGTCAACACACCCTCACACCCTCACATCGATTGGTGTCAACAAGAAGTGAGATCCTTCCATATCCTTCCCAACCTTCTCAGAAACACAGAAGTGCGAAGTCTTCAAACTTCTAGCGGTCTTTGGGATGTTTGGCCATGGATCCTGCTAGACCGGTGGGTCGAAGCTCGTCTGACGCATCACTATCAGCCGATAGAGCCAGCACCGCCCAGGAACGACAGAAACACAGGTCAAATGGTCGGAATGGCACTCCAATGGCCTGTCTTTGACATGTCCTCTGGCTGAATTATAGTATTTCATAGGTCGTTGGGTCGTAATTCGCTATTTCAAAATTGAAATGAGGATTAGGTCGTTGAAATACTAAAATATTGGGTGAGGTCGGGGTTGGTGCGCGCGATGCGGCGCGGCGGGGCTGAACAGCGGCGGCAGCTGGCAGCCTGGCAAGACCAAGAAACAAACAAAGTGAAGTGCAAATCGCTGGACCTCTGCTTCTTCTCTTCTTCTTCTTCTTTTTGCTTCTTTTGCTGCTTCCTTCAAAGTAAAAACACCTTCAGAGCGATTTAGATCGAAGCAAAGCGATCCAGGTTGATTGGGGAAACAAAAGCTCCAAATTTGATCGCAATTTGGAGCCTTTCAATTGGGGTGCAAAAGCTCCAAATTGGATCGAAATTTGGAGCTTTTTCAGTGGTGGTCGATCGAAATTTGACTGTGTGAAACTTCGTTGCTGTGCAGTCTGTCTGCAGGGAACCTTTTTTGGTCGGCAGTGATTGTGCCCCACTGAAAAGAAACAAGAGATGTTCCCGGCTCGCCCACGCGCGCCCTGAGCCCAGTTGAGCGGACGGCCCTATCTGCTGCAGATAGGCGGGTTCCAACTTACTGGAGTGGATGGGGTTGCCACTTTTTCCCCAAATAGTGCTCCGCACTAAGGGGTTCTTACGGTAAGAGTTAAGCGGGTTTAGATCAGGGTTCGCGCGTGTGGTTTCGGCATTTTGCGTGGGCCGGCTCGCACAAAAGTTACTTTTTGAATTCCTCATGTCCATTTCGACTGCGCAGGCTCGCATAAAGTGCTGGCCGCGCCTTTCGCGCTTCCGGGACAAAGCTCTCGTGCAGGTGCCGTGCTCGTTTTCGGACACGAAGTGCATTTTGCGTGGCAGGCGCAAGTTGGAGCCTCGAAAAGGTCATTTTACGTGGCAGGTGCAAGGAATCGGGGACTTTGTAAATTTCGTGGCAGGCGCAGTGTTTTGTGGACGTTGCAAAAACGTTGGCAGGCGTGTGTCATTCGCAGGATTGCGTTTCACGTGGCAGGCGCAGGGAATCCGCGCCATGGATGCGATATTTTGAGGTGAAACGGCTGAATTCGTGAGAGGGGTCGCATTTTTGGAAATTGAACTTGAGGATGCTTTTGCGTGGCCAGTGCAGCATTTCGTATGACCTGCAGGCATGATTTCGTCGCAGGCGCAGCATTTCTGAAACGCATTTCAAAATTTGCGAAAGCCTCGTGCAATTTGCTCATTTTGGATCTCCGATGTGCAGATTTCGTGGCAGGCGCAGCACTTTGTGAATCTGGATGTGCAGATTTCGTGGCAGGCGCAGCACTTTGTGAATCTCGATGTGCAGATTGCGTGGCAGGCGCAGCACTTTGTGAATCTCGATGCGCAGATTTCGTTGCAGGCGCAGCACTTCGTGAATCTCGATGCGCAGATTTCGTGGCAGGCGCAGCACTTTGTGAATCTCGATGCGCAGATTTCGTGGCAGGCGCAGCACTTCGTGAATCTCGATGTGCAGATTTCGTGGCAGGCGCAGCACTTTGTGAAGCTCGATGCGCAGATTTCGTGGCAGGCGCAGCACTTTGTGAATCTCGATGTGCAGATTTCGTGGCAGTCGCAGCACTGTGTGAATCTAGATGTGCAGATTTCGTGGCAGGCGCAGCACTTGCTGAGTCTGGAAGTGGAGATTTCGTGGCAGGTGCAGCACTTCGTGAATCTCGATGCGTAGATTTCGTAGCAGGCACAGCACTTTGTGAATCTCAATGTGCAGATTTCGTGGCAGGCGCAGTACTTTGTGAACCTCCATGTGCAGATTTCGTAGCAGGCGCGGTACATTGTGAACTTTGAAATGCTCCTATGTATTCGCCTATGTGCTCTCAGATTTGTGCTTGTATGTGCTCTCACATTTGTGCTCTCAGATGTGTGCTCTCATGTGCTCTCATATGTGCTCCCATATGCTCTCATATGTGTGCTCTCATTTGTGCTCGTGAATCTGCACTCTCACATTTGCGCTCTCGTATGTATCCTCTCATATTTGTGCTCTCATCTGTGTGCTCCTTCTTTCCTTCCACGTGATGCCATGTTCCATCTGTTCCTCTTTACACTATTTGGGGTCCCTTGCCGGTGTAATTTTTTTGGTCCCCCCGGCTGGCAGGATGCGAGGAACCGTTTTTGCGGTCGGGCCGGTGAGACGAGCAGCGGCACGGGCGCGGCCTTACAGGCGCGGTCCCAGGCGGCTGGGGTGCGCGCCCTCGCCAGGGGGGACAACGAGGTCGCTGAGGAGCGGAACCTCGCCGTCCACGTTCGCCCCGGGCCCAGCAGGGAGGGTCAGGAGCGAAGCCGTGAAGGCGCGCTGGGCCGCGAAGGCGAGGAGCCCGCACCAACGCCGTCCCCGACGAAGGGTCGGGAAGGCGGCGGGTAGGAGCGCGCCTTGGCGCGCGCCAGAAGGCGGACAAAGGTGGCCGCCTCGGAGCTCCAGCGGCCACCAACTTCGAGTCCGAGGACGACGAGCCGGCAGCGGGTGGCGCGGGTGAGCTCGGGATAGGCGCGTTCCTTCGCCCGGCGGGCAGCGGCAAGCGCGGCTCCGGGGCGGCCGCGGGGACGCGCGGCCGCGGTGAGGGGAGAGACCAGGGTAGTATCAACAGGAAGTTGCGCGCCACTCCACATGGGTAAGCCATTGGCGATGACCTCGATGCGGCGGTCGTCGAGGGTCCCAACCACGACGTTATAAGGTCGCGAACAGGCACATGGGCCGCGACAGTGGCGCCAGCCTCCCGGCAGACCCGGGCCGCAGCGCGTTCCAGGGGCACGGCGCGCATGCGGAGGTGGCCAGACCGCGGGCAGGCGGCGCGGTGGTCCCCGAACTCGTCGAGGCGCTGACCACAGCGGCAGCGGGCTTCGATGAGGGGCAGGGGGAGCCGCAATCGGCGGAGGAGGTGTGCGCGGAAGAGCGGCGTCGCGAGCCGGAGCTCAGGACAGACCGGGAGGGTAGTGAGGAGGACTGCCGCGTGGGGGCCAGTCTGAGAGTCAAGTAAGGCCTGAGAGGCTGGGTCCAAGGCGGCGCGCGGTTCTTCAGAAACTCCGGCATCCTTCACGGAGCTTCTTACTAATCTTGCATGCACACAAATGACTCTCCTGCAACAGCTACTGGCGATTTCCCGGCCAGGGAAAGCCCTTTCTTGACATCCAGTACGGAACTCAAACACGTTTTCAGGCCATCCTTCATCAAATTTTTGGACACTATCACCGGAGCCGAACAGATCGCGTTAACAACGGATTGGTAGGTTGCTTGGCTGATCTGTACGACCGCTTCGTCAGAAGAGCCGATATAAGAAGCAATCCCAGAAAAGTCATCAAGGCCGGATTCTGCAAGAGATACATGATGAGCACCAAACTCATGCGAGAAGGTACAGCCTGAGCTTCCGCCTTCACCGTTGAAAATAAGGTGGCTAGGATGCTTCTCTTCACTTTGCCGCTCTTGTCCAGCACGTATGGAGTTCCCGGTAAAGAGAACGCGAACCATGAAAGGATGAGCGAATACCGTGCAATCAAAGTGCTAATGCAAGCCAATCCATAAAACCTGAGAAGCTGCAAAACGAAAGCCAGCGCTCCCTTTCTCGACAACTGCGCGTCGAAGCAAGCAAATGAGCTCGCGCAGCTGCTTGCGGCCGCGTGTCAAATCTGCTTCATGTCTTGTTCTGCCCACACAGAGGTAACCATGTCAAAACAAAAACCTGCGCTTCCTGGCAATTGAGGGGTTCGGTGTCATTTTGCCCGGATTTTTCCTCTGCACAGGGGGGGGGTTGGATGGAATCCGATGTTTTAGGCCGTAGCCAAATCTATCCACATTGACATCATTTGGTGTCTAGCAGGACCTTCAAAGTGACCGTCCGAGATCCCAGAATGAGGTCACTTAGTCACTTAGTCCCGAATGAGGTCACTTGGAGACTCCAAAGAGGTCATTCTGAAGGTCCTGGTGTTTCATTCCACTTCCAGTAAGACTAAGATCCTTTGTTTCTGGTGGCTATGCGCAAGCGACTCATGCTCTTCAAGGAGTGCTGTAAGTGAAGTATCGGAGTGCTCTTCTAAAGCTAGCCTGGGTCCGTATAAATACTATGTTGCTATACCTCTTACACACCTACACAAGGTCAAAGCACGAATGAGACTTCAAAGCTGTGGATTGCTGTGCGTGTGTAGAGGCTATCGAGCGGTTGACGGAAAGGGAACTTGAAGTACTATACCTGGTAGCTGCACTATAGCTACCCTGGGTCTCTATACCTAGCAAGGTGCCAACCCCACCTTTATTTTCAAGGTGGCCTGAACAGAGTGTTTTAGGGCAGCAAACTGTGGTCTCAGGCCACCTTGAATTTAGCTTGAAAACCACAGCTACATAGCTACCCTGGGTCTCTATACCTGGCAAGGTGCCAACTACACCTTTATTTTCAAGGTGGCCTGAACCTGGTCTCAGGCCACCTTGAATTTAGCTTGAAAACCACAGCTTTGA